>CM053783.1:714106764-714706764 GCA_028749045.1 Cupressus sempervirens
TCCAAGTTCAATCTTGTCTTTTAATACTTTTGATAAAATGAATTTGATCATAATTTACCTTTCTAAGGTGAAATTAAATTTATAAAATAATGTGCATGAATTGTTATACATCAATCTTTTTTTTAGTTAAGGCTTAAATCATATTGCAATTTCATAATATTTAAACATGTAATAAGATTATTAGTTATATTAAAAAAATGTGTATTTGATTTTCAATATCTCAACATTGACTAAAAATTTCATAACATTTGGTATGATTAAAAAAAAATTCTTCATATATGTTGATTGTAAAGACAAAGATGAGAAGAACCTTTTAGATATATAGATATTTGATTTCTAATATATTTTTTAACTAACAAACCTTTGAGAAAAATAACCTATCAACCAAGTCTAATTCATACTTATAACATTTAGCGATGTGTAACCTAAAAAAATTGGATTGTACGAATAAATTGTTGATCTCAGAATGGTTTTGACAATTGAGTGTCAACACACTTAACTAATTTTCACATAGATGCTAAGTACACTATATATGTCAACCTACAATATGTGCTGAGTCAGAATTCCAATAGGTGTCGAGTGATCTTCAAGTGTCGAGTGAAGATCAAGTGCTGAGCATAATACAGGTGCCAAGTGACTTCAAGTGTCGAGTGAAACATATGAGCCCAGTGATATATAGGTGTTGAGTCACAGTTGATGCCGAGCAAGTCAAAATGCAATAGGTGTTGAGAAAACCAGAATCATACATGTGTCAAGCACTAGTAATCTAGTATGTGCCAAGTAACATAGAATCAACATATGAATTTGTTCCTTCACAAACTCAAATGTAAAACATTTTTTAAGCTGACATAGAAGGATCTCGAGGGATATTAAAGATAAGAATGAATCTTTATATTTCTTATTCAATCAACATGTAGTCAATAAGAAAAATGTAAGGAATGAGTAGGAATTAAAGATTCAATATGGATCATAAATCCATACCTAACCTTGAGTCTTTGATAAATTTAAAAGGAGGATGAAACCCCATTATATCTATGGTTGAGAATAGTGTAAGGGTAAACTATAGCAAAATTTAGAGGGACGAGTGAAAAGACTTAGAGGAAAAAAGTAGCATTACAGTATTTAGTTGATCAAAATAGAGCAAGGGCATCGAGTAGATATCAGATCTCAAAGGATCAAAATTAGAGAGAGTAGATCAAGTGCCTGAATTCAACAATCAAGGATTGTAAGCTATCAGGTTCATTAGTCTAATACTCTCTAGCAATTTTATTAGAAGGAAAATCCTATGTTGATAGGTTAGCTTAACAGCTAGGGTATAGATCCTTTGAAAAGGTGATAAAATCCTTTAACAGGGTGATACTTCATGTAAAGTGTTTGTAAATCCTTTAAATGGGTCACTATTGATACAATGTAAAGCCTTTAATAGGGAAGGCCTTTCACAGGGCAGACCATCAAAAGTGGTCAAACATTATTTGTGCAGTGGTTTTGTGGGTATCATCCCCACCCAATTTTACCTTCTCATTTTGGAGGGTTTCTGGGTTACCAAATTTGGTGTTATGTGTTGTAATGTATGTGTTTACTTTATGGTTTTTTGATATGTTTACATGCATGAAGTTTATTTTTAGTTAAAGAATTTTAAGGTTAAAAGTGTGATACTTCTGATTCACCCCTCCCCCTCTTAGAAGTATTCTTCTCATTTGATTATTCCAACAATTAGCATCAGAGCAAGGTTCTCATAAGGAGAAGCCTAATAGCTTAGAGAAAAGATCTAAAGATGGAAGTATTCAAACTTGGGAATATTATAGAGAATCAAGTGATTGATGTGCATCTTGCCCTACACAACTTGGAGGAAGCCAGAGAAGAATTGAGAAAATCCTTGAAGAGAAGGAAGGATATAGCCATAGCTGAAAATGACACACACTACAAGGAGATTGATACCAAAAAAGTGTTTGCCAAGGAGATTCCAAAGAGTTTGATGTAGCAATAGTAGAATTGATGGAGAAAAATAGAACTCAAGCAGAATAAATTAGAATACTCAAGCTTGAACAAGAATCACAATCCATAATGCTTTGTGAGGTAACTGAACCGAAGAAGGGAGCCATTGAAGAAAAGGCTAGGATAGAAGATGACAAGAGAAATCTTACCAATATACTAGAGGAGAAGACAATTGAATTTGAAAGAATCTCAAACATGCAACTAGACACCTTAAGTCAAATGATGAATGCACATCATGAGCTAAATATGAAAGACATTGAGATATCTACACTAAAGATACAAAATGAACAATTGCAAAATGACCTGAAAAGAGAGAAGGAAATTGCTGAAAGTTTCAACAAACCAAATGAGGCTATCAAGTACTTTGAGTAGCTACTAAAATCACCAAGGGCCAGTAATGATACTTCAAGACTTGGTTACACCAGCACTGAACAAGGAGAATCATCCAAGACTGCAAAAGAAAGGGGTAACAAAGGTAAGAACACTAAACCCACTTGTCATTTATGTGGTAAAAAGGGACACACTGCTAATGTATGTAGAAGTGAGAATTCCTATCATCATGATAAGCCTAGGAATGCAAGCTACTATCACAAGTGCAAAAAGAAAGGACATCAAGCACATGAATGCAGGACTAGGACTATTAGTACACCAAAATTTGAAGGTCTCTGCTACAACTGCAAGAAGTATGGACATAGAGATTTTGAGTGCAGATCAAAGCCATAAGAGAAGGTAACTATGGTAATCACCACAATTGGGACTATAACACCAAGTATAACTGTCATTACTATCAGGAATATGGACACATTCCTGAAAATTGCATAAGGACACATTTTAGAGGGAATTACGGTAGATGATTTAGTTGAACCACATGTTTTAGTTGCTTGAAGACTAGTCATATCAGCAAGAATTTCCCAACAAAGTCAAAGGCACCCAAGTTAGAAGTCAACAAAGGAAAAGAGAAGGTAGATGTTGGACACATCAGAGGGAAAATGAACAAGACTTGGAAGAAGAAAGATGAGTGTTGTTCATCAAATGGAGGGATCACTTCACCTAATAGGTCAAGTGGTCACACTTCATCTAACTAAGCATGAATAGGTATATGGGACTGATATACAAAGCTATATCAAACATTAGTCCCAAGACAAACAAGCACTGCAAAGGATAAAACAACATAAGAAAATATGCAAAGCTAAAATTTGAAATTTCTACAAGTGTTGCTAAGCTATCCTTAGATGCCAAGTAAATGATAGTGCATGTTGAGTAGTCAGTTGTGATCAAGTTGATAGTTGATGTTGAGTTGGGAAATTTCAATGGAAGCTAAGCGAAGAACAAATCTAGTTGGAGCTGAGAGAAGGAAAACCAATGGAAGCCAAGTTATGTTAAGATCTTTGAGAGTTGAGTGTACAGTTGTATACACACTGAGCATTTAATGCTAGGTTTAGAAAGAGTATAAGGTCAAATTTTTTGATCATTTCTCATCATTTGAACATAGAGCAAGAACGAGAAGAGCACAAAAGTGATTGAAGAGCAGCATTGAAGCTTTTTTAACATATTTTAGCATAGATTCAACATCATTTTCATTGATCCAAGGTATTCTTCAAGTGCCAAGTTGCATAGTTTTAAAGTTTGTTATCTTTTGAAATTGTAGTTTTGCAAAATGGCTTCCAGCTCTAAAAACCCCAAGGAAAAGGAAGGTCACAAGGTTCAATTGGTTAGTAATGAGGTCAAACAACTAGAGTTTAGGCTAGTTCTAGAGATAGCTTATAAGAATGACCCTGTCAACGTACTCTCCATTATTCCACCCAAAGTCGTAATGGTGTAGGATGTGAGAAAGTGTTACAATTGCAAGATAGGTGCAATAGGAGACCTTGAAAATTTTCAAGCATATGATAAACTGTACAAAAATTGAGTGTTTAAGGAAGAATTTCAAATAGTTGAGAAGAAGGGTTTAACCCATGCCCTAGTTTACCCCATAGGTTTTAAAACAAAATGGATAAGAATTGTCCTAAGTAGAATACACAATGGTTGTTTATGGTTGGAAGGAGGACCTATCAAAATAATGAAGAGGATAGTGTATAGAGTTACAAGTTTTCCAACCCTAGATTGGCATAAGACCCTGCATAGTGATTCAAAGGAAGCTATTGAAAAGAACACAAGACTAAATGGAATAAAAGGGGCATGACCATTAACATAATCACAAATTCCCTTCCAGATTTTGTAGTAAGAGTGAATTCTCACAAGTTTTATTAATCTAGCAGATTGAATAGTGTACCATGTATTGATGTGGATGTGGCATATAAACTTGCCAAGAAAGATCATACATATGATCTAGTAGAACTATTGTTGCAATAAATAATGGAGAATTTGGGAGCAATTAGAAGATCTAAAGGTGCTCAGTGTAAGTTTGAATCAGTTCTCGTTTGCATATTATTTAATGTTTTGGAAGAGTTCCCTTCTTTTGGTAAAGTTAACTAGAAATCAGACAAGTTAGCCATTACTCAAATTAATGAGTATATTGAGCAAATGGGAGACAACTTTGACTCTCTTATGACTAGTTATTTTGAGGATTTTAAGAAATCCATGAAACAAAGACTAAGGATACTAGTTTCCCTAGTGGAATAACACATCAATGATATCTACTTCTTAGTTGATATTGATTGCACTTATATCCAAGCAACAGTTCCAACGGTTAGATGGATAAGGCCATTAGGATATGAGATAAACATTGATGAAGCATCAGCAACAATCACAAGATTGCTTGTAGAGGAAATTGATAAAGAGGTACCCCATTTTGGAACATATGATGTTGTGTGTTCCAAGGTAGATATGGAACTAAAAGTTTCTTCCACCTTAAAGAAGGATAAGTTAGTGAGTAAGATAAAGAAGAAATTTGGAGAAGGAATTGAAGGGGCAGCAGATGCAGAGGATGTAGATGAGGAAGAAGATGATGATGAAGAAGATGAATAGGGGCAAGGCCAATTGGAAATAACTCAAGGCTTAGGTGAGGATAAAGAAGAGGAAGAAGGTGCAAAAGCACCATCTCAAGCCAAATCTAAGAAAAAAAAGGCTAAAGCTCAGCCTACAACCCAACCTAAAGCAAAGAAGGCTACAGAGCCAGCTCAAGCCAAGCCAGCACCAGTGATAAGAGCCACTACAAGAGCCTCAACTCAAAAGGCCAAGGAGAAAGTGAAATAGAAGAAGAAGGCTACTGAGAAGACTGGTACAGTGCAAACGAAACCAAGAAGAAAATATGTTGCACAACTAGAATCTGAGGATGAGGAAAGAACACAATCAGAGGACATTAGCCAGTTTAGAGTAGTAAGTCATCCTCCCAAGTCACATATAGATAAGATTTGTGAAAATTTTAAGAATGAAGACTTCTCTGACTTGAAAAGTATTAATTTCAATAAATTACGTAGAGAAGATTGGAATAAGATAGAAGAAGCAGTATATGCCATGATGGAAAAATTCAAGAACACACATCTTGAATTAGGCAATACTATGCCCAAAGAACTATATGAGATTATTGAAAATAAGTGGCATTATTGTTTGAAAATGGAAAAAGAGATAAGAGAATCCACTTTGGCACAAGTGATGCCAGAATTGACTAGAGGTCAAATTGCTAAGGCTAATAAGAAACATGGGGGTAAGTTTGTACCAAAGTATAGAGCCTTTAGCATTTTACAAAATAAAATTGAAGAAGTTGTCCAAAAATCAATTTAAGATTGTGTAAATCAATATATAACCTAACAAATGACAAGGATGGAGAATTGGGATGCAGCTCTTTAAATGATTATGGAGGTGAATAGTACACTTTTGTTGAAATATGGTCTTATCCCTTAGCACCCTTTAACATTAGTGTCAAAAATGGGGGAGATATGAAATAAAAGAGGAGATTAATAACTAAAGGGGGAGAATACTAAGTAATTACATTCTTTCATTCTTTTGGAGAATAAAGGGGGAAAGATTGTACATATCAAAGGGGGAGACATGTAAAAGGGGGAGATATGAATAAAAATTTGCAAGTGCAGAACAAATGAAAATAGAACAGATAGAACAAGTCAACAAGCAGGCACATAAAATAGAAATAGGGCAAAGGCAAAGAGTATTAGATACATTAGCATAAGATAAATTCAGCACAAGGATTTTGGTTACAGGAATAGAAATGACACATAAGATCGGGGGGAGTTATAAGAATTTTGAGTTAAGTGTTTTTGACACTCATGTCAAAAGGGGATATTGTTGATCTCAGAATGGTTTTGACAATTGAGTGTCAACACACTTAACCAATTTTCATATAGATGTCGAGTACACTATATATGTCAAGCTATAGTATATTCTGAGCTAGAATTCTAATAGGTGCCAAGTGATCTTTAGATGCCAAGTGAAGATCAAGTGTCAAGCATGATACAGGTGTCGAGTGAAATATATGAGCCGAGTGATATATAGGTGCCAAGTCACAGTTGATGCCGAGCAAGTCAGAATGCAATAGGTGCTAAGAAAACTAGAATCATACATTTATCGAGCACCAATAATCCAGTATGTGCTTAGGAACATAGAATCAACATATGATTTTGTGCCTTCACAAACTCAGATGTAAACCATTTTTTGAGCCAACATAGAAGGATCTTAAGGGATATTAAAGATAAGAATGAATCTTTTATATTTCCTATGCAATCAGCATGCAACCAATAAGAAAAATACAAGCAATGAGTGAGAATTAAAGATTCAATATGGATCGTAGATCCATACCTAACCCTAAGTCTTCGATAACTTTAAAAGGAGTACAAAACCCCATTGTATGTGTGGATGAGAATAGTGTAAGGGTAAACTATAGCAAAATTCAGAGGGAAGAGTGAAAAGAATTAGAGGAATAGAGCAACATTGCAATATTTAGTTGATCAGAATAGAGTAAGGGCATCGAGTAGATATCAGATCTTAGAGGATCAAAATTAGAGAGAGCAGATCAAGTGCCTAAATTCAAAAATCAAGGATTGTAAGCTATCAGGCTCATTAGTCTAATACTCTCTAGCAATTGTATTTAAAGGAGAATCCTATGTTGATAGGTTAGCTTAACAACTAGGTTGTAGATCCTTTGAAAAGGTGATAAAATCCTTTAACAGGGTGACACTTCATATAAAGTTTTTGTAAATCCTTTAAATAGGTCACTATTGATATAGTGTAAAGCCTTTAATAGGGCAGGCCTTTCATAGGGTAGACCATCAAAAGTAGTCAAACATTATTACTACAGTGATTTTGTGGGTATCATCCCCACCCCAATTTTACCTTCTCATTTTGGAGGGTTTCTAGGTTACCAAATTTGGTGTTATGTGTTGTGATGCATGTGTTTACTTTATGGTTGTTTGATATGTTTACATGCATGAAGTTTATTTTTAGTTAAAAGTTTTTAAGATTAAAAGTGTGATACTTCTGATTCACCCCCCACTCCCCCCCCTCGCTCTCAGAAGTATTCTTCCCATTTGATTATTACAACATAAATTAGTCCCCCCTATGATTAATATTGTGGTACATGAAATCAGGTAAACTTTTTCATGTGACTGGTAATGAAAGCCCAACATGCCTTCTAGGACCACTTGATCTAGGGGGGGACTAGGCCTTGTAATCTTGAGCCAGCTACAAGAAGCTCTCACTCATTCAACTAGGTCCCCAATCCATTCAATCTTAAAATAAATTTATTACATTGAATTAATGTCTGACTACTACCTACTTTTAACTTTTTTTAGTTAATGGGAAAAAAAATTGATATTATAAAAATCCCTAATTTTATCATTGATATTATTCTACATTATTAATATTTTTTTATTAATTTTAATTTTATTTTATTTTTCTTGTAATGCACAAACAAAGTTGCACAAGTATATATTAATAATTAATAAAATTCTACAAAATGTGCAACATCAGACCAAGTTGATTATAGGATGGTTGTAGTGCCTCTCCCATTTGATTTATGTATGTCATCCTAATGGATGTGACCTTGATTTTCTTGTTGTTTGATTTATCATATTGGGAATGATGAGTGGTCTACACCCTTGGGATGATTTTATTTATGTTGATGTATCAATAAACTGATTATGCTTTATGATTGATTATGATGTATTTGATGGTTTCATAGACATGTGTGCCAGTGGTTACCTAGATTTTTATGGTATCATTATGTTAGTCTATTAGTACCCTTAAGATATAAATAGTGGTTGCAATGTGTGATGCATTAGACTACTGCACCTAATTATAGTTCTTGAAGTATTATTGATTTATATGTTTGATGAAGTTGTTAGTAGTATTTTGACCATATATGTATGATGGTGCCTTATGATATTATGTAGTGTATTTTATATTTGAGGTTATTGTTGTTGCTTTGGGATGACTATCTAGGATTGGTAAAGTATTAGACCATATGTGTTGTTGAGTAATTCAATTATTATTTCCATTGTTATATGCTTAGAATAATTGAAAATGATTCATCTATATTCAAGTTTGGGGTTATGGATTACATTTTCATATTGAAGTTTTTAAATGACCATGCACTATTTTGATTACCAATATCATAGTTGTTAGATGTTAGACGACGTTGCTATCAAGTTTGATCATATTTGCATGATAACGCTAGTGGTGTGAGATGATGCTTTATGAAGATACATGGTTGACTTCATATTCAAACATGGATTATGATTAACATATTATTAGACAAATGTTATTGGATTCATTCTTCATGTGCTTTGATACTATGGATATTTTTCTTGTACCTTCGGTAAATATATGCCTAGTGCCAGTACAAAGTGGGAATGGAGCCAGTGCCAGTACAAAGTGGGAATGGAGCCTTAGCCACTTTCTTTCAAGATCTACATGGTGTCTCATTCTCCTTCAGATGACTTTGTGTGTTTATGTGCTTCAATTATTTATATTTTGAGCATCTACACTTGATGTTTTTTGTTTCCTAAATAGTTACCAAGTACATTCACCCTAAATTCAAGATCTGAGTGTGTACCCATATCATTGGGAGTAGGTATTAGGGGATGGTGTCTTTGACCTTTCATGTTAAGTAAATTTTGTCCCTATATAGGTGGTATATCTTCTTCTTTTTTTAATTGTTAACCCCCTTTTAATTGGGAAATTTGGATTTATAATACATTATGTGATTAAACCCATGGGTGTGTCTATGCATTTAGGGTTCTATAGTTGTCATAGAAAATATTAATTAGATTGTTGATTGCTTTGATTGGGGGATTTTTATTTTTTTTTTAACTTATTTTTATTAGTAGATAGTTTGTTATAGTTGAATTTAAAATGCTTGGAATTATTTAATTTAATTTGGGAAAAGGGGAAAATAGATTATCAAGTGGGTTAATAATCTATTTTATAAGTTACTTTGTAAAAGTGCTTATATTATGCCAAAAAAGTGAGTTTTATCATCACTTCGCATTTCAATGTTTTGAGAATTGGAGGATTCTCCTCAAACCCCTCTTGGAGAAAATCCTTCAAATTCTCATTGTATTAGATGTAGTTATTGAATTTGTGTGTGGAGTGGCTTGTTCGATTTGTGCCAGGATTGCTCTCTTCCCAAAAATTTCATCTAATTCGATAAGATTTTATTTATTTCTTCTCATTCTTGGTTTTACCATTTGTGAAAGGTAGGGCCTTCTCATTTAATTGGTTTTACTTCATTTTAGTTAGTTATTTTGATTTCTAAATGATTGGAGGTTGAGAACTAGTGTTCCCCTACATTTTCATGCAATTCTTTCACCCAGTTGGACAAGAATGAACATTTCTTTATTTTAGATTTTTAAAATGAGAGTCTTGATAATGTTATGTTGTTGGATTCCACATGTACATCCAGAACTTGAATTATTTAATTTTTTGGGGTGTTGTAGTTCTTACCCCATTTTATTTTTAGTTATATTGTCAAACGCTTTTAGGCCAATTTTCATGTTATGATCATTTGACATAGGGGTACTAAGTTACCTAGTTAGTTGATACTATTTACATGATTTTTTAATATATTTGTTGAGATACTTTGTACTGTGGATATTTCTAGTGCTTTGTGACTCATGAATATTCATGTGATTATGCTAGATAATTAGATATGATGTTCATAGTTAGATTTATGATGATGTTATATCGATAATAGTTACTTACCCCATACTTGCATGCATATGGTGTGTGCGCTTGTTTTACTTTTCTTTTGGTGTGACTGATGTGGTCTTTGGAGGGAGTCATAGTCACCTACTAATCGGGATCTACACAATGTACCACTCCCCACCATTTTTGTTTAGCTTAAATATACATATTATGCATATGTACATGCTAAGCTTTTATGCAAGTTGCAGATACTGAGCATCGACTTCCCTGAATTGCTAGGATGAGCATGTCCTATCATAATATCTCAATGGTAAAGAGGGGAGTTAGTTTTAAAGTCCAAATCCCAACCCTGAGCCAATTTGTCCTATGGTAAAGGACAAGTATCTGAGTCTCTACCCTTCCGAATATGTCAAGGTGACATAAATCCAATGACTTAAACCTTGAGTTTGAATTTTTACGTTTATCTGGTTGTCATGATTCTTTAGAATTTGTGGTCTTGTGATTTTGTGTCAATGATCAGCTAGGAGAATTAATCAAGAGAATAGTTTAATGGAAACTTTAGAGAGGAAAAAATCATTATTTTATATTTAATTAATTAAAAATAATTAAATAGAGGAGTGAAATTTGAAAGATATTTTTAAAAGTCTAATTATGGAATTAAATAATTAAACTTAGATATATATAAATAATAATAATAATAATAAATAAATAATTATTGGCATAAATTACATTGCAACAATGATAAAACTAGAAGTGTAGTTAAATAAGGATCTTTAAATATTATTATTTAATTTTAAATAATAAATATATTATTTCCAAGTCATCTTGCTAAATTAGACAAAAGGGAATTATAAAGTAAAGTATTATTCAAGAGGGCACCAAGTGTCCATGAAATAAGTAATCAAATTAAACAAAAGAAAATTAAAAGAGGGAGATCAATTAGAAAACCCGAAAACCTTAACCAAGGTTGGAAGCCTTTAATTTAGGATTAGAGCTCATTTCTCCACACACAAGTTTTGGAGGAGCAACTAGAGCTTTGGTAGGAGGATTTTCTTATGGGCTTCTAGAGACAAGGAATTGGTGAGCACAAGGCTTCACCAAATTTCCTTAGCATCTGACCAAGGTAGGAATATGTTCAATTCTTTTTTAAATTCCTCCCATCTTCTTCATGTCTACAAAATGAGAAATTGATTGTGTTAGATCTGAGAGGTTTTTAAATTATTTTATCTCTATAAAATTGTAGGAGAATCTAAAATCCTTGTTTTGAAAAAAAAGGATGTCTCTTTGATTGGAGAATATCTATGAGATTTACAAATTAGAAAACCTCATTAGAATAATTGAATTTAGAAAATGAAATTTCCAAGCTAGGGTTCAATTGGAATCTAATCTAGATTGGATTTATAATTTCATTTAAGAACCATTTTATCTTTGTAAAACAAAAATTACCTTGCTGGAAAAATCCATCCTTTTGGAATGTACCTATAAACATTTATGTATGTGTGTGTGTATGTGCTTGTGTGTGTGTGTGTGTGTGTGTGTGTGTGTGTGTGTGTGTGTGTGTGTGTGTGTGTGTGTGTGTGTGTGTGTGTGTGTGTGTGTGTGTGTGTGTGTGTGTGTGTTTGTGTGTGTGTGTGTGTGTGTGTGTGTGCGCATGCGTGCGTGCATGTGTGTGTGTTTGTGTGTCTAAAGTTTTGTAATTCAATTATTAAAAAAATTAAAATGTAAAAATAAGGTAGGGGAAATGACCCCCCCTGCCCACCCCCTTTTCCTCTGTTGTGTAACTACTTACAAGCAGAGCACAACTACTTGAGCAGACATCTCCCTTCGAGAGAGGGGTTGCGTGAGCCCTATGGGTTATGAATGCGAGCACCACCCAAAGGTTATTTTTTAAATTAATTTTTTTAATAAAAAATAAAATAAAATTTATTTGATTATTATTAATTAGTTAACTTTAGTTTATAAAATTAAATTAGTTTATGTTAGTATTATTTAATTTATAATTTAATTATATTTAGATTTTAATTATTATTTAATGCTAAATAAAATTAAAATTAAATATTAAATAGTATTAAAATAGTTTCTTTGTATAATTGAGTTTTTGTTCAAAAGGGGGCATTTTCTAAATTAGATATTTGATCATTGAACAAGGAGAATAATACATAGTTATTAGGAAAATATGAATTCTTAAACTAAAATATGAGAAATTATCAACTAAGAACCTTGGCAAATGAAAATCCCAATTTTTACTCAAACCAAACTTTAGAGAATTTTTATGGAAAGCTAATAGGGTTGAATAGCTACACATGTTTGATTGCATCATGAGATGTTATGTTTTATGTCGTGATGTGGTTTGGGAAAACTTAGTATTTTGACCAATTAGGATTATTTACGAAAGGCTTGGGAAGAGATTGATTAATGATGTTGTTATCTAATGTTGTTAGTCATGATTGTTTCATTCCCAATATTGTAATGCATTCATGTGTTTATGTGGTGAGTACCACATTCTGTTATGTAACCTCATGTTGTAATTTTTGTGATATTACCTTAAGGATTAATCAGATATAAATTATGCTTCTAGTTGCTTGTATAGGACTAATGTGGTTATTGTGATGATATGTGATATTGTTTTATGATCTTAGGGTAGGAATTATCTGTGTGTTTATTGGGAAGTGGCTTACAAAGAGGGTTGGAGCCCTAAAGTGGTTGCCTAGGTAACTCTTTGTAAGTAGTGTTAATAAGTGATAACATGATCATTAATGGGGTTAAAATCAATTAACAAGATGTCATTTTGATATCTCTCACATGCCTTGAGTGCTAGTATAGACTAGGATGGGAGTAGAGAGGGTGCATGGTTGTGACTTTGCTTTATTAGTATGCCTTGTCTAGACAAAAGGATATTGATGCCACATAGAGTCACTAGGGGGCTAGGATCCTAAGAGATTACCAAGATGATATTAGAGTTGACTTGTGTGATGACACTTAACCATATACACGTTAGGTTTCCTACACGTCTTGTTTCCTCCAAGATTAGATGTTACCATGTGTACATAGTACCCTTGAGATAGACTACTTTTAGGATCTTGAGACTTAGATTCTTGTTATTATCTTGGATAGTTACTCCTTTGGGACTTGAGATTATCTCCTTAGCACAATGGAAGTGGGGCTATAGGCTCTGTGAGGTTTGGAGGTAGTGATTCTTTACTATTGAGGTTTGATAGTTGGACATTGTTGCTAGAAATATCATTGATGTAGTTTTTCCATTCTTTCTACTTAATAGTTATATTGGATGATCATGCATAGTATGTTGTTCTTCAGATATTGAGATCCTACTAGATGATGCTTCTTATCATGATGTATATTCTTTTAGCATATTATATCTTTTAATATGTGATGTTAATGAGTATGCACCACTATGTACTTGTGTGTTTTTTAATGAGATTTTCTAATGTTGATAGCAAGGTTATGATTATTAGTTAAATATAAACCTAATTAATTTTCACATGTGATTCAAAATTCTTAAACCCTTGAGGAAGACAATTATTATTGTTTTTCTCATGTTGTATGTGATGTGTATATGATGTTAATTTCTTTCAAATTATTTTCTTACAAAAAAATTGTTTAGTAAACTTAGTATCTTTTAGGTTAGTTACTCTTAGGTTCTCTACTGAGGCATTAGAAGTGTGGGCATATCTAAAGGTGTGTTTTGTTGGAAACTACAATTGAAACAATTGTTATGTTTTCATTGATGTCAATCCTACTAGTGAGACGGTTTTCTATCTGATATAAGTGTCATACTTATTTGATTGATGAAGAGGATATGAGAAGTTGTTCATAACAAAAGCATTTAGAGCATAGATTGGTTTATTATGAGGAAACTACAAATGGACACTTGATTGGTTGGGCTTTAACAAGATGAATTGGTATTTTAAATCATGTTACAAGAGGAGAAGATAGTAATGTTCAAGTCTTAAAAATGTGAACAAAGATAGATCAAATGTATAGGCTTGACTGAATTACAACATAAAAGACTAAAGAATTTTGTTGTACATGCCGAGTGATTCTAGTGTCAACCAAGCCATAGTAAATGCTAAGAAAATTTAGTGTTGACCTAGCATTAGTATCAACCAAGTGATAAAGTATGTGTCAAGAAAGAAGTCTAATAGCAATTGACTAACCTAGCGATGATCGAGTGTTAAAACTTAGTGTTGGACAAGGAAAAAAATTTCAATTATTTGCGATGAATCATAATTTCTAGCTAACTAAATTGATTTCTTGGAATATGGAAAGCATGTTGAAGATAAGGATTGATGAGTTAGATCATTTAATTCTAGGAAAGGATTAGGCTAAGAGATGAATTCTAAGAGAAGTTTCTAGAAAAGAAGAGAAAAAAAAAATGGTTATTGGATATAATGTATTTTATGGATCAAATTGTAAACCCTAAGATCTACGATGGTGTTTAAGTAGGAAAAGATCAAAATTACCTATTTGAGGAGGTCTAGAGGTGAACTTACATTGTATGTGTGTGTTCTTGTATGCAGATTCTTGTGAAGTTGAAGATGTGACTCATGTTATTGACTGGTGAATCTAAGTAGAAGGCTTAATTGAGTTGAGAAGAAGTGAAGGGTGATTACTTGAAGGGTTTCCAAGTGAATCAGAGATTGAGATGACAATGGAGGCTAGAAAATGAAACATTTTATGAATGGAAAAGAGATTTTTACATGCAAAGTGAGTTGTAGTTAACATATCAAACCTATTGTTACTTTCTAACCATGGTGAACCATATTTAAAATCCTTTAATCAAGGTTGACCTGATAGTCACATGTAAATCCTTTAACAAGGTGACATTCTAATGGAATTTTCTAAAGTCCTCTAACAAAGCCACTCCTAAGAGGGTGATTAAATATTTTAACAAGGTCATATTTAACAATGTGTAATGTAACCTTTAACAGGGTTGGCTCCTAATAGAGCTCACTTCATAAGAGTGAAAATTGGTGACATATTGCTAGTGGTTTTTCCCAAATTGGGCTTCCACATTAAATCCTAGTGTCAAACTTATGTGGATGTTATTATGATGTTTTAATTATTAAATATTTGCACTCTGCAAGTTTTTTATTTTAGAATAGTGGACAACTAGTTGATGTTGTTAATGGTTTGCAATAGAGAATGAGAAATGAAATGATAAGATCTGAAGTTGTTTAAATGTTTGTTTTTTCAATTGGGACATTTTGACCTTGGATAACTAGTTATTCTAAATATTCTAACAATTGGTATCAGAGCATTGGTTTTTGTAGAGAGAAGTTTGAAAGTAATCAAAGCTAAAGATCATGGCATACAAAAGGAAGGTAAAAAATTTGAACAAGAAGAATTTTCCTGCTTGGAAAATGTTGATGAGCCTATATATAGCTAGTATTGGTGATGCTACATTGGATTTTCCGGACAATGCATATGTGAAAATTAAAAATAGCTCCTTTGACTTCTCAATAATTGAAAGAAAAGAAAGAACACAATCAGTCAATGATGGAAATTGCTTTAGCCCTAAGCTATCCTAAGTTTGATGACATAAAAGAGTGCAAGAATTCAAAGGAAATATGGGATAAACTAAAAGCCATCTAGGGAGGAGATGATAATGTATTAATAGCCAAATTAGAAAGTATGAGAGGAAAATTTGATGAAATGAGAATGATAGAAGGTGAGAACATAGTTCAATACTGTGCAAGAATCAAAGAGGTTGTCAATGCTATTAGAGGATCTAATGGAAAGATTGAAGATTTTAAAAAAAAAATAAGGCATTGAGAACTCTGCTTCCTATCTATATAATTAGGGTTTTTGCAATACAATAACTGAGATGCACTCCAGGTAATGACCTAACTCTAAAAGGTGTAATTGGTAGGCTTACTACTTTTGAGATGTCTAATTTTGATAATTGCACTCCTACTACTCTTGAATCTTATTTTGAATCAAAAGTGATTCTTAGAAAGAGAGGAAAAGGAAAACATGTGAAAAGTGATAGTGATACTTTTGATGATGAACTTGATGAACTTGAGGCACTGATAGCTAGGATATTTGGAGCAAATGCAAATACAAAGGTAAACTTCCCATATATTTTTTTCATGCAACAAAGTTGGTCATATAGCTGCAAGGTGTCCTACCAAAGAAGACAAAGATGAAAGGAAGGAGAGAAAGTACAAAGGAAGAAGAGAAGATCGAGACTTCAAGAAGAAAGAAGACTACAAGGACAAAGGTAAGAAATCTTGTTAGATTGTTGAAGAAGAAACTAATACTAAATCTGAAAGTAATGATGAAGAGGTAGCATATGTTGCCATGAAAGAAGATTTTGATGAAGATGATAAAAGTTCTTTAATCTCTTATGTGAATAAAAATTTTAGAGAGGTAATTGATAGTGGTTTCTCTAATCACATGAATGGTGATAGAACTAAATTTGAGGACATTGGACCATACAAGGGTGGTCATGTAAAATTTTGTAATGATGTTCCATGTCTTAAGAAAGGTAAAGGATAAATTGAACTAACTAATAGGATCAAATTCGATAATGTTTATTGTTTTGAAGAACTTAACTATAATCTATTGAGTGTTTCAAAAAAATAAAAAAAAGGTTATAGAGTTGAATTCCATCACAAAAAGGCCAAATTATTTGATGCTAATGGTAAAATGATTGGAAGTGGTGAACAAACAAGAGGTAACTTGTTCTATCTAGATTTATCTAATGAGACATATTTGTTTGCACAACATGAAGATATTCAGTTATGGCACAAGAGGTTATGTCATGTATATTTTGACAATTTGGCTAGCATTATAAAAATGAAAAAATTAAGAGGTTTTCCAAAAATGAAGAAACCTAACAATACTATGTGTAAACAATGTCAACTAGGAAAAATGACAAAGTCTAATTTCAAGAGAAAAGCATACTCGTCTAATGATATTTTGGAATTGGTTCATACTAACTTATGTGGACCCATTGGTGATCAAAGCTATTGTGGAGAAAAATATTTCATTCTATTTATTGATAACTATTCTAAAATGATGAGTGTAATGTTTCTTAAAGAAAAATATGATGTCTTTTAGTTATTTAAGTGGTATTTAGCTAGAGTTGAAAAGGAGACAGGGAAGAGTCTAGAGTGCTTGAGATCTAACAAAGGTGGCAAATTTATTCATAATGAGTTCAATATATTTTGCAATGCTAAAGGAATAAAAAAATAGATGTCTACACCCAGGACCCCTCCTTAGAATGGAATAATTGCAAGAAGGAATAGATCAATTATGGAGTGTTCTAGAACATTGATGATGGAGAAGAATGTGTCATAGAAATACTGGAGAGAAGTTGTAAGCACAATTGTTTATACTATGAATAGAGTGCAAGTCAAGAAGGGTACAAATTCTACATCTTTTGAATTATAGTATGGATATACACCTAATGTGAAGTATTTCAATTTTTTTGGAATAAAATGTTACATACTTCAAGGAAATAGAAATGGAAAACTTGATGCTAAAAGTGATGAAGGTGTATTACTTATGTATTCCACTAGGATAAAAGCTTATAAGTGTTTGAATTCTAACACTAAAAAATTTGTGGAAAATGTAAATGTGAAAGTTGATGAATATAAAAAGAAAATGAAGTTGAATGTAAGACAAAACCTAAAAATTACAATTCATTCTTATATGTAAATGATAGTGCTCCAAGCACTCTACTTAAATAAGAAAAAAAAGTTGCAGATGTTCAGTAGACTAGGAATGTCAAGTTGCAATAGCTAGTTGGAAAGTAGTAAACTATAGGTATTGAGCAATAGGAAAATGATGGTAAGTCATAGATAGAGGAAGTCAAACATTAGGAAGATAATGTCGAGTGTGCAAAACAAGAACCCTAATTTGAACAAGAGAGAGATAATGAACTTGAAATCATTTTTGAAGATGAACCTATTGAAGAACAAAGAATAAAAGAGCATGTGTTAGAAAAATATATAAGAAGATATCATGCACCTAAACAAATAACTGGAGATGAAGAATTTGGTGTTATGACAAGAAAAAGACTCAAAAATGATACATTCTTAATTTGTGAGTTTGAGCCCAAATTTGTGAAAGATGCTTTGGAAAATGAAGATTAGATACAAGAAATGAATGAAGAAATTGAAAAAATAAAAAAGAATAAAGTATAGTTCTTAGAACCTAGACCTAAAGAAAAAAATGTTATTGGAACCAAGTGGGTATTTAGGAACAAGTTGAATGAAAAAGGTGAAGTCACAAGGAACAAGGAATGATTGGTATGCAAAGGATATGCACAAGAGGTAGGTGTTGACTATGGGGAAAAAATTTCCCCTATAGCAATACTAGAAGGAGTTAGAACACTATCTACATATTCTTCTTGTAAATGATTCAAAGTATATCAAATGGATGTCAAATCTATATTTCTAAATGGGATACTTGAAGAAGAATTATACATAGAATAGCCTGAAGGAGTTGTAGATCCCAGCAAGAAGAATATGGTGTGTAAGCTACACAAAGTCTTATGTGGTCTAAAACAAGCCCCTAGAGCATGTTATAAAAAACTATATAACTATTTGGTGAATATTGGTTTTGCAAGAACAAACGATAATAACAATCTATATTTGAAAACTAGTAAGAATAATGAGGTATTGTTATCTAAATTTTTTGTTGATGATATCATATTTGGAGGCAAGGAGCATTATGAAAATCATTTGATGATGAAATGAAGAAGGAATTTGAAATGTAAATTTTTGGTGAGATCAAATTCTTTGTTGGTTTACAAGTATATCAAATAAAGAAAGGTATCTTCATTACTCAGTCCAAATATATCAAGGAGATACTGAACTTTTTTTGAATGGAAGATTCAATACCAGTGAATACACCTATGTGTACTGGACATTAATTATCTAAGAGCGATGATTATGTTGACATGAACCAAAGAAAATATAGATCAATGATTGGTAAACTGTAATATGTTGTTCACAACAGACCAGATATTGCATTAGTAGTTTGGATAGTTTCCAAATTTTTAGAAAATCCTAAGGAAAATCACATGATGGGAATGAAAAGAATACTGAGATATCTTAAAGGAACAAAAGACTATGGGTTATATTATAAGAATAATGATAGATTTTAACTTAAGGTATTCACTTACTTTGATTAAGTAGGAAATGTTGATGATAGGAAGAGTACAAGTGGTGGTGCATTCTTTCTAGGAAAGAGATTGATCTCATGGACAAGAAAGAAGAAGAACTGCATCTCCCAATCAATAGCTAAAACTGAGTATGTGGATACAACAATAAATTGTTGAAATATTATATGTATCAAGATATTGTTGAAAGGTATAAAGGAAGAAATTACTAATCCATTGGTTATCTATTGTGATAATAGAAGTGTTATTAACATATCAAAGAACCTTGTTATTCACACAAAGACAAAGCATATTGCTATCAAGTATCATTACTTGAGAGAGCTAGTTCAAGACAATGAAGTGAAATTGGAATATGTAAACACAAAAGAGAAAATATCTGATATATTCACTAAATCTTTACCTAAGGATACTCATGAATATCTTAGAGATAAATTGGGGTGATTCCCCTAAACAAAGCTACTTAAGAAAAGGGGAAGCATTACATAAAATGTGTTGATCAGACTATCTTACACATTGATGCAAACAAATCTACTTTAGGAGTTGCCTAAGGTAGTAGTAAAGAAGGACAGGATAATGGATTAGTCATATGAAGATGATAGATGAAGAATTCAAAAATGACATGAAGGTAAGTACATGAGAAGGATGTATGAGCTAGAGATAATGTCTTTGGAATTTTTTCCAAAGAGGGAGAGAATATCTAAAATATAAAGAAGGAGAGAATATCTAAGACACCAAGAGGGAGAGATCATCATAGAGTTAACATGAAAGAAGCAGAAAGTGAAAGTTCACAGAGATTCCTAAGTAAGAGGGAGTGATTACTTAGAGGGAGCTCATAATATTTACTTGAGGTGTTGCTAGACTAGAGATATGAATCAAATGAAACTAAGGATATTAATGAATATTTGATACATTGAGAGTGTTACTTGAGAATGCACAAGTTTTGAATTGTATGGTAACTTGAAATATTCATGAAATATTTTAAGAGGTGTTTCCATTAATGCTAAAGAGGGAGATTGTTGGAAACTACAATTAAAATAATTATTATGTTATTATTGAAGTCAAACCCATTGGTGAGACAATTTTCTATCTAACCTAAGTGTCATATCTATTTGATTGATGAAGAGGATTCGAGAAGTTGTTCATAAAAAAAGCATCTAGAGGATAAGTTGAGTTATGATGAGGAACTACAAATGGATACTTGATTGGTTGGAATTTGACAAGATGAATTGGTTGTTTAAATCATGTTACAAGAGGACAATATAGTAATGTTCAAGTCTTGAAAATGTGAAAAAAGATAGATCAAATGAATAGGATTGACTGAGTAATAGAGTAGAAGACTAAAGAATTTTATTGTACATGTCTAGTGATGCTAGCATCAACTGAGCCATAGTAAGTGCTTACAAAAGTTAGTGTTGACTTAGCATCAGTATCGACTGAGTGACAAAG
The DNA here is from genome assembly GCA_028749045.1 of Cupressus sempervirens. Lineage (NCBI taxonomy): Eukaryota > Viridiplantae > Streptophyta > Pinopsida > Cupressales > Cupressaceae > Cupressus > Cupressus sempervirens. The sequence continues at coordinate 714,127,454 of CM053783.1, forward strand.
TATGTATCAAGAAAGAAGTCTAATAGTGACCGAGTAACCTAGTGATGATCGAGTGTCTGAACTTAGTGTTGGTTGACGAACAACATTTTAACTATTTGTGAGGAATCATAATTTCTAGTCAATGAAATTGATTTCTTGGGATATGGAAAGTGTGTTACAAATAAGGATTGATAAGTTGGATCATTTAATTCTAGGAAAGGAATAGATAAACAATCTAAGAGATGGATTCCAAGACAAGTTTCTATAAAAGAAGAGAAAAACAAAATGGTGAATAGATACAATGTATTTGATGGATCAAATCATAAACCCTAAGATCTATGGTGGTGTTTAAGTGGAAAAAGATCATAATTACCTATTTAAGGAGGTATAGAGGAAGATATACAGTGTTTATGTGTGTCTATATGTAGATACTTGTGAAGGGTGATTGCTTGAAGGGGTGCCAAGCGAATCAGAGATTGAGATAACAATGGAGGCTAAAAAATGAGTTAGTTTATGATCAGAATAGATATCTCTACATGCAAAGTGAGTTTTACTTAACAGATCAATCATGTTATTACTTTCTAACCATTGTGAATAGTATTTGAAATCCTTTAATCATTGACCTAAAAGTCATATGTAAATCCTTTTACAGGGTGATATTATAATGGAATGTTCTAAAGCCCTCTAATAAGGCCACTCCTAATACGGTGATTAAATCATTTAACAAGGTCATATTTAACAGTGTGTATTGTAATCTTTAATAGGGTTGGCTCCTAATGGCACTCACTTCAGAAGAGTGAAAATTGGTGATATGTTGTTGGTGATTTTTTCCAAGTTGGGTTTCCATGTTAAATCCTAGTTTCAAACTTATGTGGATTTTATTATGATGTTTTACTAATTAAATGCTTACATTCTACAAGTCCATTATTTTAGAACAGTAGATAGCTAGTTGATGTTGCTAATAGTTTATAGTAGAGACCGAGCAATGAAATGATAAGATCTAAAGTTGTTTAAGTGTGTTTTTCTTCAATTGGTACATCTGAACCTTGGATAATTGATTCACCCCCCAATTATTCTAAATATTCTAACAATTTTTCTATTTCATTGAATTCTAAGATGTTTAAGATTTGAGTTTTTTTGGTGTCACCTTATTTTGCATGTCATTTAGTATTTATTTATTGACTTCTTTGGCTTGAATTGAGTTTTTTGTTAGTATTCTCTACTAAAAAGAGTAGGATCATGGAGTCAAAATGATTAGAGGACAATTTGAGGTATTTAGTATTCCAATCTAAATTTGTTCTTGTAGTTGTAAATGTGGAGTTTTGGTTCTTGTTAGATTTTTCTTATGAACTCAATTTGAGAATTTTATTGAATCCTTGGTAGTTTGACCACATCTTGGAAGTGCATTTTCACTTTTATTAAAATTTGAGAAGTTTACATTTTGGGCATTTTTATCTTTTCTCTTTTTGCATGCAACCCATATGTTGAAAAGAGATTGTTTGAATTGTAGAACCTATCATGGAATAATCATAATTTTGTCAATGATGTTAAACCTTCTACTTGCTAGTGAGACAATTTCTTTTTGGTCTGAATGCTATCATTTGGTTGATTGATGAAGCGGATTTGAAAAGAGAAGATAAAAAGAGAACCTAGAGAAAAGTTGAGTTATTCAGCATATAAAAGGAGCACTAAGACCAAGTAAGACATTGATACTATAGTGTATTGTTTGTCTACTTAAATTTGGTAATGAAAGATTACTCAAAAAAAAAGTGGAAGAAGATCAAGTAAAGAAAAGTGTCCATTAGTTCAAGTCGAGCAAAAAATAATGAACGCTAAGTAAAAATCAATAGGTGTCGAGCAAAGAAGAGAAATAGTGGAAGCTAAGTGAAAGTTAGTATATGCCGAGTAAAGTTTAGTTGATGTTAAGTATTAGCAAACTTTAGTATGTGTTGAGTGAACTATTTTTGGCTGAGTGACAACAAAAAGTGTTAAATCAAAGATTTGATGAATTTGAGTTGGCTAAATTAATTTCATGAATTATGTCAAGCATGTGGAAGATAACTATGATGAGATGGTGGCACAGAATTCAAGGTAAACCATTTTGAGGCAAATTGAAAGAAGTTTGTAGAGGGTATAAAGTTGAAAAGTTGGTAGATTCATTGAATCTTACCTAACCCTAGAATAGATGATTCTAGTTAAGAGGCGAAAGATCTAAATTCTCTACTTATACAAATAGTAGGCCAAAAGCAAAGGTTTTGATGTGTGAGAACCTAAGGAAGACAAGAAGTCTAGGGTGTTGCTTCATGTAGTGGCTGAGAAAAAGAGACTGTAGTTGGCATACAAAGAAAGAAGGCTTAAGAGGATGAAAGCTTGAAGGGTGAACAAGTTGTCAGAACTAAAGAGTATGGACTCCAAGAAGAATGGAGGATTGAACTAGAGATATATAATTTGCAAGAGAGTTGCAAGTTTTTATCAGATCAAATCCTGTTGTTGCTTTCTAACAATTGTACCAATGTGGATAAATGATTTGGATTAAGGTTGACCTAACAGTCATTTTTAAATCCTTTAACTAGGTGACATTCTAATGGAATGTTCTAAAGTCCTCTAAAAAGGCTCACTCCTAATAAAGTGATTAAAATCCTTTAACCAAGTCACATTTAACAATATGTATTGTAACCTTTAACAAGGTTGGCCTTTCATAGGGCATCGCTTTAGAAGAGTGAAATTTGGTATCATGTTAATGGTGGTTTTTCCCAAATTGGGTTTCCACGTAAAATCCTTGTGTCAAAATGTGTGAATGATCTCGTGGTATTTCATGTTTACATTTTTACAAAATTATTTTGACCTAAGACAATGACCTACTAAGTTAAGGTATTGTATGATCTAATAGATGCATGCATGTTATGGTTTTATGGATATGAATCAGTTAAGCACTAAAAATATTTATTTGTACATTTGGACATTGGATAATTGATTCACCCTCCTCTTAGTTATTCTAAAGAATTCCAACAGTTGGTATTAGAGTGTTGGTTCTTGTGAAGAATAGTTTGAAGGTACTAAAAGCTAAAGATGAAGATGTACAAAAAGGAGGAGCCCAAATTAAACAAGGAAAACTTTCCTGCATGGCAAAGTTTGATGAAGCTACATCTAGGAGGTCTTCAAGACTATGCACAATCTACCATCACCATTGAGCATTTGATCCTACTAGAGCCCTTATTACTGATGATTTGAAAAAGTAGAAGGAACACAATCATGAAAAGTTAAAGCTTGACTCTGTCCTAAACTACTTGGAGTTTGATGATATCAAAGGATGTGACACTGCAAAGAAGATGTGGGATGTTATGCAAACAATTTATGGAGGAGATAAAAATGTTCTGAGAGCCAAAGCTGAAAGTCTAAGAGGAAAGTTTGATGACATGAGAATGCGAGAAGGTGAGACTATAGTCTAGTACTACACAAGAATCAAAGATGTTATGAAGGCTATCAAAGGAGCTAATGGTATTATTGAAGATAAGATTATGATCAGCAAAGTGCTAAGAACGTTGTTGCCTATCTATGTTATTAGAGTCTCTTCCATACAAGAACTAAGGTGTGTTGCTGGTAGCAATCTGACCCTTGAAGGACTGATGGGTTAACTCACTGGCTTTGAACTATCTAATTTTGATAATTTCAAAACTAAAAATGTTGAATCTTCTTTCAAAGCTAAACTATCAATGAAATAACCTAAAGAGAAAAATAAAAAGGTCAAGCATGTTTCTAGTGATAGTGATACTGATGAAGATGATGTAGAAGAGCTTAAAGAACTGTTGGCAAGGAGATTTTCTAGAGGATAAGGGAAACACAAAAGTAAGCTACCTATCACATGTTTCGATGGTAATGAGGTTGGTCATATTGCTACTGGATGTCTAAAGAAGAAGAATAATAGCAGTGGAGATAAATATAAAAATAAAAGACATGAGAACATCAAAGATTATAATGAAAAAGGAAAGAAGTCTTTTTACATTTCTAAAGATGAAAAAAAAGATGAATCTGATGACCATGATGATGAAGTTGTGTATGTTTCTATGAAAGATGATTTTGATGAAGATAAGGCAACTGGATTAGTGTCTTATGTGAACAAGAGAGACAAGTAGATCACTGATAGTGGATGCTCACATCACATGACTAGAGATAAAAGTAAGTTCATTACCCTTGATTATTGCAATGGAAATAGTGTTAGATTTGGTAATGATGCACCATGTCTGATAAAAGGTAAATGATCAATCAAACTAATAGAAAAGATCATGTGTGATAATGCTTACTATGTAGAAGGACTTAACTATAACTTGTTGAGTGTGTCACAACTTAATAGTTCAAGTTGCAAAGTTGAATTTGAGAACAAGAAAGAAAAGATCTATAGCATCGATGAAAAACTAATACTAGAGGTAATTTGTTTTAACTTGACTTGAATGATGGTACTTGTCTTTTTGTAAAATTTGATGATGTGTGGCTATAGTACAAGAGGTTATGTCATGTTAACTATGATAACTAATTTAGTATCGGTAACATGAAAAGAGTCAAAGGTTTGCCAAAATTGAAGAAACCAAATAATGTGATTTGCAAACAATGTCAATTAAGCAAAATGACAAAATCTAGTTTTAAAATGTAAGACTGGCTCCTCTAAAGAAAATCTAGAATTAGTTCATACTATTTTGTGTGGACCAATTGATGTGAAAAGCTACAAAGATGAAAAGTACATTATCTTGGGTGAACCCACAATAGTGTACATTGCACTTTTTTGCCTAAACTGACACCAAACTATGGATTTTCAAGAAAACTTTCACTTTTGGATGTGAATTGCCATCTAACGGTTAGGAATTTGAAGATGATGTAAATTAGAGTCTTTTAGGATCTTTTGTGTATAATCCAATTTTTTTTAAATATTTTTTTGAATTTATTTGGTTGAATTTATTTGGTTGAATTATTTTTTCTCCCATGAAAATTGGTATGTTATCAAAAACCTGATTTTTAAAAAGCGACATTATTTTTGACACATAACTTTTTTCTATAATAGATATCAATATTATTCTTTTGAATTTAGTTTTTTAACATCCATACCAAAACCATGGAGGTAATCTGACACCTGATTTCAAAATTCCTTATTTTGATTGAAAGAGGACTCGAGTATAGAGATTGTAGTTATTTTTCAAAAAAATTGTTCTCTTAGTTACTATTTTTTCATGAGTGTCCAATATATAGGTTTATTTTTTATAATGAATCTCTGCTCAATTCAACTACAAAAATATATACCTAAAAAATTCAAAATTTAGCAAATTCATAGTCATTAGAAATATCATTTAGAGTACTTATATCATGCAAAATGACATGACTTTAGTGCACCATCTTAACCTAGTAATTAAGCCTGGAAACCATCAAAATACTGAAAATCTTCTTACACTTGGGGAAGACCTTTAATTACCTAGTTTTGATAGAAACTAAGTTTCTATCAAAAATATAAATGTAAGTTTTGATAGAAACAAAACGTTCTAGTGTCTATTCAAACTAAGAAAGTGTGACCCATGCGGTTAACTAACCCGACCTTAGTTTCGATCGAAACTACCTAATGTAGTTTCAATCAAAACTAAGGTTAGCCTTAAAGGATTTTTTAATAAAAAAATTCATTTAAATAATTTTTTATTTTTTTTTCCATTTGTAACATTCAAATCCAATCAAATAATTTACACTTCGATTGGGAGGGAGGAAATATTTTGTGACTTATTTGTTTTTGAATTTTGGAAGAATTTTTTTTGACATGGCCAATAAAGGTAAAAGAGAAATTAAATATGTATGAAGAAGAACTTACAAACAAGAAGATGAAAATTGTCAAAAAAACTTTAGCAAGATAATATAGGAGGCAAGATACACACGTGCAATCTTTTTTCCAATGCATATTTAGTTCATATAGTGTAGAATTGTATTGTAGAATTTTTGTATGTATATAGTTAGGATTAGGGTTTATCGAATTAGGAATATGGTAAATATAAACGTAGGGTTCCTATTAACTTAATATTAAGGGTTTATTGAAATGTGAATATTTAGGATTAGGTTTTATTAAATTATAAATATTTAGGAATAGGGTTTATTACATTATGGTTTTTAAATTATGAATATTTAGAATTAGGGTTTATTACATTATGGCTTTCAAACTATGGTATTTTAAATTATGAATTTATTTAGGACGTAATGAACTAGGACAACCTATTAAGGTTGGAGAAGGTTCATCCCAAGTTCAAATAGGTATGCATGCACACATCTCTTGCAAGTACAATATCTCTATAGATTTCTAGGTCTAGAGGCAAACTTTATATCTTTTTTATAAAAAAAATAGAGACAAATCCCCTTACAAAGTTTCTTGATTTTATTTTTATATTGTACACATGCAGTAGTAGATGATGAAAATGTTGGGCATGAGGAAATTGAAGATGAAACAATGGATATTGAGGAAGGGTCACCTGAAGGTTAGATAAAATTGTATTTAATAGTTCATTTGTTATGTATATACACATATGTGGACCCTAAAGAGAAGTGGTATCTTAATTCTTTATTTTAATTTTTGTTGCAACCTGAGATCAAACAATAAATGAGAATGTTAATCTAGCTCAAAGTTTGAAGAGAAAAATTAATCATAGAAACATAGATCATTTAATTAAAATGGATAAGGAAAAATTGAGAGAAAATGCTATTCAACTTGTACATACTACAAAGAGGAAATTGAATAAAAAGTCTAAAGAAATAATTACACAATTTGAGAATTAATCTTGATCCAGTGGAGAAAGCTCAACTATTGTCAATTTCACTTCTTAAAGATGAATTAAAAGAGTCATTGAAACTATTGGGTATAGATACAAGTATAAAAAAGAGGAAGACTTCTAAACTAGAAAAATATATTGTTGAATGTGTTAAGTGTTACATTCAATTGGGGAAAAAGCTAGATTTGTAGATAAATCCATTACATGAAGAGTGATACTGACATCTGGTTTAAATAAGAAATTATGGAAAAAAAGATAGATCTCTTCACTATCATCTCATATTGGGTATAGTCAAAAGACAATATTACATTATTTGAAAAGGAGAAACAATTTGGATGATAGTACATTAGAAGGAAATTGAGCGCTAATGTGTAGAGTTCCTCAATCTGATAGGATTGTGGAAACAGTTAAGAACTTAGTCATTCAACATTAGATTGATAGTACTCATCCTTCACCAAATAGAAGAGACATCATCAAGTAGAAGATTGGGCCTAAGGAGTATTTTCAACATGCAAAATATTGGTTGGATCTCACACAACATGAATTATATCTTTGATTTTGTAATATAAAGATTGACACAAAGATTGGACAAACAATGTTTGAAAGATTGAAACCCTATTTTGTGAAGATAAATAGATCTTTTGAAACATGTTTTTCGATATCATGTTGAATTTGATTTGTACTATCAAGGGTTTTGAAAGATGATAGAAGAAAATGGTGGTTCTCAAAATTATTTTTATAAACAACTGAGCCAATTCATAACATCAATCTTATGTGACAAACCAAATGATCATGCAATAGGTGAAGTAGATTGCATAAGAGGAACTTGTGAAATATGTGGTAACTTGACCAAATTTCCTTTGAGAGATGAAGATACTAATATGATGAGGATGATAAAATGTAAGATATATAAGTACATAAAGTTAGAAATAAAAGTTGGAAAAAAATCAACAAGGTTGGAATATGTAGAGGATGACATACCTGCTAGAGAATTTATGTCAAATTTTCATAAATTGATTCAACCATATATATGCCATGCTTTTTTTGCTAAGTGGAAAGTAGAACAGTTTCAAACACTAAGAGAAACTTTCCCACTTGGGATAATTTTATTTGTTGTTGACTTTGAAGAGAATTACTCTTTCATTTCTCAAAAATAACTTCAAGTGGAATACTACTATAAAGAGTGGGTTACTATTATGGTTCAAGTGTCTTATTGACATACAAAAATTGATTTGGATGGTGTGGAAAGTATAGATCAAGCAAGAATCATTAAAAAATAGTATCACTTTTACATTAGTGATGACAAAGAACATGAGATACATTTTTTGGAACATTGTTCAATTAAGACTTTTTTGAATATTTGAAAAATGAAGGCATAAAAATGAAAAAATATTTTGTATGGTTAGATGGATGTGCAACACAATTTAAATCAGCTAGACCATTTTATGCATTATGCGTTGGAAATATAAGAGGAGTAACTAAGAAGGGAGGGGTGAATCAATTACCACTAAAATAAATCCCATATCCCTTTAGATGTCAATACAAATAAAAACTCTATTTAAACTGAATTATGTTGTAACTTGGCAAACACACATGCACTCGGTTTACTCTAAAAAATGTTGTAACTCAGTAAACACTAAAATAATTTGACAAATACTTATAATGAAAATATTAAGATATTATATGTGATTAATCTTACTTTAACTTAGTTACATACACATAAAGGAAATAGTATGAACACAATTGACACCAAGATTTAACGTGGAAACCCAATTTAGGAAAAAACCACCAATTGCAACTACTTACTAATTTTCACTCTTCTAAAGTGAGCCCTATTAGGAGCCAGCCTTATTAAAGGTTAGAAAACACACTATTAGGTGTGGTCCTATTGGAGGATTTAGTCACTCTATTAGGAGTGGCATTGTTAGAGGTCTTTAGACAATTCAATCTAGAAATGCCACCATGTTAGAAGAATTAAAAATAGTTGTCAAGATGACATTGTTAAGAGATTTAGATCACTGCTACAATGGTTAGAAGGTAATAATGAGATTAACTAATTTCTAATGCAATTGAATTTTTTATTACAAATCTCAATTCTAGCTTGTATACTTGATCCTTCCTGATCAAATGTATCTTTGTAGCTCAACAAGGGTATTCTACTTATCCTTCTAATTCGCTTCCTCTAAACATCATCAAATATGCTATTATGTTCAACACATTCAATCCTCAACGTGACCATATATATATATATATATATATATAAATATATATATATATAAATATATATATATATAAATATATATATATATATATATATATAGATATATGTATATATAGATATATGTATATATATATATGTATATGTATATATGTATATATATATATGTATATGTATATATGTATATATATATGTATATGTATATATATATGTATATATATATATATGTATATGTATATGTATATGTATATATGTATATATGTATATATATATGTATATATATATATATGTATATATATATATGTATGTATGTATATATATATGTATGTATGTATATATATATGTATGTATATATATATATATGTATGTATATATGTATATATATATATATGTATATATATATATATATATATATATATATATAACACATTTTCAAGTCAACTTGAATACAAATTAAAATAATTAATATTTATCTTCTCAGTTGGCAAGAACCAACAAACAACTCAATTGAACTCAATATGCCAAAACAAGAAAATCCTTCATTTGCCGACCCTACTCAGTCGATACTAACTCAAAGTGATTTTCCTATCTTAACCAAGTGAACTTAGCTAACACTGCATACTCACAAATTTATTTTGGTAATAAATTATCTTAGTTAACATTGGTTCCATCCAACATTTCCTTCATTAGCCGAGTGAGCTTGGTTAATACTCAATTTTGACAAACTTTGCTTTGACGACTGAGTGAACATGGTAGACACTATCTTCTAAACTAGGAAAACTTTGGAATTCTCGGCAAACATAGAAAACTATCTTCAATTCTTAAGTGAGCTCAACATATACTAATTGGCAAAGATATGACATTTTGCGTAACATCAAAGATAATGCACAATTAATCAATTATTTCCGACAATCTCCCTCTTTGGCGTTAATGGCAACACAACATGTCATAATGCAATGAAATTTTAGAGAAAGAATAAAGTAAGGAACATATCCTCAGTTTCTTCTAATTCTCATTCATGAGAACTCCCTCTATTAGTATGAACTCCCTCTACCTTCAATTTCTCCATATTTCATTAAAAATTTGTCTTCAACATCTACTTCTGATAGAAAAATTCCCTTCTTTGATATCAGACCAAGTTCATTCTCAATGACATATCTTGAAATATATACTCTTCCTCTTTGTAAAATTTCTATGAGATATGACAATAAACTTCTCCCTCTTTTCCATTACATGCCAAAGACAATATTCAGTAAATATCAATGTATCACATGTACTGATTCATTTGCAATGTGCCCTTGTCAATACTGCATCAACTAACTGATCTTCAACATGTTCTAGTTGATGCATCACTAAACCTTATTTAGTGAGCTTCAGATAGGGGAATGACCCCTAACTTACCTCTTAGATACAAAAATTCATCCTTAGGTAATGGTATAGTGAATATATCGACAATTTTCTCTTTAGTATTCACATATTCCAATCTTACCTCTTTATCTTTTACCAATTCTCTCAAAATGATATTTTATAACAATGTACTTGGTTTTGGTATGCATCACAAGATTCTTTGATATATTAATTACACTAGTGTTATCATAGAAGATAACCACTAGATCTTTGATTTCTACCTTCATACCTACCAATAATTGCTTGAACCAAATAATATTTGAATAATTGCCACATATTTTTCCTCTATTGTAGACTGAGAAATATAATATTGCTTCTTTCTTGTCCAAGACACTAGTCTTTTACTTAAAAATAATGCTTCACCACCAGTGCTCTTTCTATCATCAACATTTCCTACCCAATCAAAATTTGTGAATGCTTTCAAATCCAAATTGCCTACTTTTTTGTACCATAAACCATATTCTTTAGTACCTTTCCGATATCTTATGATTCTCTTGATTATCAGCATGTGATTTTCTTTAGGATTTGCTAAGAATCTTGGCACTATATCAACTGCTAATGCAATATCAGGCCTTGTGTGTACTACATATTACAATTTTCCAATAATTGATCTATATGTAGTCTGATCTATCTCCTTGGGATCATCATTTTTAGAAAGATTATGTCCAATAGACATAGGTGTTATAATTAGTCTTGAATCTTCCATTCCAAACTTCTTTAGTATCTCCTTGATATATTTGGATTGAGTAATGTAGATACCATCTTCTTTTTGCTGGATTTGCAATCCAACAAAGAATTTTATCTCTCCAAATATAGATATTTCAACTTATTTACTTATCTCTTCTAAAAATGCCTTACATAAGTCATCATTTCCTATAAATAGAGTGTCATCCACAAAGATTTATGCCAACCCAATCTTCTTGTCTGGTCCCTCTTTGATGTACAGACTATTTGTATCATTTGTTCTTTGAAAACCAATATTTATCAAGTAGTTATGAAGTCTTTCATACCAAGATCTAGGATCTTTCTTGAGACCATACAATGCTTTTTTTAATTTGAAAACCATATCTCTTTTGCTAGGATCTACAAAACCTTCAGGTTGTTCTATGTAGACTTCCTCATCAAGAATGCAAATTTTACATCCATTTGATAAACTTTAAATCCTATGTGAGCTACATATGTAGTAAAGTTCTAACACCTTCTAATCTTGCAATAGGAGAAAAAGTTTCACCATAATCAATTCCTTCTTCTTGATAATAACCTTTACAAACTAACCTTGCCTTTTTTCTGGAAACTTCTCCATCTTCTTTTAGCTTGTTTCTAAAAACCTATTTTGTACTAATTACATTTTTATCCTTGGGTCTATGAACAAGGGTCCAAGTCTTATTCTTTTTTATCTATTCTATTCCTTCATTCATAGCTTCAATCCAACTTTCATTATCCAAAGCATCTTTAACATTTGTAGGTTTAAATTTAGCAAGAAAACATGTACCTTTCAATTTATTTCTTGTCATTGTTCCATCTGACTTGTTTTCAATGATCTAATTAGGTGCATGGTACCTTCTGACATATCTTGCTAACATAGGTATTTTGGATTTAGAGTTTACTCCACTATGCTCTTCATGATCTTCTATATTAAGCTCGAGTCCCACTATCTGTGACTTGGGTCCATCAAACTTAGTTTTCTCTAGCAACATATCAGTAGCCTTTGGCTGTGACTTGGGTCCTTCAGGTTGTGACTTGGTTTGCACTAGTTGTAACTTGGTAGATTTAGGGGATTTTAGGTACTTGGGAAGTGAAGCCTCCTGACTTTCAGATAGATTTGGCAATGCATCAGGTTCATAACAAACAAATTTTCTATAATCTTTAGGTTCTTTGTTGCTTTCTTCTTCACTCTTTTCTGCAAACTCATGAATTCTTACATGTGCACTTTCTATGATTTTATAAGTAGATAAGTTCAAACATTTGTAAGTTTTACTTCTATAGGAGTATCTCATTAATATGCCTTCATCACCTTAATTTACCTTTCCTAGATTCCTTCAAGATATAACATTTTCTACCAAATACTTTCAAGTAACTTACATTAGGTTTGTATCCATACCATATTTCATATTGAGTTTGATTTGAGACTTTCTTCAAATGTACTCTGTTCAAGGTATGCACTATAGTACTAATTGCTTCCTTCCAGTATTTAATTGTTATATTCTTTTCTATCATTAATGTTTTTGCACAATTCATGATGGATCTATTCCTTCTTTCTGCTATACCATTCTGTTGAGGTGTACCATGGGTTTATACCTATCTCTTAATTCCTTTTTCAATGCAAAATTTATTGAACTCATTGGAAATGAATTAACCACCTCTATCTGATCTCAAACATTTTACCTTGTTTCCAGTTTCCTTCTCTACTCTTTCCAAATATCACTTAAATTTTTGAAAAGCTTTAGACTTTTATTTTAGATACATTGCAGTCATCATTCCAGAATAATCATCAATAAATAGAATAAAATTATTATCTCCATTGTAACTCTCTTTTCCTATAGGTCCACATAAGTCTATATGAAATAGCTCTAGGACTTCTTCTGAATGATGGTCCTTGCTTTTGATACTTTTCTTTCTCATCTTACCAATTTGATAATTTTTACATAGACCTATATTAGGTTTCCTCAGGCTAGGAATACCTCTTACTCTTTTCTTCTTGCTTATCTTCATTATATTATCAAAGTTTGCATGACATAATCTTTTGTACCATAACTAGTTGTCTTCTACTTGAGCAATAAAACATGAACTTTCACTTAGATCTAGGTACAATATATTTCCTTTTTTCTATTTGCTAGACCCAACTAGATTTCCTTTTCCATCTAGTAATTTGGCTTCTCACTCATGAATTCTACCTTGAATCCAATGTTATTCAACTATGCCATACTCAATAGGTTATGCTTTAGTTCTTAAACCCAATAAGCATTATCACATCTAAGTTCATTGGTTGCTGAAATACAACATTTTCTCTTGATGCAACAAGGTGCATTGTTTCCAAATCTCACACTACCACCACCACAATGTTCTATGTGTTCAAACTTTTTTTTATCACCATTGATATGATGTGAGCATCCACTATCAATAATCCATGTATCATTCTTGCTAACATGAGAGATAAGTGTCATTTTATCTCCTTCATCATCAGATGCCTCTTTATAGAAGTATATACCATTTCATCATCTTTGCTACTATTTGAATCTTTAGTTATGAAACAAGATTTCTTACCTTTGTACTTGTAGTTCTTCAAATTCTTGAAGTTTTTGAAATCCTTCCTAGCTTTGTTCTTGTTGTGCTTCTTTTCATCTTTGTCTTCTCTATTTGGACATCTTGCAGTAATGTGTCCAAATTTTTCACAAGAGAAATAGATTAAAGAAATTTTACCTTTATACTTTCCTTTGCCTTTTGGATACCTTCTTGCAAGCAATGCTTCAATGGCTTTAAGATCACTATCAAAACTATCTTCCTCTTCACTTTCAAATTATTTTTTGTTAGACTTTTTGGCTTTCTTCTTGAGTAATATTTTGGCTTCAAATGCAAACTGAAGATTGCTAGAACTAGGAATATAATTATCATAGTTGTCTAGTTCAAATGTTGTCAACCTTCTAACTAGTGCATCCAAAAAAATTCTCATTATTTGGATCACATCTCATCTCTTGAATAGCAGACACTCTGATTGCATAGATAGGAAGAAGGTTTCTAAGTACCTTTCTTACCACTAGTACATCTTCAATTATTCCTCTAGAGGCTTTGATAGCATTGACATTGGCTTTGATTCTATTAACATATTTTGCAATATTTTCATCCTCTCTCATTTTCATTTGATCAAATTGTCCCCTAAGAATTTCATCTTTGGCTCTCCTTACATTTTCATCTCCTCCATATATGGCTTTCAACTTGATCCACATTTCATGAGAAATTCCACAATCTTTGACCTCATCAAATTTGGCATAGTTGAGAGATGAAGCAATGTCAATCATCATTATATTATGATTTTTCTTTTTAGCAATTTCTTCTATAGAAATTATACAAGTGGGAGCTTTATATTTGGCATCTAGATACTTCAGCCCTGAATCTCCAATGGTTGTCAAGTGTAGCCTCATTAGTTCCTATCATGCCTTGAAGTTATCTATGTTAAACTTTGGGATCTCCCTTCTATAAAACATCTTCATCTTTAGCTTAGGTCCTTGAAACCTTTTCTGTAAGCACCAAAAGCTCTAATACCAATTATTGGAAATATGAGAGAAGTAACTAAGATGGGAGGGGTGAATTAGTTACCACTAAAATAAATCCTAGATCCTTTTATATGTCAATACAAATCAAAACTCTATTTAAACTAAATTTTGTTGTAACTTGACAAACACTCATGCAATAGATTTACACTAGCAAATGTTGTAACTCGGTAAGCATTGAAATAACTTGAAAATATTTATCATGAAAATCTTAAGATATTATCTATGATTAATCTTACTTTAACTTAGTTGCATACACATAAAGGAAATATTATGAACACAATTGACACCAAGATTTAACATGGAAACCCAATTTGAGAAAAACCACCAATTGTAGCTAGTTACTAATTTTCACTCTTTTGCAGTGAGCCCTATAAGGAGCCAACCATATTAAAGGTTAGAAAACACACTATTAGGTGTGACTCTATTAGAGGATTTAATCACCCTATTAGGAGTGGTCTTTTTAGAGGTCTTTAGACAATTCAATCTAGAAATACCACCTTGTTAGAGGATTTACAAGTAGTTGTTAAGCCAACTATGTTAAGAGATTTAGTTCATGGCTACAATGGTTAGAAGGAAATAATGAGATGACCTAATTTCTGATGCAACTAAATTGATAATTAGATATCTTAATTTTGGCTTGGATACTTGATCATTCTTGATCGAATGTATCTTTGTAACTCGACAAGAATATTATGCTTATCCTTCTGATTTAATTCCTCTAAACATCATCAAATCTTCTATTATGTTCAACACATTCAATCCTCAACTTGACATTATATTTTTATATATTACACATTATCAAGTCAGCTTGAATACAATTTATAATAATTAATATTCATCTTCTCATTTGGCTAGAACCAACAAACAATTCAATTGAACTCAATATGCCAAAACAAGAAAATCCTTCATTAGTCAACATTCTCAATAGATACTAGCTCAAAGTGATTTTCCTGTATTGACCAAGTAAACTTGGTTAACACTACATATTCACAAAGTTCCTTTGGTAACTGAGTGAGCTCAATTAACACTAGTTCCATCCAACATTTTCTTCATTAGCTAAGTGAGCTTGGTTAATGCTCAATTTTTCCAAACTTTCCTTTGATAGCCGAGTGAACTCAGTAGACACCATCTTCTGCACAAGGTAGACTCTAGAATGCTTGGCAAACATAGGAAACTATCTTCAATGCTTGAGTGAGCTTACATACACTGACTAGTAAAGATATGATATTTAGTGTAACATCGAAGACAATACACAATTAATCAATTATTTCCAACATTATGTAGCTTTCATCGATGCCTTAATATACTATACATTTGGAGTTTTTTTTAGAGTGGACATGGAAAGGGTGAGCATGATGGTGTAGGAGCTTGTATCAAATGGACTATAAAGGATATCGCATTAATAATGCTCATGATGTGTTTGAGTGGTAGAAAACACATTTTATGGTGCCATCAAATATAGATAACATGTTATCACAAGCTGATCAAGTTATACCATCCAGAGTGTTTTGGGAGGTATCAAGTATAAACTAAATGAATATTATAATTGAATCAAATTTATATTTAATATGTTATGTGATAACTGAATTATGATACACCCATGTTTAAAACTCATTTTTTATATGTATGCATGGACCTTACATTCAAGTGTTGATAGAAGATCAATGCATGCATGCAAGAGGGTAGAGAAGACACGATCTTTGCATTCAATTATGAGTATAGATAGTAATGTCTGGTCATTGTACATAAGAGAATACTCATGTTTTTGTCCTGATTGTATTGATGAAAACTATTATGGTTGCATTAATCAAGAATGTGGATATGTGGGTGAATGGACTTTGGTACCACTAGATGTTATCAATACGAATGAGTTTGAGGATGAAAACTATGATGATATTCCATTAATTTATAGTGATTATGACCATATATCAGGATTGATCAGAGTTGGTATGTATGTATATACATAAAAGTGTATTTGTTTCATAATTTTGGTTAATTTATTTAATATATATACTCATGTACATGACACATGGAATTTATATACATATACTTTGTGTAGGCAATTTTTTGCAATCATGGCAAAATCTAAAAAACATAGAAGGTGTTAGCTATTATTTATTCCATTGTACCATACAAAGAGAAGCTTAAAAAGACTAAAATAAGTGATGGAATTATATTTCCCACAATTTAGTATATATTTGAATGATGTATGTTTATGTACATCTATATTTTCTATGAATTTAGATTGTTTGACTTATTTGATTTCCCTATATGCAAGTTCTATTCTTGTACAGGGAACATATTTGAAGCAAAATAGAGTACTTAAAGATAGGATTCATTTCATTAATTATCAACCTAACAATAAGGTATATCAATATAGTAACCATGTTATTTCCACTAGTCTAACTCTTCATCCAGTCAAAGGACCTAGAATATGTAAGTGGAGGCTCGATATTGATGATCACAAGAAAATATTAAATGTTATCCAACAATGAGGTGACCCGCTTGATACGAGATAGAAACAACTTGAACATTTTGAAATTTGGTTGAGCTATTTGAAATCTAAAATTTGGTTGAACTAATTATATATTAGTTTTATTCTTTCATTGAAATTTTGTAACTAATTATAGAAATTAGGAACTTTTATGCAACTAATTAGGACATGTGCTTTGAGGGGAAGAAATTGTAACACCTTGCCAAGGGATCCAAAAGAACTAACCTAAAGGTTTACTAAGTTTGTCAAAACATTTTTTTTAAGAATAATATATACAACAATCATAAAGTAGTGGAAGCAATAACATACAATCATACATAAGAAAACATAGCAGATTAATTTCCTTAAGGATCCCAAGATATTGAATCACATTTAAATATAAATAATACGAAGTCCAATAAAAACACATCCACATGAAATAACAACTGCAATTCCAAGACCATTTAATAATATACATTTGTTCTGAATGCCACTTGGCAATAATTTTGGAATGCACAATCATCCACAGTACATGTCACAGGGTATGAAAGGCTAAAAGAATATACATTTATTAAATATATTACATCATCCCTTTTGGATCGATGAAAAAAAGTACAATATAATAAGTAAAATCGTCCACCATATAGATATAACCATCCATCATAATACACAAAGATAGAATGAAAGGAAATGCAGAACAAGGAACTCTAGCCACGATATCTACGAACAGATCTAGATGGTAAAAGTAAAAAGTACTACCACCTGACCTCATGGTAACCCAAAAAGGTCCACTCCCACATCATTGAGGAGATAGTCTCAAGTCCCAAATAGGATATCAATCCCAAAAATTAAAAGTAATATCTAAGTCAAGGAAATCCCTCAAAGTAATCTAACAGAAAGGTTCCAAAATAAATTGACATCTAGACCTAGAGGCAAACAAAGAAACATAGGAAATCTATAATACTAGTGGGCAAGTGTCATTACATGAACCAAATATAGGGTTACCTAGATAGTCTTCTAATCCTTCAGCCCCCTAGTGACCCTATGCAGCACTAGTATCATTTCGTACCAACAAGGAATGCTTCATAGGCTGATGTTGTGCGGCCACAGATGAGACTACTGCTGTAGTTAGCAGAGTATAATATACTGGAAAATTTTCATATTTTGGTGAATTTGACATTTTTCCAGTATTATTTTTTGCAATTTTTGAGCCCTTCCATGGTTTCTTTGTCACCAAGCTTTGTTGGGTTTACCTAGTTGCCTAGCAATTTAATCGCCAAGGCAAATGTTACGTTTGAGTTTTTCCTTGGCGGTATTCACCTTTCACGCAGTCGACCAAGTAACACTTATCATGATATGTTTGTTGAGTTTTAAGTTTTTGTTTCATGCAATATGGGAGAATTCGCCATCCCAATTTCATTTTACTGTGGAGGAGTCAGCTCGTTTTGCCAACACACTTTCATTTTGTCATGGAGGAGTCAGCACATTTGGCATGGTAAATTGGTAATTGTATTGATTTGTAATATGTATAAATCCGAATTCTCCCAAGCAATGAGACATTCACTAAATACCGTTGGCACTCCATCAAATTTTTGGCAGTGCAGGACACATCTCAGGCAAGACTCAAACTCCAGAGATAGCTTCCACAAGTGGTGGTACACTGATATGTGCAACTGTACTGTAAAATACTCTCCTTGAGCTTATGTAGTTTAATTTAATCAAAAGCTTATCTATAGTTTCCTTTCTTATCTCATTTCATTAGAAATTTTTCAAAAATTGGATCCAATGCTGAAAGTTGCTGGCAACATTAATGGTTTTTAAAGCTTGCATGGATGGATATTGACCACCTAAGGTCAATATACTATTTCTTTTGCTGTGGAATGTCATTTCACCAACTGTCAAAAATTAGATTTGAAATTTAACTTTTTTTCTTTAAGTTTCAATTCCTAATCTGAAAGTAATATTGCTTATTCTCAAGGAAGTAAAGTTTAAATGGATTATGAGTGGATTGAGATGTCAGGGGAGGGTGAGTCTGTAACTAATATTGCTCAATATCAAGGAAGTGACAAGGGTAAGACCCCCAAGGGTAGTGAAGGGATTAATCTTACATCAAAATGCTGAAAACTTAGAGATACTACCATAAAGGCTTTCTTTGGAATTGACAATGTTTCTGGTCCACCAACTTTGGCAAGTACAAGTGCAGAAGGAAATTACAATACCTCACCACCACTAGAAGAGCAGGTTGTTATTCAATTAAATCAAAATGCATCAAATGAGGATAACAATGTTCCAACAATAAAAGATGTTGTAATAGAAGATAATATTGATGTTGGTAGGAAGAAAAGAAAAAGGAATGTAAAAATGGGGCAGGAGTGGGAAATGAAAAGGACTTTCCAGGTTGATTGGGTAGCAAAGTACTAGTTTATTGAACCAGTCACAAACAACAATGAACCACCAACAGAATGCAAGTGTATGATTTGTACCTAGAAAACTAAAAGAGAGAAAAAGTTGCAGTTCAAGCTCGACAGTATAGAAAAACATATTGGTAAGGTTTATGAAAAACAAATCATAGATGGAAAGGAAGTAGCGGCAGTGAGATGGAAATAAAAGGAAGAATGCCTTCATGTTAAGTATGCCATAGAATATGAAGAGCATTTCAAGAAAATAGTGGTAATTGGTAGTGGCAGTAGTGGCAATCCAATCAAGGATGGGCTTCAACATGCAGCCAATGATGCAAACTTGGAAAAGACCATTCAAATGAGTGTTATTTTTTATATTCTATCTAGAGGGCATCCTATGAGAGACTTTTCTGAATATGGTAATTTATTGTCTTTTTTGAGATTTCCTCACTATCCTATGTTACATTGGTCAATATATGTTGGATGGGAAATGGCAAGCTATCTTGCTGAGGTGGAAAAGCAAAATGTACATGAGAGAGTAAAAGAATCCAAGTTCATTTTATTATCCTTAGATGAAGTCACTGCGGTAGATAACACTACTTGGGTCTGTATGCATGTATATACTATAAAAGATCATGTCCATCAAGCTAATCTAATTTGTGTTTGTAAAATGAGGGCCAATTCAATTGTAGAAAATTTATATTTAGAAGTTAAGAAAGCTTTGAATGAAATTGCTGGTATGGATGACTTGACAATTGCAAAGAAGTTAGTGTGTGTCGGAGCTCATGGAGCTGCAATAATGCAAGGGCAAAGGACTGGTCTTTGTGCAAGATTAAAAACTAGTATTGCACCTTACATTCTTGGCATACACTGAATGGCACACCGAATGAATTTAGCATATAAGATTGTAAGTACTTTTCCTACAGTGTCAAAAGTTGAAGATCTAATCCATGAGCTCCACTCGTACTTTTGCAAAAGTCCTAAACACTTTGCAGAATTTAAGATTTTTTCTGAGGGAGTAACAGTAGGAAATAAGATTCTCAAGGATGTTGAGACCAGATGGATATCTTTGGATGGACCAACAGAACGAGTTCTAGCAGAATATGAATCCTTGATTGGAGTTCTATATGAGCAACGTCTTACAGTGGACAAAGCTCCTAATTTGTTAAATAAGTTAAGTGATATAGAGAACCTATTAACTTTAGCTAGTCTTCTCCCCATGCTGGATTTAATGAACAAACTTGTTAAGAAAGCCCAAGACAAAACTATGTATATTCATGAGTATTCTGATTTACGTAAAATTACATGCATGGCTCTGGATTCTTTGTATTCAGATCTCTCAGGTCATAGCCCAATTTTTCAAGGTGGGAGATAATTATAGATTTGAATCATGCTGAGAATTTTTTACAATTCAATGGGAAAAATGAGCTATGTGTGTTTGTGAAAGGATTTGAAATACCAATGCACCAATCTAAAACAACCAAGAGAGGCAAAGTACTACCAGTTAGAAAGGATGATTTTGACAAGATTGTTAAATCTATTAGTGAAAATGTGAAGTCTATTTCCTACCAACTTTAAAGTGAGATTCGTGAAAGATTCCCTTGAGAAGAAATTCTTTAAGCCATGAGTTGTGTGTTTCCTCAATTTTGGAAACACTTTGGACATAATCCAACTGATGCAAAGTTGTTTCATAATAAACTTGATGAATTGATAACACAATTTTCAAAGCATACAGATTGCAATGGACAACTAATACAAGGAATCTTAGATTCAAATAATCTTAAAAATCAATGTAAATTTTTTGCATTGTGTATGAAAAAATAGATGGAAAACTTTGAGAATCCATTCAATCCTGGTGCAATAACAAGGCTATGGAAAAGGATAAGTTAGAGTGAAGTATTACGTACTTCAATATCAAAATATTTCAAACTTTCTGATTTATGTCAAACAATGATATTAGGGTCGGTGGAAAATGAGAGAGTTTTTAGTGAATTGGGGTTTTTGAAATCAAATGTCAGAAACAAACTAGACAAAAATTTGGAAACTTGTTTGAGGTTGTATGTAACTCAATACAATGTTAGAGATTTTCCTTATGATAGGTCATTGGCCATTTGGAATTCCACACGTGAAAGATGAGGCCTTTGCAACACTTTAAAAGATGGTGGTTCTACTTCTACTACTAACTCCAACATAAATGATGAATTTAGGTCTCAAAGTCAAAATGAAGATGAAGATTTTATGGATTTTTTGATACCCGATTCAGAATGAAGAGGAACCTATTAGTACTAGTCAGACTTCAATTTTAGGATTTGGAGTCTATATGGGATATAGAAGCATCACATTTGAGACTGAGTCAATGAAGTGAATCATGATTTAGTAATGTAGCATTCAGTTCTAAGGAATTTATAGGTATACAGTATACTCTACTTCAGTTCTTCCATATTCATTATTCAGTCATATTGCAATTACAATTTACAAAAATTGAGTTCAAGATTTTTGTTACTCTATTGTTGACATAATGTTATTTTTGTACCTTTCTCTTGATTTGAGTTCAAGATTTTTGTTAGTTGTTACTCTATTCATATTGTTGACACAATGTTATTTTTGTATCTTTCTCTTGATTTAGTTGTTTGATAATTAAAAAAGAGATAATAGAGACATGTGCAAAGGCCATAACATCATAGAGAACTACTGACTACAAAACATAATGGAAAATTGAAATACATAGAGTTGGAACAATATCTTCTCTTAAAGCAAATTATACTTAATCTCTAAAATAACAATAGATTGGACCATTTATAAGCCTTGGGAACTCATATTTATATCACTTGAGTTGCAACATGCTTCAGGCTTAGAAAGGTTACATCATGATTCATTACAAAAGACAAAAGATAAGAACAATTAAGATAATCATTACAATTTTTTGAAACCTTTTGTGACATATTTTGATAGAAAAAGGGGAAACAATTACAAAATGTGACAAGTGGCAACTGATCATTAAGCATGTCTTCCAATTCTAACTGCAGCATTACCCACAGTGGATGTACCATAAAGGTATGGTAATCTATTATGATAAATAGCTTCTCTTTGATATTCTTCTGCAACACTTGTCCTCCAATTGATTCCCCGAGGCCACCATCTTTTCTGCTAATCATCTTCTACTGAAGGGATTGCTTTGATATATGTTATAACCTCCCAGATGACAATATTTGTATCCACAATAGGCCACACTATATTTCTAACTGCCTCTAATTCACTCCTCTATACATCTGATATAAATATGCAAAATATCCTAGCTACTTCCAGTTGGCAGGGCCTTTATTTCACCCACTGCTTCCCAGACATAGATTTCTCTTTTAGTGGGCCAGTCAGTGTCCTTTGCCCCTTGCAAATCTTGTATTTCTTTAGTCCATCTGGCATCCATAATCACCTTAGCCTCAACAATAAATTTGTTTTGATTTATCTCTACCTTGAAAAGATGATCAATCAATGAGTGGAAAGGGGAATCTGATTTGTCTTCAAAAATTGTTGATGTAGATTCCCAGGTCAAAATGTTGTCAAATGAAGCTGACCACTCTTGCCAGTCCCTTACTACATTATTAGTATCCAAAATTGATGGTATACAAGGTTCCATTCCATCTAACAATGTCCTCAACTTACCTTGTATAACCTGTAACTTACCAGAAAAGAAACCACTCAATTCTTTTACCATTTCTAGGCTCTCTTTAACTATGCATATCTTATCTAGTAAATCTAGCTTCTTAGCCTTCAGCATTATCAATCTATCCAAAAATTGCATATATGGTCTCCAGAGGTTGAAGGTAGGAGTTAACCATGAAAGTACTTCATTGCAAACTTGCTCAGCACTCTACAGAGAAACAAATGAACTATGAGCTTGTTGAGATAGGTTCTTCAGAGTACCAACCCTGTGGCTTATCATAGATTTAAGGATTCTAGTCCTTACATTTTCCCCTTGCTGAATTGACTAAGAGTCAATGCTCATCCTCCTAGGCTATGACGATTGTTCCTCTTCTGTGTCTTCAATCTGTACCAGAGCCTCGACAATATCCCTAGTTGGCATTGAAGTCCCCTGTCCCTCCTCCACCTGAACTGGATCCATCCTTTTTTCTACTTGTGTTAAGTGATCCTTGAGGGATGCAATTTCATCCTCAAGTGTTTGGACCTTGGCTTCAAGTTCAACAATTCTTTCTTTGTATACATGACTACTTCTGAGCTCATTTTCATAGAGCTTTCTGACATCAATGTAACCATGTATAGCTTGGGACAATTTATCTTCTATCTCATCTATCTTGGCCTCATTCATAAATGAGAAATGTTGAATTTCCTTGGAGATTTTCTTGCCAGAGGTGCCATGCAAAGTCCAAATTATCATGTTGCCCTATTTTGTGCTCTGCACATCCATCAATCTTGGTTTATTTGAAGCAGGGGCCATGCACAGACTAACAAGGATTTGGTATCAACATTAAAACCAATCACCCTCTTCAAACCACTAGCAACAATTGCCTCAGAGGAGATTGCATTCTCTTGTCTTCTGATTTGATCAAGCATAAATGCTTGCTCCAAGTCCCAACCTGGTACTAGCAACATACCACTTCTCTAAACTAGATCCTTGGCCTCTTGTAATGTCATTACCTCACTTTCAGGATCATAGGCCTGCAACTTTTTAGTCAATTCCATCCTCCACTCGTATGGTTCATCAGGTTTCATTTGGAGGACCAACTCACTCTATTTTATCTTATATAAAAAGCTTTTGAATTCATTGGATTTGATGAACTCATCATCCTCCAAGAATTCTTGAGCATGGATAATCCTATCATCCAATCTTGCTACTGCCAGTTCTAGATTTGTCAAATTATTCTCTAGTGCATCAGCCCTAGTTTGGATATAGTTCTCTCTTATGTTAACAAAATACTAATCGTTTCCTGGCAGAATTTGCAAATCTCTTTGCTTGACCTGAGGAGGAATCTATACAACCTTCTATCTTTTGTACCCCCTTGCCATCCAAGATGATTGGGGTGCCTCCTCCTCTTCAACCTCAAGGGCTACATCAGGTTCAGGGCTATCTAGGCACACTCTTTCTTCTTCCCCAATTGGACCTTCTGGCATTTTACCCATTATGTCAAAATGGTCTACAACCATCTTCCTGATTCTATGAGGATAAGGGATATATATCCATATGAAATCTTGGGAATTGGGGATCAACTCTTTTTAATTCCTTTTCTACCCTCAATGATTCTTGCAACTTTGAAAGTTTATCAGTTGCCACCCCTTCTACTACTATGTTTGAAATGATGTCTTCAAGGGGCGATTCTTTGGAATTGGGCAGCACATAGTTTCTCATTTCTTTTAAAGTAGCCCTCATCCACCCATCAGGGTCATACATCCTATAAGGGCCAGTCCATAGATTATAGTGGTGTAGGAAGGCATGGACAGGCTCTAGGGCTTCCTTTCCAATGGTAAAATCCCCGATCTTAAAACATCTACACAAAAAGGTTCCCCTATGTACCTTAGGGCCTAATTATTCCCTGTTAATAATGAACAGTTGCCAAATGAATTCAGTTATTCCCAATCTAGGAGGAATGTACTTTGGTAAAATGTGGAGTGGTTGAGGGCAACCATACACTCTCATTAAAGAAAAGGTAGGAAAAAGGAAAATATCTCCCCAATTACGGTCTAGCCTTCTTCCCTCGGGCAGCAATGATGGTCTTAGGAGACATTTTAAAATTTTAGGGGCCCTAAAGTACCCCAAGTCTAATATTTTCATAATAACAGCACTAAAATTATTGAGAAATGAAACAGAGTCAGACAAATGGTAAGAGCTATCCCATACCCATGTCCAAAGTTGTACTGGAAAAGCTCCATGTAGATTAGAAGTTTGCTCAATAAAATTAGGGCTGATGTATCCCACATTTCTATAGAGGATCAAATGCATCAGCAAAGAGTAATATGGGAAGGTGAACTCCCTCATTTCTCCAAACATTTCCCTAGTAATATTCTCCCTCATTATATCCAATATATGACTAACATAATCATATTCACAGGCATGGAAAGCATCTTGTACATCTCTAGAAATTATATACTCTACTCCCCAGACTTCATCAAACCCATCCTTGCCTACAACCTTATGGAAACCATATATGGTTTTGACAAAATAATTCTTGAACTTGTCCATGGGCATCTTATCCTTTACCTTTTTTGGGTAATCTCCTACCCTTTTGAATTCTCCAGGGATATGCTGCAACAATGAATTTCCAGTGAAAGTATTAGGGTGTGCCTCAAATCTTCTTTTCAAGTCCTTTAAATCCAGAGGTTATCCCATTGCTCTAGTCAATCCAAATGCCTCAATGAAAGATTCTCTATCTAGTGTGCATAGAACTGTCCCATCTCTCCTGTGGAAAGATTTGGTGGTCGGATTATAACATTGAAATAGAGCTTTCATCAAATCCACATCCACGAATACCTCTGGAAAAATTAGCTTGGCAAGGTTCTTCTTCCATGGATTGCAAACAGGGACCTTCTTCTCCTGGTTGTAGTAGAAAAAATAGAAAAGCTCAGCACCATTAGTATCAGGGCACGTAGCATCTCTACAGTTGGCATACAAGTCGAAGAAAACATGATCATCGATAGAGTTTGCATTTGTGGATCCCGGAAACAATCTGATCCACTCTTTCGAGAACCAACTAGGCTTCCTCTGTTTGGCTTTACCTCCCTTTGAGGTAGATGTCTCTGATACTATCATCTCTATGGCTAAAATTTATTCCACTTCCTAGTTTGACATTCTGAATTTGCAATTGGAAAATCTATAACTACAATTAGACCTTGGAACAATAATATAACTTTCTCAGGCAACACAAGATGAAATTCCAAATCTGAACTTGTGAATGCTTGAAGAATGATGATGGAGATTCAAAAAATCATATAAGTTGCAAGCGTAGCTGAATGTTTAAATTGCATTAATTTTAGCATGCTTGGGAAGGATATCAGTTGATTTTGCCAACTTGGAGGAACATTGTTATTAAATTCTATCTATGCACTTTTCGTACCACGTTCAAAGTTGATTGGCCGAGAAGTTCAAACTTCTTTTCTTGTCATTATGTTCACTGCAGAGATTAGATTCTATGATATTACAACAAGGTGACTGAAAAGACCTTTTGTACTATCGTAGCACTGACCTATTAGCTCTTTCGACCTTACACCAATCCCTTTTTTATCTTTATTGAGCAATCGTGAAAGCCAAGGAAATCTCTTATGATCCTACGATAACCTCCTTTATCTCTGCATTGGCAGCTTACTCATTCTCTTTTACGATCCCATGACAAACAACCTCAGGGCATCGTAAGTCATCTTTATAAACCCTACGATTTCATGAACATGACTGAGCTTACCACTTCGTAACATCGCAACCCTTCAATTTTCTCTCTACGATGTTACAGTTAGGTTGAAAATAGTATATCATAACATTGTGGGCTCACAAATTTATTGCTACGATGCTATGACAAATCATAACCACAACATCGAGAAACCATGCCTCAAAGCCCTGAGATCTTACGACGAAAAGGTTATTGTAAGATCGAAAACCATGCGCCATCAGCCACCTCACAACCCTTGGGTCCCATAATGCTGACGATGAACTCAACTGGCATGTACCTACTGGCTCTACCTTAATAGGAAGTTGACATCTGGAGACTGTCACTGTCAAGAGGGGACACCTTTATCTTTATAATGCTTATGATGTTACGACAACCAGGTGTTGCACCATCACAAAAAATATTCACACCTCCTACAATCACACGATGAGGCTTTGATTTTCCCTTTTAAAACTCTTGTTGTAGAATTGCAAGCATTCAAATCTAACAATCCTGATCATATGGCAAACCACTCCTCGTAGCATCGAGCTTCTTTTTAAATCATTCACCAAGCTCAAATCGTAGCGCCACAGGGGCCTTGAAAGTCTTTCCCGATATCACGACAAAGGTACACTTGTATCATCAGGGGGGGCTCCATCCATCTATTTATGACCTGATGACAAAAGACTTTGTCGTAGGATTGTGACCTTTTTGTTTTCTACTTCTGATGCTGCAAACAAGTGTCGATCGTAAGATCGAAAAAGACCTTTTCACCTACAAAACACAGCACAATACGATCTCATGATACAAGAACCATCGTAAGATTGCGGAAGATCACAACATATGCCTGTGATATTGTGCCATTTCCCTTGTCACAAGATTGGAAAGGATCATTAAAATATGAAAATCACGCTCGAATTATGGCTTAAGACTAGGGCATGATGATGCATATAAAATTCACTAGGGTTTCTCTCTTTTTTAAACCTTGAATACAATGAAATGATTCGCCCAAAAAATTAAAATTTTACTATGATTATTATTTTTTGTTCGCCAATGTATAAATTTTTTGTGGTTTTAAAATAACACAATTTGCCCAAATTTTACACATTGTTTGAGAGACTATGAATGATTCGCCAATGGATATTATTATTTTTTCTTTGTAAACTATTTTTTTTGCCACAAAAAATAAATTTTTTTGTCAAGTGTTTTACACCTTTCGCCAATTTTTTACACCTTTTCTAAAGGAGGGGTTTCTTAAAGTATACCCTGGTAGGTAGCAATATTATTAATGTTGTTGCGTGCAGTAGTATGTCTGCGCACATAGACATTTTAAAAAGGCTGAAGGGGGAAATAAAGGGAGGTGGGCATTTGGTGGCTCTGCCTCATCTCCAAATATTTTATATTATTTTTTAAATTTATTTTATTTTAATAAAAAATTAAAAGCAATCCCCCCCTTAAAAATACATATTATATATATATATATATATATATATATATATATATATATATATATATATATATATATATTATAAAAGTTCTAACAATACTTTGATAGGGAAAATACAAAAAACTAGTCAAATTTTCAATCTAAAATTTCCCTTTCTTTTCAAAACACTTCCCAATTTAATTAACAACATTTAAATCTACAGAACGAGGGTTTTACTAATTTTCAATCCTCACATATACAGAAGAAATTGATATGACCACCAATGAATTCAAAATGAAAGATTGAAAGATTCATCACAAACAAAATTTGGAAAAATAGATTAACAAACATGATGCAGACAGGAATTTCAACAAATGTAATTCATTGTGTGAACAAAACACAAGACCCTACCTAAATATGATGCTAATACACAACCACCTAAAGATTGTGAGAGAATTTTCTTTTCTCTCAAAAATTTCTTTCTAAAAATCCTTTCTCAAAAAATCTTCGATTTCTGCGAAATGAACTCTCAATCCCTTATATGGATTTCTCCCCTAAATTCGGAACATTGATTGTGCAATCACGCGAGGGAACTCATTGATCACAATCTTTTAACTCTTTATTTACTTATCTTTTGCATTTTTATGAATGTTTTTTGCAATATGAAATATCTTATTAAATTTATTTGCTTTCTCTTTTTTAATTAATTTATTATATTTTAATTTCATGCATAAGCTTTATGCAATTTAATCAAAATAAACTTTATTAAATAATTGCTTTCTCTCTTATTAATTTTTGAAGCATTTGAATATAATATTTATTAACTTAAGTAATAATAATATTTAGCATTTATTTAAAAATGATCTCTTAAATATATTATTACTAAATTAAATAAATATTATTACGCTCTCAATTTGGAACTTTAATTTTTTCTTTAAATTTAATTCTTTTTATTTAATTAATTTCTCAATTACTTAAATATAATTAAATATTAAAAATATCTTAATAATTTTCCAGTAAATTAAATCATTAATTAATCTTTTAATTTGACTTAATTAATAGAAAAATCACCAAAGACCTAAAAGACAAAATATGAAAACTCATCATAAAATACCACATACAAGATTAAATTCAAGGGTTATAATCACAAATTTATGTCATGTGATGAATTTGGAAGGGTAATCATCTCAGATACTTATCCTAGTTTTTTTCTAGGACAATTGGTTTAAAGGTTAGGATTTGGACTCAAGAATTTATCTCCCCTCTCTTACCATTGAGATATTGCGATAGGGTACACTCATCCTAGAAATTTAGGAAAGTCGATACCGATTACTTGAAATCTACATAAAACCATGCATGTACAAACACATGTATTCTAAACTAAACATGCAATGGCAAGAAGTGGTGCATCGTGTAGATCCTAAGTGGCAAGTTACTACGACTCCCTTCCTTAACCACATCAGAAATGTCATACATAAAGAAAACATACATGCACACCATACACATACAATATGGGGTAAGTATCCCTAGAAAACATTTAGAAATAATCCATCTAACTAACATCATTAAATAATTGAAATCACTATAAATAATCATCATCAAGGTATAATCATTCATACATGAAGTAACTAGTACCAAAGTAGTCTCATCATATAATCAACTGTGTATGAAAACAATATCCAATAGCCTAGAAAATATTGTCACTAAACATCAAGCATAAACATAAACTAGCCTAAAAGAGTTCAGCAATAAAATTGGAAAAGTTAAGCAGGGGTAGGCACTACAGAAATTTGAACACTTGATGTAAGGGGATGAAATTAGAACTTGTAACTAATTATATACTACTTTTACTCTTTCATTTAACCTGTGAAGTTTAGATTGTGATTTGTAACTAATTATAGAAATTAGGAACTTGTATGCAACTAATTAGGACATGTGCCTTAAAGGGAAGCAATTTGAACACTTTTCTTAAGGGGATGAAATTAGGACTTGTGTCTTAAGGGGATAAAATTAGGATTTGTAACTAATTATATATTACTTTTACTCTTTCATTTAACTTGTGAAGTTTAAATTATGATTTGTAACTAATTGTAGAAATTAGGAACTTGTATGCAACTAATTAGGACAAGAGCCTTGAGGGGAAGAAATTTGAACAGTTATCTTAAGGAGATGAAATTGGGACTTATGTTTTAAGGGGATGAAATTAGGACTTGTCTAAAGGGGATGAAATTAGGAATAGACCTTAATCATATCTAAATATCACTTGCATTATTAGGAATTAGGAATTATGTAAAGTTAATTACCTAACCCTAACCCTAACCAATTTCATATGTATACATCAATTTCATAAACCAACACAATCTAACATAATTTCCAACATAATAGAACATCATCCAACATAATCTAACATGTAAAAGAACATAGTCGAACATAATCCAACATAATAGAATATAATCCAACCTAATCTAACATGTAAAAGAAATGTGTGTGTGTGTGTGTGTGTGTGTGTGTGTGTGTGTGTGTGTGTGTGTGTGTGTATTCAAGAGAAAGTGAAATCAATGTACATAATTTCACATTTAATTAAATCTCTTTTAAATTTACAAATTGTATGAAATTTATATAGATTACATTTAAAACTCATGTGTGTCTAATTCAAAAAAATTAAAACTCACATGTCTACTACTAACATCATTGAATGAGTCTCAGCAATGTACACGATCTAGCATCAAAGATGGAGTAAAAAGAGGCATGTCCCCCTACAATACATACATACATGTGTGCAAAAAATAAAATTAAAACATGTATTTCATTACAAAGGCATGATATGTATACATGCATAAATTATTAGTTGAACAAACAATTGAAATTTTAACATGAATGTCAAAAAACTATAAATTTACTAGTGTAGATGTTGGCATTTGATAATACTTAAACTACCTAGCATTAATCATGTCCACCAATATATCCAACTTTTTTTGGGCATCATCTAGCTCCATATCTACATCTATGCTAGCATGACTAGTGAATGGCACACATCCTAATAACGATAAGCCAAGTGGACTGACTAGATGAGATGGCATAGAAGTAGAATCATCATGTGTTAACAAGACCATCCATCATGTAGTTGACAAGCTAAAGTCAACATGATCAAGGCCGACATCTAAACTCTGACCATGCCCTACACTTTTTGAAGCGTTTGTACTAGTATGTATATGTCTATCTCCAACAAAAGAGTGGTTAGTAGGTGGATCATGATGTGTACTACCACCATGATCACTACCTAATCTATGAGAGGAATGTGGCTGAGGATGTTTCCCAATACCACCATGGGCATGATGTTGAACATATGATATGGGTATGCCAAGATGCTTTGATATGAATCTATATGAATATAATAGATCCTTAGCAAGACTAGTCATAGTATCTCATGCC
The DNA here is from genome assembly GCA_028749045.1 of Cupressus sempervirens. Taxonomy (NCBI): domain Eukaryota; kingdom Viridiplantae; phylum Streptophyta; class Pinopsida; order Cupressales; family Cupressaceae; genus Cupressus; species Cupressus sempervirens. The sequence goes on from CM053783.1 coordinate 714,159,214, forward strand.
AACACTCTAGTGAGACCCTCTAAGCTAGTCAATGAAGGGATGTATTATCCACTATGCAAGTCTCATGAAGATGAAGCACCAAATGATGATCTAGAATGCTGAAGATACATCAAATACTGACCAACCTCATCACTTGAAATAGATTTTATAGCTATGAAAATCTCTCCAACTCCTTGAATCACCCCCAGCAACTGGGTGCTAGGCATGGCCTTATCAGCTGATGGACCTAATATAAGAGAAATAGGTGCCCTCTCTCTAAAAATTGACCTATTTGTCAATGGTGGATGACTCGGCTACCTACCAACTAGTCTACCATGCCCCTATCGTAGATGTGATGGAAAATTAGTGTACTTCACCACCCTACCTAAGCAAACCTTAGCATAAAGTTGTCATATAAAATAGAGTAGAATTTGGTCATTATTTGGATAATGACCATGAGTAGCAAGGAAGAGTGGGTATACAAGTGTATCCATCTATGGATCTGTACACTTAAAAGGAGAATACCCCTTCACATACTTTAGTGGAACACAATAATGGAAACATTCCCTCTTCAAGGTCTCTTTGGGCACTAGGCCATGTACCTACTACAACAAAAGACTCAAAGAGACCTCTCATCTCTTATGGTCAAGGAAAATCTATATAGTACGTGCAGAATATAAAGAAACACCATGAATCTCATCTCTAATATATGTGAGGCTTCATAAGATTCTCTAACATGTTCTACAAATACACTCTACAGCATGTGCCACTAGCCAAGGACTCATGAAGTCTTTGAATCTCTTGGTTAGTGCAATCATAGAGTATGTCAGGTGGGATAGGTTGCTGATTTGAGGGAATAGGCGGGACAAGCTAATGCTCAAGGGGGATAGGATGTTGCTTCTTGGGGGGATATGAGATTATTGCTCGAGGGGATAGGAGGTTGTTTCTTAGGGGGATAGGAGGTTGGTGATCTACCATGTCAAGCTTAATGTATGTAGAATGCATGTGTATATAATGTGTAAACCTAAAATTTAAATTTAAATATGACATTTTTAATAAACTTGAAATTTATCAAGTACAATGACATTTAAGAAACTAAAATTTTGTAAACATGAAATTAAACATATAATATGGGTAAACATGAAATGAATATAACATGTAAGGTACTACATGTGTGTTTTTTACATCCTAAATTAAAATATAACATTTAATAAACTTGAAACTTATTGTACATAGTAGGCATCAAACAACGGGTAGAGCTAAGAGGAGTAGAAATTTGAATCGGTCATCAGGCAAGAAACTAGAGAATACGACAAACGAGGAACATAATGCAGATGTAGAGTAGGAAAAGGTAGGGAATGATGCCAATGCCTCAAAGGATGGGGACCCAGATGAACTATAGCCACATCTAGGGTAAAAGATTCCTTCTTTTCCTCTTCCTAGGACATCAAATGTTGGGACCTCAGGGGCTTGGGTCCGTTGGTCAAATCTCTTCGGGGTCAAACCCATAGGTAAGTCAACCTTTCCTAAAATCATTGACAAATCTAGTAAGGAGAAAGGTATCTTTATAGTTCCCAGTGAAATTATCAACCACAACATCCTTAGTATGGCATCTACCCTAGTGGGAAAATTTATTGGACCCAAACCCAACATTGACCTGGTAAGGGCCTTTGCTAGGAATAAATGGGATTTGAAAGGAAGTGTTGAGGTGACAGCCATGGCTAAGGGTTTCATGACTTCTGATTCTCTTGTTCTGAGGACTGTTCTAGAATCCCATATGAGGGAAATTGGTCTTTGGGCAAGTCTACTCTTGTCCTCCAAAAGTGGACCTCTAACCTGGATCTAAACAATGACTTCCTAACCTAGGCCCCAGTCTGGATTAGGATGCCTAAACTACCTCTTGAATATTGGCATGAGGATTTTTTTGATGGGATTACGAAATCCTTTGGAGAACTTCTCTCTATTGATCCTGTCACTACAACCAAGAAAAGGCTCATATATGCTAGAATATGTGTCGGGGTGACTGAGGGACAGGATATGCCTCAGGTGATAGAATTCCACTCTTGTTTGGGTTAAAGCATCCAATAAATTGACTATGAAAGTGTCCCTTTCACATGTTTCTAGTCATAAGGCAAGAACATATCCAATATTCAAATGGAAAGGCAAGTCTGGAAAATCACAAAACAAAGTAGGCACGAATGCAGCTAAAGCACCCAAAAAAGTTTGGATGGAGAAAAATGCCAGTAACAAAAACACAAAGGCCACAGCTAAAAAAGAAAGCAGGGACAAGCTAGTGGCAAAAGATAGTCCTAAAGATGTCTCAGACCCTGAGAACAAGTTTCCAAAGGGTGAAAGAGGATTTGACAAGAGGGATAAGCTCAACGAGGGAGAAATTGCTCTAAAGAGGTCGTGCCTCCTTCACACCAATGAAGCCAATGCCATACCAAATTTGGTTAGGAAGGGGGGATCCCTCTTTCGAGAGAAAGGGTCACAATGAGGCTTTAATCTCTAAGGAGACTAAGAAAGATCTATCTTTTGTCCCAAACTCTTTAGAGGGTTTTGATGGGAAGATTCTTGGCCCTCCTCTCTCATAGGAATCCAACACCAGCCCAGTCAATAGGGTATCATCCAAGACTATGAACTGAATCCTTGAAAGATTCTTGGCCACTACCCCAAGGCATCTGGCTAGATTGGAAGCTTTATTTGATAATTGAAAGGAGGATAATGAGGCTCCCTAGTCTGTGGTAAAGAATAGAAAAAAGAAGAACAATCATAAACCTTCACCTACCTCTCCAGCTACCACTAGGAGTAGGGTGGAAGTTGACATTGGACACAAATCCAACAATTCAAGAAGTAAGAACATGTACCAACTTATAAGGGAAGAAACAAGAAGGAATATCATGGATGGGACACAAAGAACCATCCATGAATCATGTTCATCAATTAAAACATGAAGATCATTTCTTGGAATATTCATGGACTCAATGGGATCCACAAATAGCAGATAGTTAGGAATATGGTTAGGGACCAAAGACTTGATGTTTTTTTAATTCAGGAAACCAAAATGAAAAAGGATAATATAGAGATTATACACTTTGGTAAAAGAATAAGAAACACTATGATGGATTCAAAGGGTGCTTTGGGAGGTCTTCTCACTATTTGGAAGGACTCACTGGGGGCTACCATTCTTTATAATGAAGGTAATATTTTTCTTATGAGTTTCTTTAACCCTATGGATTAGACTAGATGGGTTTTATTAAATCTTTATGCTCCCAACACTCCAAGTGATAGAAGGGCTTTTGGGTTAAAATCCACAATTTGGTCTTTAATTTTAGAGATACCAAATGCATTTTCATGGGTGATTTTAACACTCCTCTCCTAGCTTTGGATAAGTTAGGGGGGTTCCCACTTGATGCTGAAAGTAGACAACACTTGGCTGATCTAATTTGGGATCTTGCTCTTATCGATGTGGACCTTGGAGGCTACAAATTCACCTAGTTCAATAGAAGAATTGGCTAAGATTGCATTCAAGTTAGATTAGACAAAGCTCTCATTTCTTTTGATTGGCTAGGCATCTTTCATTGCAAGCTTTCTACACTTGTGAGGCTTGGCTCTGACCATTCCCCAATCTCTCTAACTTTGGAGAAAATCAATAGAAAGAAAGCTTTTCCATTCATATTTGAGAAAATGTGGACATCACACCTAGGCTTATCCTTCAAAATTAAAGAGTGGTGGGACATTGTGGTGGATGGAACTGTGATGTATAAGGTTTCCAAGAAACTTAGATATATTAAATCTAACTTCCACAAGTGGAACAAGTCTGACTTTGGCAACATTTTCTAGGACAAAGATAAGATTCTCAAGAACTTGGTTGAGGTTTAGAATGGCATCTAGATCTGAGGATATGATGATGACTCTCTCAATGCTAAAAATAAATCCTTACTAAGCTCCATAATGTTGTAGGGAAAGAGGAGATGTTTTGGAGGCAAAGATCTAGAGCTATTTGGCTGAAGGAAGGTTACAAAAATTCTAGATTCTTCCATTTATCAACTATGAAACATCGGGTAGCCAATAGAATCAATGAGATTAAAAAGGGGAATGAGTCTCTTAAAGATGATAACTTGATTACAGAGGATGCCATAAGATACTTCTCAGCGATTCTCTCCAAGGACCCTAATCTAGATGTTGGTGATCAGCTTGAGGTTATCAATTCTATCCCCAAAATCATTGGTCATAATTAGAATTGGGATTTACAGGCCATCCCTAACTATGAGGAAATTAAAAATGTTGTCTTTAATCTATTGGCTAAGAAGGCCCCTAGACCTAATGGATTCCCCACTTTCTTTTTTCAGCTATATTGGGATATCATTCATATTGATATTGTACAAGTTGCCTAGGAATTCTTTAGTGCTCAAGACCTCTTGAAAGAAGTTAATGCTACCTTTCTAGTTCTCATCCCTAATATTATTGGGGAAAATTCCTTTGGTTCTTTTAGGCCCATCAGTCTATGCAATTCCTTTTATAATATTTTTGGGAAAGTTTTTGCCAACAGACTTATCAACATCTTGTTGGCTATCATTTCTCCCCAACAGTCAGGATTTGTCCCTGGCAAGAAAATTCTAGATTCCATTATGGAGGTCCATGAGGTTATCCATTCTCTAGATGTAGGAAAATAGGAAGCTTTTCTTCTTAAATTGGATCTCTCTAAGGCCTATGATAGGGTGGACTGGGGGTTTTTGGATAGCATTCTTGATGCTTTTAGTTTCAATTGAAAAGTGAGGAAGTTATTCTCACAATTGGTTTCTACTCCTTCCTTTGTTGTCTTATTGAATGGTACTCCCTCTGATTTTTTCAAACCCTCTAGGGGTCTTTACCAGGGATATCCCTTATCTCCCATCCTTTTTATCATAATGGATGAAGGCTTGGGCAGGCTCATTCACTCCAGCAAGAGGAGAGGGGATTTGGTTGGTTTGAAACCTTCTTTAGGTCCTTCAGTTTTCACCCACCAATAGGTTGTTGATGACATTATCATGGGGGGTGAATCCTCTATGAAGGAAGCTAAATCTATTTTGAAAATTCTAAACACTTACTCTGGGGCCTTTGGGTAGCTCATCAATTGGGACAAAAGTTTGGTCTTTTTCTTTAATACCTTGGCTAGAAGGGAGAAGAAGATTGTTGATATTTTGGGGTGTACAGCTAGCATTCACCCATCCACTTATTTGGGGCTCCCCTTGGGACTCAAACCTCCTGAGTCTTTCTGGGACAATCTTATGGATAGATTCAATAGGAAGCTGGCTGGTTGGAAAGGAATTACTTTAAGTCAAGTGGGCAAAGTTACTCTGATCAAATCTACTCTCTAGAATCTTACCACATATGCCCTTAGCCTTTTTTTGATTCCCTCTAAGGTGGTTGACCACCTTGAAACCATTTAAAGGAACTTTTTGTGGTCTTGATGAGAGCAAGAAATACCCATTGGTGGGATGGGATTCTATATGTAAATCTAAGAAGTAGGGAGGTTTGGGTACCCGCAAGCTAAAATAGTTCAACTCTGCCCTTAAGGCTAAATAGATTTGGAGAATATTCAATAATATTGGTGAATGGAGAGATATTTTGTTTTCCAAATATGCTACCAACCTTAAACAATTCATCAATAGAGATACTCACCCTAGTGGCTCTTTCATATGGAATGGTTTGATACAGTCCAAGGACCTTGCCTTTTGTAAAGCCAAGTGGTTAGTGGGCAATGGTGAAGATATCAATTTTTAGTTGGATGATTGGCTTAGCTCTGGACCACTCTGGGATAATGAGGATTTCAAAGTTTGGGCTAATGTTTGCATAGAAAGATTTGGCTACAGAGTGAGTGACTACATAACCTACAACTGATGGATAGACCTTTCTGGGGTGTCTGTAGATCTGAAGCCGCTCATGGACCTGGTCAGACACATTTCATTATCTCATGATAAAGTTGCTATTGTTTGGGGGGATATTTCTAATGGTAGGTATTCGGTGGCCTTTGGCTACGAGTCTCTTCAACTTTAGGACCAAGCCCCAGTTTGGGCTAAAGCTTGGCTCCCTAGCCTTATTCCAAAGATCAACTTTTTCTTTTGGAACCTTCTACAAAATTGCATCCTCACTATGGATAACCTCATCAAAAGAGGTAACTCAATTCCCACCAGGTGCATCTTATGTAAAAATGATAGTGAGAGCATTGTTCATTTGTTCTTACACTGCCCTTTCATTTGCTCTATATGGTCTCTTCTCCTGTCCTTTTTCAATTTATCCTATGTTTTTCCATCCAACATTCTGAATCTCTTTGTTCAATGGAAATTTTTGGATGTTAAAGACTCTAAGACTTTGTGGCTATGGGCCTTACCCCATGTCTGTTGGGGAGTGTGGAAGGAGAGGAACAACTGTGTCTTTAAGGATAAGTAGGTGAATATGAAGGTGGTTTTCCATAAATCTTTTAATGCTTTGATTGAAAATTACTCTATTTCTAATGGTCCCATCCCCAATCTTAACACTAAGGCCTGAGATAATAGATATATATATATATATATATATATATTACTGGTCTCTATCACCTATGGGCTAGTTCAAGGCCAATTTTGACAAGGCAGCTAAAGGCAACCCAGGAGAGGTTGGGGTGGGTGGCATCATTATAAATGAGCATAGAAAAGGTATTACAACCTTCATTGCCCCCATTGGGATCCAAACCAATCATTATGTTGAGGCCATAGCGGCTCATCAGACTATCAAGTTAGCTAAGGAAATGGGAGTTAAGCTCCTCTAGCTAGAAGGAGACTCTAAAAATATATTTGACTACCTCAATGGCAAAAATAGGCCGACATGGACAATGGAAAATATCATTGGGGAATGCATCCAAGACCTCCAAACTTTTGATAAAACCTACATGGAACATGAATACCGTGAGGCTAACATGGTGGTGGACAGGTTGGCGAATTGGGGAGTCAAACATAATGTGATGTCCAAATGGACTGATGGATTTAACATCCCATCAAAAGTTAATGAAGCCATTGAGAAGGATCATATCCCAAGAAAATTGGGAATAATTAAATGTCACAATGAAAATCAGTTGTCTGTGGGCTAAGATCAGTACCAACATGTGTGAACTAAATAAGGTAATAAATATTTTATGGGGAAGATGCAAAGTTTTGATGTGGAAGTATGATATTTTGAGTACCTTCCATATCCACAAAATCTATCAACCCAGTTTGAGTTTCATCAAAGGGAAGCTAAATCACAAGGAGAAGAAGAGTAGTAAGAAAACAAGAGGAGCCAAAGACTTGTAGGTTCAAAAGACTCTTGGTAGCAAAAATAACAGCAATGAGAATACCATGGTGGGGGAACATCATAGACGGGAGCTAGAGGATGAGGCTCAAAAGTGGAGGAGAAGAACTAAGGTCTAGGACATCCTGAAGAAGCATGAAATCACCACCTGCATTGACTTCCTCCATGGATGGAAGCCCTCAGTTACCAAAATCATGGTCAAAAACTAGAACAAGGGCAAGGTTGAAATTGATGGGGTGGAGTTCTCAATCACAGAAGAAATTATCTACCATGTCACTAGCATCCCCATTATAGGAAAGAAGTTCTATAGAGACCGAAAGGTTTTTGGGCAAACAGTCATAGAGTTCACAAAAAATCAAGAGGAGAAGAAACAGTTGGTGAAGAAAGGCACCCACTTTCTCCCTAGGTCAATTAAGCCTCTTTGGAGATTTGTGCTTCAAGCCATTGTCAAATACATAACCCTTGACACTAGGTTTGACTACATATGCACCTACCATTTTGTTCTGCTCAACCATTTTAGGTATGGTGCAAAAATCTTGATTCCCTTTTACCTTTATTTATCTATAAATAAGAATATAACTGAGTTTCAAGACAAGAGAACTAGAAACCCAACACTCCATGAGAGGCTATTGCTATTAATTTATGAGTATTTCAAAGCTAGGACTATTAGCAACCATGTCAAAGACAAGGCAAGAAAATTAAAGGAGACTCTGAGGAGTCTGAAGAGCTTTACTCACCTTCAAAAATAGAAGAAAGTATGGAATTGTACATGGACCCTGAGGACTCTAAGCTCCCCCAATGGAGCGTGGGGAAAAGAACCCATACTTCTAATAGCAAGGAGAAGGATGAATTCCTAGAGCCCACAAAGGATAATGATGTCTCTTCAAATAGGGATTACAATGAATAGGATGAAGGGATGGACATGGGAGGTGAAAGTATAGAGGTTGAGGAGAACATCAGGGAGGTGGAAAATAAGGAATGAGGGAAGAGAAAAAGAAAGATAATCATCAAAGTGCCAGCCAACAGGGAGAGAGTGGCAACAGGGACTGGCAAGTGTAAAAGGAAAAGCTTGGAAGACAACAAGGAAAAATAGGGGGAGGAAAGGGAGAAGTTGGAGGAGGACCCCATTGACAGACTAGAGCAAGAACATGACTAGGGATACGATGAAGTGGGTACCACCACCTATAGATGTTCGGTCATTAAGAAGAATAGGAAGGTGGTATAGCAAAATTTTGACCATGATTCAGCCAATTTGGGAATCAAAAGGGAACTTATCAGAACCTAGGTTAGAGAAAATGAAGAAGGTAGCATTCAGGTAGAAGAGCTAATTGATCTAGCCCTAGTTATCCTCAATGATATTGCCAGGGAGAATCCAGAGATGGATGTTCTAAATAATGAAAAAAATAGTGCAATGGATGGCTATAAGACCACTAAATGGATGTACCATGAGATACTCGAGTTCAAACATAAGCGTAGCACTCTAGAAAGAGAGACTTATAGCCTCAAGAACATGATCAGCAAGGATGAGCAAAGTATGGACAATAAAGTGGAAGCAATGCACACTAGAGCCCTTGAGATGAACAAGACTATGCAAGGCATAGCTAAGCAGAACACAAATATTCTCAAGGAGAATGAAAATATCAAAAAGTTTATTCACTTTGGAGAAGGTTAGAATATTTGCATGGAACAGGACCAAGAAGTCACCCTTAAGGACAAGACTTTGGATGATGGTGCTAGGAAACGTACCAAATCTAGTACTAGGAAAAAAGATACTTTAGCCCTAGATCTAGTGCTCTTGGAGATGAAAGAGGAGGCGGGCAAGCTATCCAAGCTCGAAATTAGTGTTGTTGAGATGCTCAAAGACATTGTCTAAAGCTCCCTAGCCTTTGGTGGCATGTCCTGGTTTTTTGGTGTTTTTCCCTGGTACTTTCATAGTTTTTCTTTTTTAGGGATGTGGTTTCTTTTTCTTTCTAGCTCTCGATAGCCTTTAATGTAATTATATTGACTAGTTTATCTATGTTCAAGGTTTTAGGGCCCTTTTAAAGCCTATTTTCCTTAATCAAAAACTTGAAATTTATTGTACTTGATGACATCTAAGAAACTAGAATTTTTGTAAAAATGAAATTAAATAATATGTGTTTAAACATGAAATGAACATATGTTATGTACATGTACATACAATTTCATAAACATGAAATTAACATAACATGTACATTTGTACAGTGTGTGTGCAACAACTTCATAAAATTGTTTCAATTAAGTCTAGATAGAGTCTAGATCACATGGGTGGACTACCTAACACATAACTAGGTTAAATATAGAACTATATTTGAACTATATAATGTAATAGGTATATTGTCACGATCATGGCCAAGGTGACTAGGGAAATAAGTAGGACTATGATTAGAATTAGATTTAGTGTTAGGTTTAGAGTTAGTTTTAGGGCTAGGCTTAAAGTTAAAACATTAGGGTTAGGTTAAGACTTATCATTCGGGTTATAGTTAGGCTTAGAGTCATAAAATTAGTAGTACATATTGTTCTTGTTGCATGTGCCTCATAGTGCATAAATTTATTTGATTAGGGTTGGCATTCAAGATTAATGTTATATCATGATTATGGTTTATATTATGGTTCTAGAGTTAATTTTAGTGTTAGGCCTTAGCATTAAGATTGAGGTTAGGGTCATTATTAGGGTTTAAACATGGTAAATTTTCATTAAGTTAGGGTGAGGAAAATATTTAGGGCTAGGATTAGGAGTGGGTGTTCAGATACGATGTTCTATGTTGAGTACAAGCTATTATGGTTCTAGAGTTAGGTTTAGTGGTATAATTGTATTTATATAGTCAAATCATTAGTGTTTAATATCAATGTGAAACTTACATTAGTGTTATGAGTAGAATTTTGATTAGGTTTAGGATTTAGTGTTAAATGTTGAGTAAGCTAATATAATTAGGGTTAGGGTTTAGCATTAAGATTAAGGGTTATGTTATGGTTATGGTTACATGGTTAGGCTTGGAGTTAGGATAATGTGGTTAGGATTTAGAGCTATATCGTTAGAATCATGATCAATGTTAGCATTAATATAATATTTAGGGATCTTAAGGATTAAAAATTTAGAGTTAATGCAAATCTAGATTAAAGATTTTAGTTAGGATTCATATAAGGGTTTTTTAGGGTTAAGAAGTGAGGATCATGCCATAAAAATTTATAACTTTAGTCTTCACATCATGGTTAGGTTTAGGGACAACAAGGGTTAAAATAATATAACTTTAGGTTTAAAGGTTTATGTTTAGGGTCATACTGAAGTTAGATCTAAATAGTTATATAATTATGGTTATGGTATAGCCTACATGACTAAGATTAAACACTTGTAGGATTATGGCACTACAATTTAGATTTTATTGTTATGGTTAGAATCAAGGTCAGTTCTAGGGTAAATATATAATATTTAGAGTTAAGATTAAGATTAAATTTACATCAGGGTTAGCATTGTGTTACATGACATTTAGGGTTACGATTGTGATTATATTTATTTTTTAATTATATTTTAGTCAAGGTTTAATTAGACTTAAGATTAGGGTGAGGACCTTGAGATGAAGTTTATATTAGTGTTCCCCAACCCATTGGAACTAATGTTAGAGTTAGTTCATTGAAATTATTATTAGGGGTAAGCTAAATATTTAAACACACAAACACACACACGTGTATATATATGAACTTAAATTTTAATATATTACAAGTTCACTTGTGTACATTAAAAATTTAAATGTATGTGTATATCCATAATTTGTATGTATACATACATGTGTGTGTGTATATGTACATATATGCACATATACATGTATGTGTATATATATATATGTGTGTGTGTGTGTGTGTGTGTGTGTGTGCATGCATGTATATATATACATGTTTATATGCATATATATGTATATCTATGTATATATACATATATGCATACATACATATACACATGGTATATATATTTGCATATATATATGATATATATACATGCATGTACATTATATATATACATACATACAAAAAAACATATATAAAATGAAACTAAAAACATATATATTTACACGCATTTAGTAAGCATTCTACTCCTTCTCACTCTATGCATTAATATTTCACATCCCACTTGTTCCTCTAATCCAAGTTCCACATTACAAGCAAAGAAAACAAATTTCCTTTATATAGTATCTTCATAATAATTCCTTGAGTCAGCCTTGAGGCTTTCCCAATTAATTAAAATAAGATAATTAATTCACAATTACAATAGCATTGTTGGCTCATAGTCTATACAAAACTTCACACATGTGAAATCATGTCTTGTGCACATGTTGGCTTCACCACACAAATTTCCTCAATCACTATGTAACTAGCATCTCTTCATTACATCTTAGATGAAAGATAATGATAGATCATCGAAACTTTGTTTTCCAATGCTCTGTTTTTGCATTGCTTCTAGTAAATCAAGTATAACTTTTGTATATCATCAACTCAGACTTAGTCCTCTTACTGATGTCATTAGTACAATCTTAGAAACATGTTGTCCACTATGCATCATCTAAAATTTACTCAGCTTCTACGCATCATAAGATTACTTACTATTACTCTTCTAGTATTTATAAGATTACTGCTACGTTGACATCAATGAAAAATGTAGTCATGAATGAAACATATAAATACTCTTCAATGTTTAGGATACTCCCCCAATGTATTATCATTATCATTCATGCTAAAAATATCCCCCTTTAGCCTTTTACCTTATGTTCCTCTACTTTCTTCTTCTCTTCAGCCTCTTTCTTCGCATCTTCTTCTTTCTTCTTCCTTTCTTCTTTTGCTTTCTTCCTTTTTTCCTCTTCTTCTTTTCTTTTCTTTTCTCTTGCTTCCTATTCCCTCTTTTCTTATTCTTCCTTCTTCTTTTTCTTTTCTTCTTCATCATAAGAACTAGAATAATCAGTGATATTACTAATATTGCCAACAATATTTGCTCCATACCCTACAAATGGGTTCTTCTTAATGTCCACAGTTATGTGTGTACTATCCATTTGCATGGATTTAGTACTCATAAAAATATGAGGTGGTGATAGAGCCTTTTGTATTTCCTCTACTTCTTCCTCTTCCATGGAAGGTTTATGGACTTCCACATACATTGGACTATCGTCTTTAGTTTATGCACTCTCCTGAGGCACTGAGGACATATACTTTACTATTGCCTCTTCTGTTTCTTGCCTAACATCTTCATAATTGCCTCCCATTAGAAGAATTGATCTTCTTTTATTCCTCAGTAAGGGCTCAATACCCTTCAAGATTTTTTCAAATTCTTCTTTTGATCCAACATCACATTACTTGTTTATCGATGTGATCTTCATGTTCAAATCTTCTTTTACTGCTTTTCTCTTCCTATTAATTAACCTATTGTATAGTTCTTTGGGAATTTTGTTCTAAATTCTATCAAATATCTTATTCCTGATAATCATGTTTCTTATTATGGAATTCTCTAATTGCCTCCTATACATACTGCTATACATGCTATAAAATTTGTTTAACTATACAAAATTGTCATCATTTATAATCTACATGTTTAGATTCTCTACCTTTGGTTTCCATGCTTGTAGTTGTCTTAGCTTCCTATGCATCTTTTTCAATAGGTCTATCTTCAGTTTCATCTTCTAAGCTTTTGGAATTGCTCATTTGTGTCATTTTCTTCTCTTTCCTGGTCCACTGGTGGTATGTTTGACCCTTTTCTTTGTATTTTTTTTGTTTAACCTTTACTAGTATTCTCAACTTCCTCTATGCAGTAGGTGCTTCTACCTCTGGCTAACTCCTTGATTTTTCATAGTTGGCCCTAACTAGTTGCATTTGTGCAATTGTTGCATATGGTGCAATAGGAGCTTGCGCACATGGTTGTGCCATCAGTACTTCTTCTGAGGGTCTTGCCACTACAATGGGTGTTTTTGCTAACAATTCAAACTATCCACTAGCCTTCATTTCTAGCACAATTCCATTTTTCTTGTTGAATTCCTTCCTTGACATGCCAAATTCCTTAATGATGGAGTCTATCTCTTTCTCTACTTTCTTTTTGTTCTCTTTGTTATGGAGCTTAGATTCTATTATCCTTAACCTTTCATTATATGTTCCCCATCTAGGACATTATGTGTCTTGCTCAAATTCGAGTATGATCTGCACATACCCTTCTATTAATTTTGTGCTCATCTCATAGCCCATAGGCTCATTGAACTTTACTCTAGGTATCACTACTTCCATCTAGGTGTTATTAGTCTCCACCATGAAGCAAAAATCATCCTTATATTTTTCCACAATAGAGGGAGGTATCTTATGCCTTAGTTTCATCTCAAAATAAAAGTTCTTCATCAGTTTATCAATATCAATGTCTCTAACATTCTCAAATTTGGATCTATAGAATTGAGTTATCATCTTCATTGTGCACTTGCCACTATCCCAAATTACTCCTGGAAAAAATTTTGTAACATAGAAGAACAAATGAGTCAATAGGGACTCAAATCTAAACATTGTGCTCTTTTTTATCTTTATCTTTGCAATATTATCTAATAGTTACAATCTAATAATTTCACACAAATTCACTTTCCTCCTTTTAATAACCACCACATATGTTGCATTAAGAAATCTAGGTGGTACAGATTCAACCCTTGATCCATGGTTTAACTTATATCCTAAGATCTTAGTCAATAATTTGACTCCTTTATCCTGAATAGGATCAACATATTCCTTTCGTCAAACTTGGTTTTCAAGTTAGTCTCCACCATTTTCCTGACATGTCTTTCATTGACAGGATTACAGCCCTCATTGCTTAATCTTGTTACTTTGTGGATTAGGTCATTATCAATGATGATCTACACATCACGTAACCAAAACATATCATCATGTAATGTTCTCAAAATAATTTAGGTCCACTCATGATATCGAATTTTGTGTAGAACATATACTTCACCAAATTCATATCTTCAATGTGCACATACTCAAACTTCAAGGATAAGTCATTGTTGCACATCTTTCCTAAATCTATGTGAATCTCCTCATTGCCTATGCTCTCAATTTTGCAATGTATATAACTCCCTATATCCTCTAAATGTAACACATTTTTTGGAACTTGTGAAAATGTGCCTACAGGATCATCTCATAAAGAAACAAATGGGTCTTTCTTGAACTCATACCTTGGTCTATCACTAACATCATGCACTCTTTGACTAGCCATTTCTCAATAAATTGGATTCAATACTCTGTAAAATACCTCAAATTCATGATTTTAGGGCTTCACAGACTTTACTACACACTTTAGTTTTTGTCAAATCACTCTTCAATTTTCTCAAGACACTTCACATGAATAAATGGTAGATCAAATCTCGCTTGTGATCCTTAAATCATTTCAAATTGCACTGTGCATTAAATTTGTATCTACCACAAACTCAAAATACTAGCTCTATCTACCAATGACCTTGTTCTTACAATTCTTGCTTATTGTGATCATATCAAGACTTCTATACTAAACCATAGCTTCCTCTCTATCTCTTCTACCTTATATTAACTACACAATCTCTAAATCACTCTCTAACATTAGTTCTAACTATTGATGCTATGTTGCTTCTGTAATAGCTTAATTCAGACATGTTGAGCCACAAACAATCTATGACTTCAAATTTCCATCACATGCATCAAAGAATTTCTCCTACAATACTGTATGTGAACTCTCTAGATTATAAGCCTTCACAAATGCTTCTTTGAATTCCTCAACATGTTCTTTGACTACTTCTTTCTAACTATTATTACTTCCATTTTCATTCCTTCTATCATTCTTGTTGTTGTTCCTTCTATGATTAGGGTTCTTTTTAAAGTTCCCTCTATCCATTCTACAATATCTTGTTGTGTGTCCAAAGTTATTACATAACTGACATAAAGGTGCATTTCTCCTCTGATTGTTTCCATTCTAATTTTCAGGTGCTCTGTAATTTCTTGCAATGTGTCCAGGATTGTTACATTTGTTAAAAAAAATCTGCTTTTTCTCATCATTGGGTTTCTCTCCATCATTAGATCTACTCTAAGATATACTACTTCCATTACCTATAGGGTTAGTATTCCTAAACATTCTCCTATTCTTATTATTGTTAATAAATTTAGGTTTCTTACATTCTATTACCTTATCTCCATAACCATGACAATTATAATAATAGAAATTAGTAATAGGTTTAAAAGACTTACATGTACAATCTTTCTTCATATGTCCAACTTCATTACATATGTAGCATCTACCTCTAAATTCATGTCTTACCTCTTTAGATAAATCATCTTTTTTAGGTTCTTCAAATTTCTCTATTGTTCTAGGTTCATCAAAATTCTCTATCAATTTAATTCTCTCAACTTCATCAGACCATTTGAACTTTTCTTTAGGGATTTCTGTTATAGAATCTGGTTCTATCCTAATCTCACCTTTCTTTTCTGACTTCTCTCCAAGAAGATATCCAAGGTGTGTCTTGTCATAAGAAGGTCTTTGATAAAATATATGTTCATTAATTTTATCAAAACTTGTGTCAAGTTTCTCTAGATGTTCTTTTGCTTGTGTCAACTCTTCTTTCACAATGATATTGTATTTTTTGAACTCTACATGCTCTATCTTAATAGAATCTAATTCAAATGCCACTTAACTCAACTAGGATCTAAGATCTGCATTCTTAGATTTTAAATCAAGTTTTCTCTTATTGCCATTAATCTTAATACTCAACATTAGTTCAATAATTTTCAACTCATGTTTCAAGATCTCATTCTCTTTCTTGATATTTTATGTATCATCATCAACACTAATCTGCATAAAAGGTTCTATGCTAGATTTAGGATCATCAATTTCATCTTTATGTTTGCCAATGTAAACTTTTGCATCTTTGTATCTATCTTTCAAGTTATCTCTCTCTTCAATAAGAAGATCAATTTGTTTAAGGGGTTCTTCAAGATTCTTCTTCAACTATTCCATATTCACTGGGATCTTACTTAAGTTGTTAAGCCTGTTCAAAGTAACTATGCTCTAATTCCAATTGTTAGAAATAGATATTACTAAGAGGGGGATTGAATCAGTATATTACAAACTTTTTTCCACAATTGAATATTGTTAATTACTTTGTAACTTGCATATGAAAGTAGACCAACAATGTTGAACAAAAATTATTAACCATGTACATAGAGAACTCATAACACCATTATTTGTTAACTAAGGAAACCTTGGTGAGGGTGATACCACTAGATGATTCACTAAACAATAGGATCTTGTTAAGGATATTGACCTTGTTAGGAGTCTATGAAGTACATATAGTGTCGTGAGTCCTTGTTAGAAGCCTCAACCCTATTAGGAGTTGCTATAACCAATACTTGCTTTGCTTTTGTAACTTGTACTTACTCTAATCTTACATTATTTTTTGCATCACATAAGGCTCACAACTTTTTCTCACAGTAGTTCACATGTCACATCTAATCACGTAACTTCCCCATTATCTATGCAAGATAAGACCTTTACTTACACCTTGCACAATCATAAAACTCTACAGTATCTGCCTTCATGTCTTCACATGCTTGATATAATATAAAATAACTCATGAAATAATATCCACATAGTTGGCTTAACATAACTTGGTAATTATTTTGTAACCAAAATAATTTCTAAAGTCATACAACTCTATTTATTGTCATGCTCTATTATGCACTATTAAATACTTGTACTGTTAATCTTAGTATAACTTGCACTATACTATCCATACACACATGCACACTGGTATATGTCATTATGACAATGTCACAAACCTTTCCTCAACTGTGCATAAGCTAACTCTCTGTGCATCGTCTGTACTCTTAATATTTGTGCTCTATTTTTTTGCAAACTATCTAATACTTAGATAATTTTCTATCTCTAAATGCATAAATGAAATGTTGAATGTATGTTTCCATAGATGACAAC
Source organism: Cupressus sempervirens (assembly GCA_028749045.1). Taxonomy (NCBI): domain Eukaryota; kingdom Viridiplantae; phylum Streptophyta; class Pinopsida; order Cupressales; family Cupressaceae; genus Cupressus; species Cupressus sempervirens. The sequence goes on from CM053783.1 coordinate 714,176,489, forward strand.
CATCAAGATATCTAATTGACCATATTGCCAACAACATAGATATATGCATATCTAGGTATCTATACATATATATATATATATATATATATATATATATATATATATATATATATATATATATATATATATATATATATATATATATATATATATATATATATATATATACACACACACACACACACACATATGCATATATATGTACATGATATGTATATACATACATACATGATATATATACATACATACAAAAAACATATATAAAATGAAACTAAAAATATATAAAATGAAACTAAAATCATTTTAAATGGGTAAATAAAGGGGAAAATCATACATTTTTCAATGTTTGATAATTTTAGATGCCCCTTTTTATGTTGCGCTTCCAATTGAAACTCTGTCTATGACCCACTGTCGAAAATAACATGTAGGGTTGCAGTGAAATTCTTTACATTTTGGTTTTTATTAGTTTCAATCAAAACTTTCTTTACTAGTTTTGATCAAAACTACTAAGCTCGAGATTGAGGTTAACAAACCCCAGTTGGGCTTGGTAGTTTCAATCAAACTATGTGGCACAAATAGTTTCAATAGAAACTAAATAGTTTCGATAAAACTAAATATTTTCTATCAAAACTTTATAGAAACTTTCTATTGAAACTAGCAAATACAAAATTTGTAGTTGCACGATTTCAAAGGAATTTCTTCCTCTATAAAAGTGTACCCCACTATTGTGGGTTTACCTATATGTTATTCCAGAAACCTCATATCATATTTGATAAGGGAAGATAAATAATGGTCTTCTCTTCCACAAGATAACGAGGATTTCATCATGTCCAAACATGACCCGTGTGTCCCTAGAAAGAGCCACCAATGGAACATATTAAAAACAAAATCCCTTAAAATTCAAACTTTCACTAATTTTGGCAAATTGGGAAGAAGGAACATACCAATGTCTGATTTTGTGAAATTGATATTCAATCAAAAGCCACTTTCCTATTTTTTGATTTTAGAATTATGAAAGGAGTGACTTGATTTCATGATTTTGGAGATGCATTCAAAACATTTACTCAATGATCTAAATGTTCGTAGTATTGATAGTGTATACAAAATATGAGTCCATAAAGGCAAAATTAATGCTAAAAGATATCCTAAGATGAAAGTAGTAATTGATCACTTGTAACAAGAGGTTGAGTACTTGAATATGTGACATATGCAGCAAGGCATGAATTCAGAAATGTACAAAAAGTTATGACGTTAAATAAGGAATTTTTTTAGGCTAATAAATCATTGAGGATGAATTATTTCACATAAAATAAAAAAAGGTGGAGTGAATAAGAAGAAAACGACATTCAAATTCACTTCTACAAACATCCATCTTTCAAATCAAAAAGTTATAATTATCTCATGTTAGTTCATAATTTCCTCAAAATACTTGTGAAAAATGATGTTGGTAGTAAAGAACACAAATAGGAACATTTAGAGAAGTTACTTCAAAAAATGATGTTAGAAATTTTTCCTGATTCTTACTCTAGTGGCCAAATTTCCACTTTCCAGGATGAATTCAAATAATGTGGTGATGCCAAACTACATGTGTATGGTCACTCTTTGTTTTGGTATTTCTTTACTAATAGTACTAAAAAGGAACCCAAGAATATTCCATGGAGACTTGACTTAGGGGAGGTAGTTGCTCCTAATGTCTTTATAGATGTAGAGTTGATAAATGTGTTAGCCAAGCATTATGAACCCTTCACCAAAACTATAAGAAAACTATATGTCAATCATCTACTAGTAATTACCAAATACTGTGTTGAACAATGTTTCGAACTAAGCACTTTGGCATTTACAAAGATAGATAGAGAACATTTTAAGAATGAGTATTAGAAGACTATTAAATTTGGGATATACAAGGAGATTTTCCATTTATTTATAGAGGTCATAATAGAAAATTGATGTAAGTGGACAATATGGCACCTCATTATGTTGATTCCTTCATGAACTTCTTCAAAAATACCTTTCATGCATGACTCCAACTTTATGGAGAAGATGAATAGAAAAATATTCCTTTGGACTACATGTATTTGTGTATGAAGATCCAGAATCCACACACTTATTTGGAATTTGACTTCTCTAGTGATATTGAAAAGAATCTACATAATCAATTGATCAAATGGAAGACTTTGAAGTCCTTCAAAAACTATTCTTTATTGTGTTATTTGATATTGTAGTAGAATGTTGACTAGTTTAGGGATTCTATGAAGTTGCCAACTATAGAAAATGATGGAAACCCTATGCCTATTTAATTGTGGTTCCCACTTTGGGATACTCATGCCAAAGATGGTGATTTTACTATTTTTAGAGATGTTTTAGTGCCATGGATAATGAGGATGATTGGAGAACCCATAGAAGGATTCCTCAAGAAATAAAGAATATATTAAGGCCTAAAGATTGTCATCCTGGTAAAGGCTTTCTCTTTAGCTTGGGAAATTGGATTGTCAAACCCGGGTACACATTGTTGAGGATATATGGATATGGGAAACCTCTTCATTAATTGCCACTATTTTTTCCAAGAGAGATTGGGGTTTTTGGATTTTTTTGGAAAATGATGTGGATGGAAAGAGACATAGCCCAAACTAGGAGTAAGGGCAACATGTTCCCTTATTTTATTAGATTACAATTTTTTTATTGGATATAACATGATTCTAGAAGTGAAAGAGTATATTAAGAATGGTTATTGGTTAACTAATGAAAATAGTAGAGAATATGACTCTGAAGGGCTTATCATAAATATTAAGGCTAGATACACTCATTAGCTAAACTTAGAAGATGATGTTATTATAAATTGAGATGATTTATCTCAATCTTATCAAAGACTAAAGAAATGGCATGTCTTGTCTAAAATTGAAGCGAGAAGGATAAGAAAGGGCATGTCATGGTTTTATTCAAACATAGAACTGGAAGTGATAAGGATTGAGAAATGTTTTCAAAATTATGACAAATTATATCAGGAGTATATTGAGCAAGAGAAATCCAAAAGTATCAAAAATATACCATCTTTGCCTCAAGAAAAAAAAAAAGTAGATCCTGGCCCTTGTGCCTCCACATCCCAACCACAACAATAGGTGAAGTCTAATATATATTTTTTTAATATGATGACTCTAATGACGAAGCTTCAAATAAAATTGCTTAGGTTCTTGAGAGAATGAAGTATGATAAAGGGCTTGGACTTTCAGGACCTTCTCTAAAATATTTAGAAGAAAGACATGGGTATTATACCCAAACAATGGACATTGATACTCCAATTGATACCAAGGATGAGAGAGGCTATCTCTCTGTGGTTTGTTCAATAAGAAAACTTTTTTTAGTCACAAGAATTCAAGGACATTTGGATTAAATATAAAATGAAATTTTTTGAGGAGAAAAAGGCCAAAAAACTTGGAGTTGATGAGTCTCAGCATGCTACAATAATATAGTAGATGATGAGTGAGTTAGATTTAGATAATATCACATACATAGAAGAAGAAGCCAGAGAGATTGTGAAGAAAAGTGATATCTTTATTCTTCCAGGTCTAATTCTCAAAGAGTTATTTCTACTTGATCAAATAAGAAAGCAAGAAGATTCTACCTTTGTATCAGAATTTGGGTCATTGGATAAGGTGGAAGGCACTAGTTACAATCCAAGAATGGAGGCATTAGCCACCTGCGTAACATTCAATGGAAATTGATTGACATTTCACAAGGTGAAGAAGGAATGCCCCTAGTCTAGACTGTGAAGAATACAGACCCAGAACTAACTGCTACAAGACTCACTCATGAGTCAATGTTCAATCAAGCTTAGATTAGGCATATGAAATAAATGATAAAGGAATTGAAAAAAAGAGACATTGAAATGAATTCTATTACTAATAAGATGCATGTGAAGAATCAAAGACTAGAAGAAAAAAAAAATGAGTGAGAAAAGTTTCAGTGAAACTTCCAGTGCTATAGTTGTTTGAAGAGGCCTAGTTGTGACCAAAGTGGAAGTTCCAAGTATAGAATTAATCCAGAGAATTGATCATCATGATTTTTCTTTTAATAAATTGGAAGTACTTTCATACAGAATGAATTTTGTTCTAACTAAATGCAATGAAGTTTTTTAGTGCTATAATAAAGTGTAAGTATGTTGGATTTCTTTGCAAAAGGAATTGAAAATTTGTCTAAAATAGAGAGGAAATAGAGCCCTTCAAAATTTTAATTGAATACATTATATGAAGTTAGTAAAAGAGATCTTGATGCACCTATTCAAATCAGGCATACCATTGATCTTCTTGATACAATGTCAAATAACCTAGATTACATAAACCAAGAAAGGTAGAAACTTGGAGATAAATATAACAAAATTTCTATTGTAGAAAATTTATGCATCCCTTCAATTGTTGATGGAGATGGGAGGATTAAGTCACTTGAAGATTTTGAATAAGAATTCAAGATGTTTCCACATGTGTTGATGGTAAAATATAGAGGTGACAAGACTTTTTAGATGGACACATTCCATAGATTTCTTATCAAAATAATTACCATAGAAAATAAATTTGTCAAATTTGTCAGTGAGGTTAAAGTAGCTTGAGGTAAGATATGGAGTGATTTGCAAGCCTTCACTCTATAGTTTCTACTTTGAAATGAAGGAGAGGCTAAGCAAGAAAAAGATAGATGTGATCAAATCAAAATAAAGGTTTATTGATGAAACTCTCACACATATGACCTAAGGCATGAACCTAACATTCCCTAAATTTGAAACACCATGATGAAAGAACACCAAGGATGATCAATAAGCATGAAGATATATGCCCCAAGATGAAATTTGACCAGAAAGACCAAAGAATCAAAAAGTAAGGTCAAATCAAGAAGAGAGAATGAGGAGAAAGTGAATGAAAGACAAAGAAATGAAAGAGATGGAAAGAAGAGATAAAATGCCTCACAAAAATATCAACTGTCTATAATAGGAAATTTTGATTGAGATCACAAAAAAAAGATGTGAAATAAAGAGCACAATGTTATCACAACTAATAAGGGCTCACAAAAGATGAAGGAGACCTTTGAAAATAAAAGGAGACAGAAATGCATGTTCATGTCCATATGACACTTCTACTCACTTTATGTATTTGCTCATTTTGGCCAAGAATAAGGTCCTATTTTTAATCACAAAGATGAGATACACAACCTCTACTAGTTTGAACCATGAAGATATGAATGTAATCCCAATTGCACAAAAAATGCATAACCATCACTAGCCACCAAAGTAACTATGAAGATATGAATGCAATCAGATGCATCACACAACCATCACTAGTCACCCGAGATGATTATGAAGACATGAATGTGATTTGGTTAGTGTTGAAAAATACTATGAGTCTTGAGATCAAAACACAAAAGCAAGAAATCAACCAAAAATGTGTCTTATGGTCCATATTCCTCTAGCTACACATCCAAGAGAAAGCATAGAGACACTCAAAAAAATCAATGTCAATCAAATCATACAGCAAAAAAGAAACCACATACCCCTAGTCCTCTAGCTATGCATCTTAGAGAGACTAGGGAGGGAATAAAAGAATAGGTAGTGCAATAAACATGTATATATAGTAGTGAATAGTTAGAACACAAAGAAAAGATTAAAGCATAGCTCAAGCATTAAGTTTTAAAAATTTAATGTGATAATCAACATTGTGTTGCCCCACTTTTTGTTTTTTCTAATCGATTGGAAAAGGTGAGTTTTGTATAGTAGGTGAAGTTAGTCTAGTCCTCATTTGTGTTTGATTATAGGTCTAAGTTCCTAAGGCTAGGTGATCTCTATCAGATTTTCCCATTTCACCTTCTCTTTCCCTATTGTCAAGTGGGTGTTTGTTCTACCTTGTGATTGGTCGGGTAAGTTAGTACCTAGTCTAATAAAGATCAAATTTTCTCATTTAATGATCAATTATATTCCATATCCATTCATGGTGTACCACTCTTTGATAAGCAAGCATTGGCAAAAATTTGAAAATCATCTTCTTCTAAGTGGGTTTCTAACCCATGAAGGTGATTTCTCATAAAAACCACTTGAAGATGCATGTGGATTAAAAACATGCAAAGGGTGAAGGATTATACAAAAAATTAATTTTTGAATATAAATTAAGAATTCCAAGCATTGTACAAATTCATCATTACTCAAATATTTAAGCCCTTGTGGAAAACCTAAAATTGTCTTCTCCTTAGCAGGTTTCCAACCCATGAAGATAGTCTTCCACAAAATGGCTTGAGATGAAAGAAAAGATATTTAATGATTCTCAAATAGGTCCTCATGCCTTAACCAAGCATTCCCAACTTCTAGAAATGCAATTGTTGAAGATTTGACCTAGAAGGAAGCATTGGCAGAAAAATGGAAATTGTCTTCTCCTCAGCGGGTTTCCAACCCATGAAGATAATTTTTCAATTTTTTAAGAAAATCAAGTTAATGATTAAGTTTGACCATGTACTAGATTTAGAGTATGTCAGAATGATATTGGATTGGATTGAATCATTAAGGAAGAAAAAATATAGCAAGAATCTCATTTAGCACATTTTCCACAATGGGGTACCTCAATGGTAACTTTCTAAAACTTAAAGGAAAATGGAAAAGTAAGTAGTGGGCATATAGAAAGTTACGGTTGAGTTCAACAAAACAATGAAAAGACCCCTAGATATTCATTGAGCTCTTGCATTTACTATCCAATGGTTATTTCCTTAAATTTCATCTGTGTGGCATGAATTATGAAGATCAATGGATGAATTGAAACTCTCATATTAAGCAGAAGTAGTTGAATAAGTTACTGCTTTTTCTTTGATTTTGTATTCTATCAATACACATAGATTTGGAAAAACCTGTGACTATTGCATTCATTGTCTCACTCACTTTCTTAATTCAACATCTTGTTCAAAAACTCATTGGCAACCAAGTTCACAGGTTTTGATGGGTTAACTGGGATCAAGTCCCAATTGCAGTGCTTCATAAATACTTCCCTCTACTTCTTTGATATGGCAGACTTCTAGAAAAAAGTGAGATCTGAATGAATCCATCTCATTATTAAGAAGCTCTGTGTATGCAGTTTAGTTGAGGTCATTGGTTTCTTGGTTGTAGTCCAAGCCCATGACTTTATTTACAAATGCATTCATCACTACAACCCAAAAACCAAGCAAATTGTGCTACCTAATGATACGATGCTAATCTCAATTGATAGGAAAATAGTGGTGAACTTCCTTTGTGTGCCAAAGTGGGAGGAGTTCTTTGATTTAGGCTTTGGTAGAGCCATCTTAGAATTCTCAGCAAAGAAGATGATTTGGAGGAAAAAAATCATGAGGACATGGGTCTAGAAACCACAGAGTGATAAGAGTAAAGTTCCCAAAACCTTGTTCAAGACCAACCTTAAGCTAGAAATCATTGATATTTTGGTCCTTCTACATAGATTGAAAGGTGAGATGGAAACTTAAAATTTCATTGAGTAGTATTTCTTTTTAGTTCAAGTAATTTTCATAGATACTCAATACATTGATTGGGCCCAAGAGGTAAGCAAAATTTTGTCCAATGCTCTCCAAGCAGCCAAGTTCTATAATATATTCTACATGTCTTCCTTCTTTATTTACATGTTGGCCTCATTACAATTATGGCCTGGCCTCCCAAGATTAGAGAATTTCCCTAATGATGTTAAATCTTATGAATTTTATCCATGTCTTCAATTACAAAATAGTTATGTAGATTATGTTAAGGTGAATGATGCATTCACCATGAGGATTTACAGGGAGCTACAGGGATGCCTAGAAAGGATATTTATCCTAGAAGCCATGGCCACTATTATTCAATTTGGATGTTATTTCATTTAGTTCTCTTCTTATTTGTGTCTTGCAGTGTTTGATGGACTTCCCTTAAAGCTACTAAGGTATCCAAGCAACATGATCGTGCTGATCGAGATCATATGGAAAGCCCACAAATGAATATACTAAGGGGGAGCCTGAAGAAGAAAGGATACAAATTCACCATGAAAGTGGGAGCCTTCAGCTATGACACCTGGTTCAACACTAAAAACATGATGAAGTTGTTCAAGAAGAAATATAACTTGGACATGTATGAAGTCCTGAGGCCCATGTTCAACCCAAATGGGTATGCTAGAGATGTCTCTTAGATAGGGAGCATGATAAAACATATCACTACCATTAAGGACTATTGGGCCAATTACAAAGATGAGTTTGAGAGTCGTGATTGAGCTTTTACCAAATTGACAGTCAACCAAGTGAATATTATAAGATTAAAATTGATGTAGAAGGAGTTGAAGATGATGGTCAAAACATGTATAGAAATAATTGACCAAGCTAAGGAGTACTCCCATAAGTTCATAACCTTATGAAAATGTTGTGGAAGACATAGATATGAGGATGACCAAAATCTGCAAGAGAACTAGAAAATGGGTCAAGTGGACCATGATGCAATGAAGCAGAAGCAAAGGCACACCTACCCAATCATCCTCGAATGTAGCAAAAGCCTCATTTTCTTAAAGTGGTTCCCTAGGCACAATCTCTCCCATCACTCAAGGGCCTACTCAACTAGCTAGCAGAGTGACCAACCTCCTGACAAAAATATACCTCTTGATAAAACTTGTTAGGATGGTTCAATACTAGTGATCAAAACTAAAATAGAGTTCAAGAAGAAGAAGGTGGAAGAATTAAAGGATAGTACAGTCATGGTGGCTCTCTCACCCCACAATAGTATGATTCCATCTATAAATGTTGCATTACTCCTAACAAGTAGCCCCCAAATACAATTGGTGGACCTTGGAGATGGTGGAGGTAGCGAGAGAGAATATGTTGAGTCCGATGAAGCTACAAAGAAGACTATAGAAATAGAGAAGGGTCCCAAAACTTCAAAACTTATTTCCCAGGCTCTAAAGAACCCTTTCTCTTTAGCTATGAAGACATTAACTCTAGTTGAGAGAAAAATGTTCAGTATGGACACATTCAAGAATGCATCTAAGATTATTGACACAAAATCATGGTTGGATGATGCTTTAGACAGAAAGAGGAAAAGGAAAGAAGAAGGAGTCCTAAGCAAAGAGACTTTATCTCTAGCTATTTGTTCTAGGTTAGCATTGAGTAAGGTCAAGAAGTAGAAGACTTTGTCAATTCTTGGCCAAGACCCTGATATAGGACACTTAACTATGGAGATTGCTAAGCCCACCAAGGAAGGAAGACTTTAATATAGAAGACTTTGTATTGCAACTTGTAGGTCTCAGAGAAGTTAGAATGACACCAAAGCGGTCTTGTGGAAATCAAAAAATGATGTGATAGAAGTACAACTTGAAAGTCTCAAATTGGCTAAAGTTAGAATGAAGGTAGAGATTCATGAGCTTAATTACTTAATTAGGTAACTAGTCACCCCACTAGAAAGTATTTTAGGAGTATCAACCACCACCAACTACAAGAAGACAACCACTTTAGAAAAATTGGTAGGGAGTGGAGTGGAAAACTCAAGTCTAAAGGACTTGAAATTGTAGAAAAACTTGGTAATGTAGTATTGAGGCTTGAAACAAAGAAAGATAACATCTTAGCTAAGTAGGCTACCCTATCAGTAGAAAAAGCCAAGAGTGAGGATTGCATTTCCTTATTAAAAATGGTCATCCACATAAAGGCTAAGGAAGTAGTAGAGAAAAATATTATGCCTAAGGGAGATGAACCCTTATTTGAATGGCTACAAATTATGCAATTCAAATCTGAAATGATTCTAGTGGCAATAGAAGGATTAAAGGAAACAAAGATCAAAGTCAAAAAGGAGAAAGATATAGACTATGAATTACAAAGAGGTCTACATATAGACTCCCAAGCTAGTGGACAAGGGAAAGGGATAGTTGGATTTTATATCATGCAAAAGAATTTCTCTAATTATTTGGATAGCTTAATAGAGAAATCTTATGTTCATTAGTACAAAGTGTCAGAGCTCCAAAAGCTTGGCAAGTGTGTACACATGGCTATAGAGGAAATGCAAGAGTGGTTGAATGCCATCAAAGATCTAGCCAAGGAGCATTCCAAGTGGCTCTTAAGATACACTAGCATTCATGTTCATAGACATGAGGAGTTGATCCCAGTCATTGTTTTCGCCAAAGCTTATAAGGAAAAGTTGGAAAAAGAAAAGAAGGAAAAGTGATTATTATCCTGCCCTTTCATATTTTGATGTAAATATTGTAACTAACAATTAGATCCTTTCCATTTGTCAATTTTGAGAAGATGAACCAATTTGAGTTCCATTTTGTAATAGTCATCTCAAAATCCTATATGTACCTAACTAAAAGATTAATAACAGATCAGATAATTTTTGGCATGAAAGACTTCATGTTGCAGAGACAAGTTGAATGTATTTTTTATTTATTATTTACTATTCCATTATTTCATGATAGCTAAGGATGTCTCTTTCAATTGAATTGAGTTAAAGAATAAATAGAGTTTTGTTCCTCTATTCAATACAAAAAATTGTAGATAGTAGTAGTGTTATTGAAAGTTTAAAGAGATTTTGTTTTATGTTATTCTTTAAGTTAGTATCGTCTTTGTTAGAGTTACAATCTTTCAGTTAAATAGCTAATTAATAGATAGAATCCATTAACATTTCGTCAAATTTTGTGAGTTCATAAGATGTGTGAGTTCACAAATATGGTTAGTTTTAAGACCCAAATCTTTGGTTGAGTTAGTTCCTGTTTAGGCCTAACTTGGTTTACCTATCCTATTCTCTAATCAAGAAGTCAAACCCCATTTAGATTTAGGAATAAACAAAATTCATTGCAAAACAAAAATTTGAAGGAGTTGTACTTGAAAATTCAGAGGGACGTCAATCACCTAGCTATGATTTCCCAACTATTGTAACCAAATATTGTTCATGAATATTGGGCATTCAAAGATTAGAATTAAAGAACAATTTGTTTACCAATACACTAATTTCCAAGGAGAAGGTCAAAGGCTCACAAGTAGGTAGGGATCTCAAGACTTCCAAAGTAGTGTTGAGAAACATTTTTTGGGGTGATGTTGAAAAAAAACACTATTGTGGTATTGAAAAACACCATTTATGAAGCGTCCCAAAGATTAATGCATCCAAGAGACCTAAGCTGACACAAATGTATGCCCCCTAGAAAAAGACAAAGACCAATTCTAGACCAAGGAGTCAAAATAAGGCATGATGGACAAATAGCTAAGTGTCAAGGAGATATGTTGATAGATAAGAGTGCAAAGGCCTCAAGTAGGGCATGCCACTTGCATTTATTACCAAAAAAATCATTCATTTTTTTGAGATTTTTGGAATATATCATTTTTTGAATTTTATTTTAGGACCCATAAATATGTACAATATATATAGATGCCCCCAGCAAGAACGGATATCAAGAGTAGAACCTTTTCAAATGAAGCACATTGATAGGATTAGGGAGTTGATCTCCCTCAAGTGTAGACAAAAAATAGGCACCCAATCCAAAAGTAGTTGTAATAATGTAAGGACCCAACCAATTACGCTCAAACTTTCCTTTTTAAGCTCTCTTTTGTTGATTCATAGGATTCTCACATAGAACAAGGTCTCCCACTAAAAACTCTCTAGGGTGAACCTTCTTGTTGTAAGTCTTAGATAACCTTTTCTGACAAACTCTCATGTGATCAAAGGTGGCCTTTCTTTTCTCGTCAAGTATAAGAGTAACTATCAATGATGGAATCTCAACCTCTAAAGGAAAAATATCTTCAGAACCATAAACCAATGAAAATGTGTAGCACTATTAGGAGTGTGAATAATATTTTTGTAAACCCATAAAGTAGGATTAATCTATAAGGATGTGGAAGACTTAAGGTTGAAAATATAAATCTCATCTTTGTTGGCAATCAAAGAGTCAAAATCTATGTGGTTTCCCTCAATATCACTTAAATCATAAATCCTTCTAATAATTAGAGAATCAAGCTCATTAATTGCACCGGGATGAGCATTATAAGTATTAATCACATCAATGCCTAAATAAATTGTAGAAGGTTCTAAAAATGAATCCCATTCATACTCATGTGAATCTATTTCTAAATCTCGACTAGGATGTTTACACCATGATGGTTTGGGACCTTTTGACATGGAAGCTTGATTGTTATCATAAGTAAATCTCTCTTTCCATTAAACGAACAATATCCTTATGTTGGCATTCTCTATTAGAATCTTCAATATCTAACTCATCATTTTCCATGTTTGTGCCATGTTGGGCTCTTCATGTAGAAGCTTCATTTACATGTTGGGTTCTTGAAGTGGAAGATTCTTTGTCATGATTAACTAGAGTAAGCCCATCCCCATAAAGAAGGTTCATCAAAGGGACACAATCATCACACATATCTAGTTGATTTGTAGTATCAGGTATATATACTTCCTCATCTTTACCATCATAAACATTAAAGATGGGTCCATCATCATAATTATTTCCAAATCCAAAACCAGTGGTATCTCTATATTTTCTACCATCAAGCCAATCAAGGGGTTTGGAATGTGCATCCATTCTATGACTCAAAGGACCATGACCATGATAGCCCATATCTTCCACAAAAGTTTAACCTTTCCATAGTTGACAGAATATGGGATAAATTTTTCATCTTGTTTAATATTTTCATCCTTATAAATTTAGTTTCTAATAGAAAGTTCTTCTTTCTCCTCCTCCATAGGAATGGAGGATATAAAAAATGTAACAAATTTTGTCTTGGTAGGAGAAGAAGATTTCATTTCATATGAAGGTAATCCATAGGAATGAGGTGAAACTGGAAGAGTAACAATAGAATAGATCTTTTATTCTCCCATTCCTATATCAAGATTTTTAAATTTGTCTTCACATAATTTAAAATCAGTGTATATCTCATTCGAAGAGTTTTTGAGAGGAACATGTGACTCAATTGAAATATTTTTGATAGATAAAGTATTATACCCCACAATACATATTATTTCCCCATTATAAGGAATCTTAACACATTGATGACATGTAGAGTGAACTACTTGCATGTCATGTATCCAAGGTCTACCCAATAAAATATTGTGTTCAAGATGATTAGCATCAACCACTTGAAACACAATGTCTCGCTTAATTGGCCCAATCTAAATGGGTAAAACAATCAACCCTTTAGACTTTCTCCCAACTTCATCATAAGCTTTGATAGTGATTTGTCTTTGAGTATCAATGACTTTCTCTAAATATCCAAATTGTTTGAGCAAACTAAAGGAATAAATATTTAACCCTGCACCCCCATCTATCAACACACACTTGATAATGGTTTTATGAATCATGACTTCAATATGTAAGGCAAGGCTAGATCATCTTCATCCAAAAAGGAAGGGTGGTGTGTAGTGATATGGTTAACCATGTTTTGAAATTGATCAACATCTAATTTGTTGGGAACATTAGCTATGTGCGAAGCATCTTCAAGGAATTGCTTGTGTTTAGGAGACAACTGTATAAGCTCAAAGATAGAAATCTTAGCAAGAATATACTTCAATTAATTTACAAGATCAAAATTAGGTTTATCATTTGAAGTAGACACAAGTTTAGACACAACATCTTTAGATGGAACTTGCTTAGGTTTAGGCTGTGGAGGAGTATCCTTAAGAACATAGGGAGCTTGACTCTAAGTGACAACATTCAAATTTTTAGAGCTAGCAAAAGAACTTGAACCCCTAAGATTAAATAAAATTTGAACTTCCTCATCATTCAAACTATGTTCATGATAGAAAGGATCTTTAAACTTGAGCATGTTAACACTTGCTTCTTTAACTTCAAGCATGTTGATGACTTTATCAACATTGGTATATCCATAATATTTATTGGTGTATGTATAATTCATTTGAGCATTTCCATTCTTAGGCTTGGATGATTAACCCTTTTCATACTTAGGAAAAGGATCGTTATAAGCTTTATGATCATCATTAGTAGTAGGTCCAACACCATCAATTGTTAATTTTATATTATCAATCAAGTTATGAATATCATATTTTAACCTTTGAAAATTTTATGTAGTATGACTAGTCTTTCTCTAATGATAATGACAATAAGCATTGGCATCCCATTGTGGGCCATTTATAGTAGGTGCTTGCCAATTCTTAATCAAAGTTAACATCTTTCCATCAACCAATTCTTTCAAAATATCCTCATAAGGTCTATTAATCTTTGTAAAAATCCTTCTTTCTTGAGGGTTTCTATTATTGGAGCTAGAATTTCCTCTATTATTATGTAGAGAAGGTGCTTGAAGTTTCATATTATAGATGTCATCTGATAATCTAAAAATAGCTTAATCACTAGACTTGGAGTCAATTACACCATCATTAACCAAATGTTCATTTCCTTTATTCCAATAATTATTCTTATTCTTATTTCCATTTTTTTTGTTATTCTTGTTTCCATTTACATTAGTCTTTATAATCCCTTGATTTTTCAAAACATCTTCAATAAGGAAAGCAGTCTCTACCATAGCATGGAAAGTCTCAAAAACTTATTTGACTAATTCATTTCTCATTTCAAGAACAAAATTTCTTAGAAGTATATCAATCATTTTATTTTCAGTTATTCCCTAGAGTACCAAGAGAATAACTTTCTTCATTTGTGTAAGAAAAAAATAAAGTATTCTCCTTGCTGCTGGTTGAGATTGCATAGATCCAACAATAAAACCAGCTTTTGAGAATTTTAGGAGAAGTTTTGGATATATTTCTAAATGAGTTCCTCAAAATTATTAATTGGAGGAGTAATCTTATTGAACCATTCCATAGCCCTTTAGACTTTGAGGAAACAATCGCATGAGGTAGGCATCTTTGCTTGAAAACTCTAGAATCAAGGTGAAAAATTATCTCACATGATCACTAGGTTCTCCATTCCCATCATATTTATCATAATGTGGAAACTCTATCTTCTTGGGGAATTCAACCTCTAGAATACTCCTCTTAAAAGGTAGAGGAAAAACACTTTGAGGAGAGAATGGATTCTTAGGTGTAATTTTATCCATCAACATCTTGACATTCTTTTATGTTTTATCTTGAAAAGAAGGATCTTCTCTCTTGATATATCTATCCACATCAAAATTATAAGGTACTTGAACACCTTTTTTGATTAAATCCATGAAATATTTATCCTTATTCGGTTCAACATATTGATCCATATACTTTTGAAAGTTAGGATCTTGTTCTAGCTAATCATAGTCCATACAAAAACTATGTGTAGTATGTTGAGTATATTGTTGTGAATATTTTCTATGTTGATATCTTGGAGGAGGTTAACCTCTCCTAGGTGGAGGATATGGTTTCCTTGGACGAGGTGATGGTGACACATGTTGAGTAGCTCTATGAGATCCTAGAGGAGTAAAAGGTGGGAAACCATTACCACCTTGTGAAAGCATATCATTAAGTCCCTTATGTGTTATTTCATTAACTTTCTTTTCAGCCCCATATTGTATATATGCATCCATGTAGGCTCTTCTTTCTTTCTCAAGATGTCTCTCTTCATGATTACCTTTAGGAGACTCAAGAAGAGGAGTAGAAGGTACAAAACCATTTCCACTTTGTAAAAGTATATCATTAATCATCTTATTTTCTATCTTTTCATCCCTATGAGTAACATGGACATTTGAGTATTCCTCATTGACTTGTTCAAAATCCTTAAGTCCTCCCATAGCATTTTTAGGAGAAAAGGAGACTCTATAAGTAACATTCTATTTCAGATGTGTTGATTTGGCCAAGCTCTTATCAATTTGTTGAGATTCTTGCTTTTCCTTTTTCTTTAAGTAGGCTAGCCTTTCTAACTCAACTTGTCTATATTTATCATCCATAGGATGGAAAGATCTAGGTGACAATCTAGGAGTCAAAAATGGAGAATATAACTAATTTCCTCCATATAAATCTCTATTAAAATCATTCATAGAAGTAGATCCATATATATCTTCATGAGTTCTATGAGGCCTTAATTGCTCAACTCTACATTCCCACAATAATCTATCATTAATCATGTCATCCATGTTTTTTTCTTTATTTCTAGTGAATAACATGTCTTGTTCAAAGATTCTACACTCAAGATGTGAGGAAGATATAGATGTGTTCAACTCACTAAGATGACTAGAAGGATTAAACCCAATTTTTGTTTCTCCTTTATGTGGTTGATCAAAGAAAGGTTCTTTTCGTTCACATTTTTGGTGAGTTAGTACCAATGATAATTGATCAAAGTTAACTTGAGGTCATTCATTGTGACTCACTTGAAACCTAGTTGTAACTGCCATAAGAGGGAAAACATTGGTAAATAGGAACACTTCAAGAAGTTTTGGTATCACACTAGGGTAGCAAAGTAATCACTTGTCCAATTAATAAAATTTAATAATGTAATTATTTGTAACTCTTATCAACCCAATCTTCCATAGAGGTCTCACAATTAGAAAACACGATATGGTTGGAGGTCTCATAATTGTGGAAATATCCAAGAGTTGTAATGTAATATAAAAATGTAATAATATTAAATAAAATGGTATGTTTGCACAAGTGAATACTCACAATCCAAGGATGAGATCAAAGAATCTAAGAGAACTCTTTCTCCACTAGGATAGTCTCTAACTTTTCCAAGCCTTGATTTTGGCAATAAGATAAGGCAAGATTTGCTAACTCAAGGGAGCTATGAAACAAGAATCCAAATGACCAAAAACTTTAGACATTTAGGATTAGGTCTATAATGGTCAAATAAACTTAGGAATGAAAAGAATAAGGTAACCCTAGAGTTAGATCAATGAATTGAAATCTCCAAATGATAAATGCCAACTAGGAAATAGGTTCACAGTAAGAAAGGTAGTAGTAGGATAGTAAACTATAAAGTTGGGTTGAGAACTTGGGGAACATAGTTTTGATTGTTCTTTTTAACCACCTATGATCAATTTTAGATTTATAAATGATCATTTGGTACATAGAATAGCAATTAGGGATTTTAAGCAACCTTCTACAAGCAATGAGCAAGGGATAAAGAAACCTTGCACATGAACAAGAATAGTGTCATAGTATGAACCTAATCCCTAGAACCACTACTTGTGTATATTCTGAAAATGTTTTCCAATCACACACATAAACTTAGTAAATAAAAATCTGGTTGCACTATGGTTTGTAGTAATGATCAACTCTGCAACTTATGCAATCTCAAGTGGGCAAAATCCAATCCTGGCATACCAAGGTTTTGACACGATCTGAGATTTAATCAATGAAGAGTTGTTGAGGAGATCTGAAAGCCCAACAAGAGACCACACCTATGGAGATTTCTTCCACAAGGACATTTATATAGTGGTTGTTGCTCTACAACAAGAATGGCTAATACTACTTGAAGTTCCATCCATGTGGTTTACCCAATAAAGGGAGTGTCAACTATGGTTAACCCTCTCTAACAAGGAAGACTCACAACATGGACCACATGGGGACTTGGTTTAGATTCAAGGGTTCCAAGTCTCTAATGCTCCCAAAGGGAATAAAGCATAATCCTCTAGCCTCTTCACCTCACAAAAATACAATAAATAGATTAATCAACCCACTAAATCACTGATATCAACTAAAAAAAGTTTGTCTCTTGACAGCAATTTATGTTTCCATCAAGAGAGAACATATTGTCAATTACCAAAGACTCAACAATGTTTGAACCTAGAGTTGATCAGCACCTTCCCTACCTACAAATGGTTCTATCTTCAAGAAGAGCTTGAAGCCCATTCTCTCAAGATCCAAAAATAGTGTTCATAGAGCCTAATTACTATGTGTAATAGATCTAAGAAAAAATAAATCTATGTTCATTCTTTTAGATCAGAAATTGGAATGTGATCTATGAAAGTAGGAAATCATTCAAGTAAGACATGTGAGAGGTTCATTTTAATGAAAGGAAACCCAATGTTATAGATCTTTAAATAGAATGCCTAGTAATCCATGAAATGTGCTTAGTTTATTTTACCTCATTTTTATTTTTGTTGAGTTTTTCCATGCAAGCAAGCCACAATCTCTCCAACAAGAAAGATAAGCAAACAAGCAAATAAGATATGCAATGTATACTCAACTTATGAAAACTCTAGGGTTGAATTTGAAAATCAATTGTTAGGAGAAATAATAACCAAAAAAAATCCAAATGACAACTCATATCATGCATTGAACCATGTGAAAAATAAGTGCAAGCTAATCATTAAATGCCCTTTTTTTAATTTTGATTACTGACCTAGTCAACAAGGTTGGACCTATATGACATGAATTTAGATCCCAAACCCTAATGTAGAAAAGAGAACCCAATTAAAAAATAGAGATCTTTCCAAAAATGTAAAAAAATTTAAAATATCCTTTTATTTGTGCCCTAGGGAGTTGTTTTCCTAAAATAGACTAGTTTTCATAAATCGACCAAATGAGCTACAATATTGCATCCAAATTTAAAACACAAAGAATGGACCCCTATAGAATTTAAATACCTTTCCAAAAATTTAAACATATCTAAAACATATGCTGATTTGCACTGAAAATTATTTTTTTATGAAAATAAAGAATAAATTATAAACAATTTACAATACATCAAAAAAAATTGAATTTTTTACTAAAGCTTCTCTGATATGTCGCAAACGTGCAAAAAAATTAGAATGAAACTCCAATTCATTTGGTAGATATGATCAAATCTTTGAAAATATAGTGTTTTCATCTCTAAGAAAATCTGCATCAGGTGGTTAGCTCCAAAAAAAACTAGCATGTAAAGGTGGGTTGCCCCATGGTAGGCACCAAAAAATGTGTGAAAATGTGGACAAATAGAAAACACACTTCTATGAATCCTTACACTCAAGATCAATCAATAAAACTCCATGAAAATGCAAGATCTCAAGAATCGATTCATAGCTTCCTATCATCAATGTGTAAAGGTTTGTCGAGAGGTGGCTCTCATATGAACATAGGTCTTGGTCTTCACAAGTAAATTGAATAAATGGAAGATTCAAAAGGACATGAACATGCAAGATATCTCCAAGTCTTCAAGAAAGCTTCAAATTTGCAAGTATAGTAGTAGCATCAAGTGTGTATGAAAATTTGATTAATCTCAAGAATGCTTTAGGTCCTCAAGGAAATCACATGAAAGCTCCAAAATCCTATAACATAATGGTGATAATAAAATTGCATCATGAAAAATGGAAGGAGGTCTCCTTATATACCAAAGCCAAGAGGTATGAGGAAATTGGAAGGAAATTGAAATTACTTGTAAGGGTATGACCCACATAAAAGAATGTACAATTATCATTTAATTAGTGATGTGGAGTGTAAAACTCCATAGAAATCATAAGATGAGAGATATTTTAAAAATAAAATAATCCCTTTTCTTATAAAGTAAAGTGTGTGACATTTATTTAATTTATTTCTTTTAAAATAATAAATGTTGCACATGAAATAATGTGGAGAGGGGTTTTATTTAATTAAAAGGGAGAAAATTCTTTTAATTGAATAATGCCAAAAATCAAAGTGATCAACCATTTATTTAAAATTAATTTAATTAATTAATTCCAATTTAATCAAATAAATTGATGTAAAATAATAATGATTAATTAATTAATTTAAATTATTCAAATAAATTGAATAATTCAAATAATTTAATTTGATCAAAGGAAATGATAATGCAAATATTGATTCAAGCTTGAGATAAATTATGAAACTGGGGCACATAGTCAAGGTGGCCCATTTTGAGTGCTTACAAAGGTAGCTCGAGGTAAGAGATGGAGTGATTTGCAAGCCTTCAATCCTATAGTTTTTTCTTTCACATGGTCAACTCACACCTAGATAGCCAAGTGGATTGAAATCTACATGAAGCTATCTAAGGAAGCCAAAGATGTTACTATAGAAGAAGAGGTTGATGAAGCCTAATAATTATTTTATTCTTTATGTTTTTGCTTTTCCATAATTATTTAATTAGTTATAGTTATGTAAAGATCTTAAGCTTTCTCGCACCTTTTCATTTTGGAAAGAAAAGGTACCAAGACCTATATTTATAGCATTTTGAGAAGAAACACAAAAAAGGGGGATGATATATGAACAATGGTTAGAAACTTTACCTATGTATTAAATACTTTTATCTCTTTCCAATCACTCAATGGTTTTTGAATCCAAACTCCTCTTGTATATTGATGATAGTTCCTTTAAATCTCTTTTGGCTCATGGTGTATTAAACGTCCCATGTTCTTCATTATTTATCTTAGATCAATATTATTGT
Source organism: Cupressus sempervirens (assembly GCA_028749045.1). Taxonomy (NCBI): domain Eukaryota; kingdom Viridiplantae; phylum Streptophyta; class Pinopsida; order Cupressales; family Cupressaceae; genus Cupressus; species Cupressus sempervirens. The sequence continues at coordinate 714,196,732 of CM053783.1, forward strand.
ATTGATGAATGAAGATATTGCATGAATTTGTCTACAAAATCTCCTTAAGTTGGGGTTAAATTCATCTAGGGTTAGGATTGCATTTATCTCTCATTTTATCTGTTAGTTGATGGGATGCACACTATCTCTAAGGATTTAAATAGTAAGATTATGTGGGAGTTGACTCTATTTTCCCAAAGGACCAAGGATTCAACATTGCATGTTTCTTTTATGTGTATATGTATGTTGTATGTTAGTAAGGTTCAATCCATTAGTATTACATAGATCGTCTTATAGTACTTTCACCTTTTTTCTAAAGATTTTTCAAACACTTTGATTTCTCCTTGAGAGTTATTTCCAACTCAAGAGTATCACTAATTCTAGAATCATAATCATTATTCACCATTAAGAAAAGGTACAACCACATAGGTATTGTAGAGCCTAAAGTGTGGATGTTGAACAAGCAAGGCTCCAGCCTTCTTCATTGACCAAAATTGTGTTGAGTTTCCTAGCATCAAGTAGGAAAGCTCATAGGAAGTCAACCAACAATTTTGTGCACCAAAACCACCAACCATCTAAACATTACCCAACCTTATTTGTGCTAGTAGATTAACCATGCCAACCTACTCAATCTAGAGAGGGAAGCACAAGGGAAATACACTAGCACTGAGGCTCACAACTAGGGTCAAACTCAAAGGTGAACTAAGTGACACCCAATCCTCCAAGGATAAAATCCACTATAATAGAGGAAAGCTCCAAAGAATAACATGATCATAAGACCCATGAACATCATGGATCAAACCATTCTAAGCATTCAGTCATGTGATAATGCACTAAGTAATAAATGACCTTCACTTTGGGAGTCACCAAGAGCAATTGGGATATACCAGGAGCTACTAATAGAAACAACCTTCATAGTCAAGCTCCACTTGGATATGCTCAAAAGAATAAAAAGGTTCTAAGCAAGTTCTATGAAAAGAAGAATCTAGGCCATCTAAGCATAACATAAAGACCACTCACAAAAGAGGAGGAATATTGACATAAACATGGATCCTAACAAGAAAATAATAACACATGCTAAAACCAAATAATCATATTTAACATAACCAGAATTATCTCAGTCATTTAATAACTACTTACAAATATTTTAACTCAAGATAGAGAAATACATCAAAGGTAAATTATCACTTAACAGGTACACACTTTATATCAACTTTATTTTTCTTTCATCAATATTTAACCAAAATGCATTTTCATTACAACTCTTATTTCTATGAACAAACACACTAATATGTTCTCTATAATGTTGTCCTTTCTACATACTATCAAAGGTCTGAATAGGATATGACAGAGTCACTACACACAACTAGGCAGCAGTAGAAAACATTCAAAGTAGTCATCATGAAAAGAAGAAAAGGCCCAAATGGGGGACTTATCAATTCCACAAAAAATCTCAAAAATGTGCATAGTTCAACAATAAGTCAAAGTTTTGATTGTCACAAGAGAGTGATAGAATAATTTAATGACTAGTATAATCAAGTAAAATATTGAAAACCAATTCTAGTCCAAACAACAAGTGGAAAGTTCCACTAGCCAAATAAAATAAGGGATCGACTGAATCACATAACATGGGATGATTGAGGCTAGTCACCTAAGAGGGATTAATTGCCACATGGTGTTGTGGAATACAACTTCCTAGCATTGTTAGAGAATATGCTCACATGCATTAGACATTATACCATTAATGACCTCATGTAGATATGTGCTATAATATTCTTATGAACACAAGAGTGTGATATATCAATTATAATTTTCCTAAGATTCATAAATAGGCCATTTGGGGAGATAAGTCATTAACCCAAATAATCTAATGCAAAAAACTATTTTATTCTCTATTACCAAATTTACCATTATCATTACAATTATTCCATAATACATGGTCATTTATTTCAATAAAAGGAACAATTTCAACATCATCATGAAGTGACCATGAATTACAAATATATTTCATTTCTTTACTTTCAGTAGGAGAGCACAAGGAATACAGTGCACTACTTTCCACAAAGAGAAATATAAGAGGCACTCAAGGAAAAAACATAGACACCAATTAATGACTCTGTCTAAGGGTCACACAAGCACACTAGACATACAAAGGCACATCAATTCTAACAACATAATAAGGGTTAACGCAATGCATCAAGTGGCATGCTAAACCAAGAAACAACATAGTTTCAATTGCCAAGGCATCCACATGAATGAACCAAAATAGGGTCCCTAACCTCTTGACTCCATGAGAAACAACCCATAACATGGTCTAGTATGCTCAGATGAGGTTCTCATTGAGGGTATCATCCATCCCTAAAAGGTACAAGAAGATAAAAGATTCACTTCCTTCTCCTCTTACTATTCGAGTCACATATACTAGATCACAAGTCGATCCTAGGTAGGTACCCAAGTAAAAATATGGTACAATCTCAAAAATTTACAGTCACACCCACAAAACACAATAATTTCAAACATATGGAAAACATATACATAGAGATCCCAATATTTGAACATGGGCTCCAATACCAGATGTAATGCCCAGCCTAGAGATCCTTGGAAAAAATGATAAACAAAGACTAACATTTTTAAAAGATAAACCATAGATACATGCAACAACAAACATAAAAGAGATTGAAAGGGAATAAAATTTACCAAACTAGCAAAGATCCCTAAGCATTCATCACTAACAAATAAAACCATCTCCATTAATCAAAATTAATCATACAAGGCTCATCTCAAGATATAATCCAGCATATTAATCAAGGTTCATTTTTAAGCCCAAATCCAAATTTCCTAATTAATTAATTCATATAAGTTTAATTTACCAATTAAGATGATATAACGATAGCCACAAACAACACTCATACCCTAAACATCTTGTACCTAATAGGTCAAGCTCTATAGAGTAAGATCTCCTAAAAGGGTATCCAAATCACCTTCTAGAATTTATTGAATAAGTGAGGAAATGCCATTTTTTTGACTGAGTAGGTATCCCAAGTGAACTAGGTGATATTTCACAATAGTTCTAGGTGATATTTCAACATACCACAATATGATACTTCATACTATGGTTGTATGATAGATCATATAGCTGTAGTATGATACTTCAACAATATTGTATGACATTTCTTTGAACTAGAGGGAATACTTCACCTGTATTGTATGACCTTTCTCCAAACTAGAGGTGATACTTCACCATTATTGTACAATATGTTTTCCTACTATCACCTAGGTCAAGAAGTAAGACTACAAAGCTAACACAAGACGAAAATAGGGTTAGAATATTCACACTGGGGACTACTAGAACCACTAAAATAAAGGAACAAACACCCAAGAGCATTAATAAGTATAAAGAGAGTCAACATACCAAACATGTACATCATACTACTCTAATCCATGCTAATAAAAATCCTCATAAAAACATGAACATAAGCAACATTGTAATGAAGGGAAACCATAGGAAAAAGAAGTAAGCGAACTAAAATAGTCATGCCCATTTCTTCCCTACTATAATGGCATCATGAGACCTCAAGGATCCTAACCATACCCTCAAGCATGAAATTTTAATTTTCCAACAAGATTGTTGGTGTTACCTTAAGAGATCTTTCTTACCAATACTTCATCAATTAATATCTCATGGAGCAAGTACATCTAATGTGCTAATCTACCAATAGCATCACTAATCCATAGTAGTGGTAAGAGAAATCATCTAATCCATATTATCTAACTTCATGATAAGGGAATGCAACCATCAAACATACTAAGAATCATTTAAAAATTATATCAATGCATCCAAAGTAAAGAATAAATCACAAGTAAATATATTGTGGATATAGTGCAGTACCAATTAAATATCATCTATGGCCTTAAACCTAGAAATATATTATCTCTATAAATAGTGGTATAGGTAGTTACGCCCTCTCAACCACATGGTACCAACAATCCCACACCTATCACGTTGATGGAGATAATGACCTAACCATAATCACATAAGACAATCACCCATGGCTAACACATATGCCAAGAAGAATATGATACCAACATCTATATGTTCATGAAGATAATGTAATACATCAGGTCACTGGTTAGACACTCTATGGGATAACTATGTAGGGACTCTAGTGGAGTACAAATTACTTTACATCGATAGAAGCCCAAGTTGTATATGGTCCAAAATCAACTTCCATTAGGAGGCCAACACACCTAGTGTGGAACTCAACTCCCTTAGGAGGCCATCATACTATGCCCTCGTAATAGCTTCCATAGAATAATACAAATTTATAAACACTACACCCTCACATCAAATATTTATAGATGTTCGCTTATCTTATCATTAAGTTTTATTATCCCATTTATTAATTTTGTATATTGATCATTTAAACCTCTTCATATTACTTGTCAATCACATCTAGGCTAGGGTACATGAGAGAAGCCACTCCACATGTCTACCCCATACTCCTATGATCATCACACAATAAGTGCCCATAGGAGATGCAAGTTCTTAGCCCAAATACCAAATAAAAAATCTCTCAGCTGGCCTATATGTGGGAGTTTGGGTATCCCAAGATCATATCATACACATGTGTGTCTGCTCAAGTGTGAGTACAACCAACTTCATGAATATAAACAAAACCAATGTAGGGGTTGGATATGATAAATGAAACAATTATAAAAATTTCACTCAACCAACATATATGTAGGAGTATGGATTTGACATGAATCCTAATAATTCCATAGATCGCCAAGTATCACAAACTCACTCAACTAACATAAATTTGGGATGTGGATTCAACACAAATCCAAATATCCATGAACCAACAACATAACATGGAAGAGAACATGGAATATAATCCATTCACAATCCAAGAAGACGATGCCAAAACCCCAACAAAGTATAGGTGGTATGCAAAAATATGCAAGAATAAAAAGATCAAAACTTAAACTTCTCAAATAAAAATAAAATTGAAACCCCAACTATGGAATATGGTTGCAAGACCAAGGGTCCAATAAAATTCACAAAAAAAATTTAGAAACCCATCTAATAAATACAAAAAAAGGCACGAGTCCACAAAATCCAAAATCAAAACTCAACTTCAGATCAAGAAATAAAATACTTTAGAAGGACCTATAACCATTCTGATTCCATAATCCTAATCATTGAGGCAAGGGCTACAATATCGATTCTCTAATTAATTCAAAGAGAAAAATGGGTAAAAATGAGATGGTTCACAAAATGGGATGATGTCAAAAACACACAAAAATCAAACATCCAATGAATCGATGAAATTAAAACCCATTGGTCTAAATTCATGCAACATCACACTTTTCAAATAAAATCTTAGATCCAAACACTTCACAAAAATCCAGTCACTTAACAACAAGAAAACTTACAAACCCTTATGTTGAAGACTTAACATACTCACACTTGTCCAACTAGATGATGGCATTTCTTAAAAATAGAGGGGAGCACTAATTCTCCACTCCCTAACATTTAGCAAGCAAAAAATGGAAAGTAAAATGGACTAAAACTAAATAAACCAAAAAGCCCTATCCTGTAGCCAAAATGGAAAAATGAGAAACACCACTGCAAAATAATGAGTACGTTTGATCTAACAAAACCATTGGGAAACTAGAGCAATCCCAACATGAATCCAACAAGTCACTCCATGCTCAAACCCACGAAATAGATTGATGACAATGAGTAAAATAGTAAATTATCATAAGAGGGTTTTGAGGGATTTCCTCCAAAGCAATGAAATAGAAGTGAGAAGTGAGAATAGAAACTCACTTTTGCCTATTATAAGCACTTTTATTAAAGTGAGCTATAAATTAGAGAATTAAATTACTTAATAAACCAATTGGCCCATTTCCTAAATAAATTGGGCAATTCTAATAAAATTGGAATTCAACTATGACAAATTAGTTGGCAATAAAATAAAAGTTAAATCAAATAAACAAAATCCCTCTAAACCATTAAACTAACATTTAATTTATTCTTTTCCATGACAACTACATAATCCTAAATGCACAGACACACTCATGGGTCTAGATACATATGCATAATGAAGTTGGACTTATCAATTATCAAAGGGATAACATAATAATAAAAGATACATCACCCATAGAGGGATGATATTGGCTCAAAATGAAAGGTTTGAGCACTAACTCTATGTGCCACTATCATGGATATAAGTCTTGCAAAATAAACTAACGCAATCAAATGTAGATGCAAATATATCAGAGTTGAAGCTATTATGATATCTAATTAATTTCATTTTATAGCACATTTTGCATAAATTACTAAAAGAGACAAGATGGATATTTGTAGCACATAAATCAATGAATCGAATATGGATAACTCATTATCAATTATTCTAGCATTAATAATGGAAATAATAACTAATTATTCAACACAAAATAAGGCCCATTAAACACATGATCTCAAATAATTATCTCACAATAACATCATAAACATAAAATTCAGCAGGGTCAAACACCTCAGTAAACATTGTTGCAAGAACATAGGCAAGTGTGATAAGACAAATGATACACAATGCAACCATTGTTCACATCTTAGGGTGATCATAAAACAACATTTTGTTTCCACATCAATCTAGCTAACCACTGACACAAACCTCTATAAAATCATCTAGTACATCACAATCTCATAAGTCAAGCATAAGCATAATCAACCAACTAATGCAATAGTATAAATTAAATCACCCCAAGGGTACAAACCACTCATAACTCCTAATCATTATCACTCACAAAGAAAGATTGTCAAGGTTGCATCCATCAAGATAACTTATAGAAATAAAATGGGAGCGGTGCTACAAGAAGGCTGGACAAAGGGTTTTTCCTTAGTCAAACATCATTTTATGAATCAACCTTGAAATTAAATGAAAGTGTGTTTTTATGTAGCAAAGGTTAGATCTAAGAAATTACATATATCAATCCTTTGACCATGAAAATGCTACTTTGAATGTGATCAAATATGTTTTTTAAATATCATTGACTTGATAAAAAAATCCAAAGCAAAAATCATGAAAGACAAAACTTATGAAATGGATGCTTTGATTATCTATAACTTTAAATATTGAGAGAGTAAGAAGAAGATTTGAAGAGGTAGATTTATCTCCTTCCTAAACACTCCTTTTCTTAGGAATACAATAAGGGAAAGAAGATAGATCAATTTAGAAGAACACCTTGGATTATTGAGAAGAAGACTTTATTTCTTGATTGTGTGATTTAGAAAATTAAGATCAATGGTAGACCACCACAAACATTAGAATACTAAACTCCCAAAAAAGTGAATCTTATTAGCACAACTAAAATAGCTTAAGGGTGAAAATCCTTGATCCATGCAATATGGTTTTTTTGTAGATTCCTTATGATAAGGATGAAAATGATATGTAATTTGATATGTAAGCTTAATAGAAATAATCTAATCTATGGAAGTAAGTGCAATAAGAAAATTTAAAGAGAGAATTCACCTTGAAGCTAGGAGAAGAGGAATAATCTTGAGATTTAGAATTATCCAAGATAGAACTGTCAAAATCAGAAATGGTTTGGGATATGGTGCTTCAACGCCTATAACTTTAAGTTATGGAAATTACATATCCAATGGACTATGTCAAACAAATTTGACCTAGTTCTAAGGAAACCAAATCTAAATAAATTTGTGTGATATATTCAACTATTCCAAAACTCTCAGAATCTATATCCAAAAGTCTTCCACTTTTTCCTACAAACAAAAAATAAGGGAAAGAAGGTAAAGGGGAAGGTATTTCTAAGGTGAAGTCAATCTATAGGAATAAACCTTTGTTAGAAAGTAAAGTCCACCAAGATAACTAAAATGGGGGGTGAATTAGTTATTAGATCAATATAACTTGTATCAACCTTATCAAACCTTAAACATGTGATCAATAACAATAGTGACCATAAGAAGATACATATACACAATAATGTCAGATATGTTAACTAAGGAAACCCTTGATTAAACGGAAAACCCTAGTGGGGATACTACCCACAAAATGATGTACTAATATAAAAGTTCCTTGTAAGAGGATGGCCTTTTTTAGGAGCCAATGAAATACATTCAGTATATAGCAGTCCCTATTAGGAGACTTTGAAACCCTATTATGAGATTCCAACCCTATTATGAGTTGTGCCAACCTTGTTAGCATTTGTAGAAGGTAGATGGACTCACTATCCAAATAGCTTCAGGGGGAAGACCACCAAACTCACTGTCCAATTGGCCTTTGTATTATTCCTTTCAGAAGAAATGCAATTGATATCAATAGCTTAGTACTTTCTATTTTGCTCATACCATGCCACTACCAGACCAAAACACTTCTCAGATCTCAATATGATATCTCCAACTTCACATCACAATGATCCCTTTGTATGCTTACTCACATTTACTAATCTTCTTCTCTTATCGCATTCACAAATCACTTACATACATTACATCCTTTATCACAAGGAAAATAACTTTCCTTTATATCATGTCCTCAAAATAAAACATTGAGTCAATTTTGAGGCTTTACCAATTAACTACTATAGGCCCTTATCAAGATAAAACAATACATTACATCTTTTCATAGTTACATAACATTTTTGGCTCACAGTCTTCACAACTTCTCACACATGAACCATCAGACTTCATGCACTTGTTGATGTCATCATCTTGTTATCTTCTTCCTTTGTCTAACTTTTATCATCTAGATTTTATCCCTATTAAGAGATATAATCCTATCACCAAAACTCACTTCTTAGGAGCTCTATCTACAAATTGTCTTCTGTAAATCATGCATAACTCTCACTAGTCTTTAAATATCTACATGTACACTTAGCTAGATGTCATCATGACACATTGTAGAACATGTCCCTAAAAATTCTTGACTTCATCTTTAATACTTGATTTGTAAAACCTTAATCTTTGTCTACTACTCTACCAATCTTCTCAATGACATCAATGACAAACATAGTCACGAATGCAACATATGGTCATGCTAACTATCTCTCCACTACTCTAGCAATGCTAGAATACTCCCCCAAAGGAATATCATCAGCATTCATGCTAACAATCTCCTCCTTTAGAATTTATGGCAACATAGATGAAAAACATCTAAGTTCCAAGACTACCAAATTTAACTCTATTGCTATTGCTCTCATCTTTTCAAATCCTCTTTATCAATCAAATCTAGAACTCTCAAGAATAATGATATACTTTTCTACCTAGCATATTTCTCCCCTATTGACATCAATCAATATTTTCTTCACAACTCTCCCCCATTCATAGGATATGTTTTTCATGCATTTACTTATCCTCCATTGACATCAATGAAAAAGGCGTCATTATGTTAATCAGCTACTCAATATCTTCAACCACCTCAAGTATCCAAATATGTTGTTCAATACTAGCTACCAAGCATCCTTCATGACTATTCTTAAAAACATATACTCCCATGTAGAGGAAGCATCCACATTTTTCCATATAAACAATAGTGCCATGTACCACTAGAGTGATGCAATCTTTGCATCGTCTACTCTAAGGAGGGGCATAACCCCAAGCATACCTCAAAAATAATCAAACGTATCCTTAGGTAATGACTTTTTGAATATATTTTTAGTCTACTCCTTTGTATTGATATACTCTAGTCTGCTCTCTTTCTCTACAACTTTCTCTCTCAAAACATGATACTTAATTGATATGTGCTTTGTCTTAGAATGTAACACATGATTTTTATACATACTTACTATACTTGTATTATCACAATGTATGATAACAGGTTCTAAAAACTCTATCTCAATATCCTTCAGCATCTATTTCATACACATTATCTAGTTGCAATAGTTTATAATTAATACATACTTTACTTATGTTGTACTCTTTGAAATACAATCTTGTTTCTATCTTAGCCAAGAAACCAATCTTCCTCCAAGGAAAAATACTCCACCACTTGTACTCTGGTTGTTATCCATACTACCTTCCCAGTCTACATCAATAAATGCACATAGAGTAAAATCATTTGATCTATCATACCACAACCCAAAATTAGGTGTACCATTTAAATATTTGATTATCCTCTTTGCTATTGCATAGTTTGATTCTTGAGGATCAACTTGAAATCTTTCTACTATACTAACTAAATTTTCTATATATGGTCTTGTGTGAGTTAGATATTGCAAACATCTGATCATGAATATGTATTTCTTATGCTCAACTATAGGTGTTTCATCTTTACTAGATAACTAGTGACCAGTTATCGTAGGTGTACCAATAGGTTTACTACTTTCCAAGCCAAATATCTTAAATAGATACTTCAAATACTTAGTCTACAATAGGAAAATACTATCACTATTATGCACAATCTGTAAACCCAATAAATATTTCATCTCACCAATCATGCTCATCTCAAATTCATTTTTTACCTCGTCAGAAATTTTTTCACTTGCTTCATCATCATTGTTAGAGATTATATCTTCCACAAATATCACAATAATCTACAAGTCATTCTCAATTTCTTTCAAATATAAGTTACTATCTGTAGTACCTTTAGCAATACCAATTTTTCCAAATACTTATCCAGCCTCGATACCAAGTTCTAGGTGCTTGCCCTAATTTGTACAATGCTTTCTTCAACTTACATATCATATCTCCTTCTTTTGTCAAAGGAAATCCTTCAGGCTGCTCAACGTAGACTTCTTCAAGTTCTCCATTCATAAATTTTGACTTCACATACATATGATACGCTTTGAATTTTTTGCTTGCTACATAAGCCAAGAACATTCTTACTATTTTAGTTCTAGCAATAGATGCAAATGTCTCTTCATAGTCTATACCTTCTTGCTGTGAACATCCTCTGTATACCAGTCTATCTTTGTTTCTCACAACCTCTCCTTGATCATTCATCTTATTTCTAAAAACCCACTTAGTTCCTATAAAAAAAAATTCCTTTGGTCTGGGGACCGATTTCCACGTCTCATTCTTCACAATCTGATCTACTTCATCCTTCATTTCCTTGATCCAATGATCGTCCTTACATGTTTTATTTGCACTCTTATGAAAAACTTGAGAAATCAAACATAATTCTTCATATACTATGTTTCTTTTCATAACTCCTTTGTAGTTGCTTCTAATAATCTAATCAATAGGGTGATTCTTTGTCAAATTCTCATTTGGTGTTGGTGCCACTATCTCAACTCTCACTTCTAGTCTAGGTTCATATCTTGGTTCTTCTCTTTGTTATACAACTTGAATGTCATATTGTAAATCATTGTTAGTCTCATAAAAATTCTCAATATTTTCCTAGATTGGTTTAGGATTAGCTTCTTCAACATCAAAAGTATAACCAATCATTCACTCTTGAACTCTAAACTTCCCATTCACTTTTATAGTTGTGCACTCAACAATATTCTTAATCCTTTGATTAATACATCTATAACATTTTATTTTTCAATGAATAAACAAGGAGCATACCTTCATCACTTCTTGCATCAAACTTACCAATGTCATCATCTCTCTTGATATAACACTTTCTTCCAAAATTTCTAAAATACTTCACTAATGGTGTGTGTCCAAACCATAATTTATAAGGTGTATTGTTTGTACATTTTTTGATCTGCACTCTACTCATTGTATACACAAGTTTATTAATTGCTTCTCTCCATAATGTCTTTGATCTATCATATCTCTTGTTACTCCTATTACAGACATGTTGCTTCTATTACAAACCTATTCTACTCAAGTGTCTTAGGGTCTGATAGTTGCCTCTTAATACCATTCATTTCACAAAACATATTAAACTCATTTGAGGTAAATTCTCAACCTCTATCAAATCTTAAACATATAATATTCAGTCCAGACTCATTCTCAACTCTATTCTTAAACAACTTGAACTTCTCAAATGCTTCAAAATTTTCTATTAGAAATGCTACCCACATCATCCTAGTAAAGTCGTCAATAAGAATCATAAAGTACCTTTCACTATAGAATCCTCTTGCCTTTATGGGACCGCTTAGATCTATATGAACAATCTCCAACTTTATTGTTGTAGAAAACTTCTTGCTAGGAAAGGAACTTTTCTTCTGCTTAGTCATAACACATTCCTTTCGCACAACATTAGTAGGCTTCACAATTTTTGGTAAATCTCTTATAGAAAATTCACTACTTTCTCTTCACAATATTATAAAAATTTATATGAAAAAACCTTCTATGGCATAGCCAGCTATTATCAACTTTAGCAACCAAACATGACATCTTTGTAGTATTTAACTAAAAAACATTACCTCTAGATCTTGTACTAGTACCAATCATCTTACCATTATTATTCTTGATCATATATGTCTTCTTTGTGAAATAGAATTTATATCCCTTGTCAACCAACTATCCAACACTTAGAAGATTATGTTTCAAACCATCAACAAAATAAACATCATCTATGTTAGTTTTACCATCAAGAATGATAGATCCTATTCCCTTAATGTGACAAGTTGCATTGTTATTGACTCTAACAATTCCTCCATCATGGTTGTTGAACTTAACAAACTTATTTATATCACTAATCATATGATTTGAAAACCATTTTCTATGATCTAATCATGTTTCTTCTCAACCTGTGATACTAGGGCATTCTCTTCTCTGGCTTCTTCTTAAGGGTTTTATTTTGTCATAGTAACAAACCATAACTCATCTTCACTTTTAATATTTTCCTCAGATTCATCATCATCATTTGCATACAAACATTCTCTAGGCTTTGTATACTTCAAATTATTGGTGTACTTCTTTACTCTCTTATGAGATTTAGAAGCATAATGACAAAACTCATTATGAGTCCAACATCTAAAGATTTTCTTACCATCTAGTTCTCTCTTCACAAGCAAGGCAATTCCTTCTTCAATCTTTTTGTCTTCCTCAAATATTGATCAACTACTGCTAGCATATTATCCACTAGTGCTTTCACTCCTTGAAAGGGAAGGACAAACACTCAATGCACTAAAAGTAGTTTCTAGTCTAGGAAAATCTCTAGACTATTTCAAACTTACTTACATTGCTTCCAATCTTTCAAGAAGAGTCTCTCTAGAAAATTTCTCAGTACAAGGTATCACTTTATCAATCGTCTATGATGTCTTCTTGAATGGTGGTGTCAAAGTCTTGGAGATCTTCCATATGATCTCATCCTCCTCTTTAGTTCCATTACAATATTTGTTTCCAGCAACAATTTCTAATATTCTACCAATATAACTTCTTATAGATTTATCTTCCATCATTTTAACTTCTTGAAATAAACATATCCATTTTTACAATTTGATTCTCTTAGCATGCTTATCATCTTCAAAAGTAGGTTCCAATGCTTTCCAGATTTCATGAGATGATACCAAAGATTTTACCTAGCTTTACTCATTTTTAGGAAGAGATGACAAAAATTATTCTCTAGCAAGCATGTTACACATGAAAAAATCTCTTTCATCTTCTATACATTCTTCAAGTTTGTTTTCTTCCATAATGGTATATTCATTCTTTGTAATTAGCCAATATCTTGGACCCATGCATAACATATGTGTCTTCATCTTCTCTTTCCATCTATCATAGTTCACTCCATCAAACTTAGGACTTTCATTTCTGAAATGATCTATCATTGATCTCCTTAAGTTATTAAGTTGTTCCTTTAAGGACCTGATGCTTTGATACCAATTGTTAGCAAGTAGAGTTTACCAAGATAATAGAGGGAAGGGGGTGAATCAATTATCAAATCAATACAACTTTTATCAAACTTATTAAACCTTACACATCAATAACAATTGTAACCATAAGAAGATACGCACACAATAACACTAGATATGTTAACTAAGGAAACATTTGATCAGAGGGAAAACCCTGGTGGGAATAATACTGACAAAATGATGCACTAATATAAAAGTTCCTTTTAAGAGGATGGACTCTATTAGGATCCAATGAAATACATTCATTACATATCATTCCATGTTAGGAGACTTTGACTCCCTATTAGGAGTTGTAGAAAGGTGAATGAACCCACTGCCCAAACAACTTTAGGGGCAAGACCACTGAACTCACTATCCAACTGGCTTCTATATTATTCCTTTTTAAATAATATAAATGAAATGGATCTGAACAACTCAATACATGCTCTTGTTCTCTTACCATACCACTACTGCACCAAAACACTTCTCAAATCTCAATATCAAATCTCCAACTTTGCATCAAAATGATTCCTTTGATCTCTTACTTATATGTACCAATATTCTTCTCTTATCACATTCACAATCACTTGCATACATTACATCCTTCATCACAAGGAAAATAAATTTCCTTTATACTATGTCCTTAAAATAGTTCATCGAGTTGGCCTTAAGGCTTTCCCAATTAATGAAAATAGGACCTTATTGAGATAAAACAATACATTCCATCTTTTCATAATTGTGTAATATTTGTGGCTCATAGTCTTCACATCTTCTAATATGTATGATCTCAAACTTTACACACTCATTGACATCATCATCCAATTATCTTCTTTCTCTATCTAACTTTGTTGTCTAGATTATATCCATATTAGAAGATATAATTCAATCACCAAAAATCGCTTATCAAGAACTCTATCAACAAACTATCTTCTATAAATCGCACATAACTCTCACTAGTCTTTAATTTTTTGTATGTGCACTTAGCCACATCATCAAGACACACTAATAGAATATTTCCCCAACTGCTCTTGACCTTATCTTCAATACTCAATCTGTATGACCTCAATATTTGTCTGCTACTCTATAAATATTCTTAGTATGTTGACATCAATGACAAATATAGTCATGAATGCAACACATAGTCATGCTAACTATCTCTCTGCTACTCCAACAATGCTAGAATACTCCTTGATAGGAATATCATTAGCATTCATGCTAACAACCTTGAATTGAAATAAATGTAATTAAAATAGCATTGACATGTAGCATATATGATCTAAGAAATGGAATATATCATATTATGTAGATACAATTGCTTCCAAGTATGTGATCAAGAATGTTGATGGAATAGCTTTTAATTAACAATAAAAAAAAGGAAATTATATAAGAGAAAACCTCATGTAGTAGATATTTTAATTTCCCTCAATAATGGATATATGTGTAGACACCTAAAAATCCTTTAGAAAATAAAGTATTTTTTATTTTCTGAAAAAGTTCTGATGACATCATCATTTATTAATTAATTATTTATTAATTAATTAATTAATTTTTATGCCATTAAATCCCTTTATCTTAATTAAAAATATTTAATTAAGGAATCCCTCCCAAAAATGTTTAAATCTTATTTAAACATTATTTCCTTATTTATTAATTATTTAATTAATAAATTGACCAAAAATCCTTTAGACAATAAAGTATTTTTATTTTCTGAAAAAGTCCTGATGACATCATTATTTATTAATTAATTATTTATTTATTTTATTTATTTATTTTTATGCCATTAAATCCCTTTATCTTAATTAAAAATATTTAATTAAGGAATCCCTCCCAAAAATGTTTAAATCTTATTTAAACATTATTTCCTTATTTATTAATTATTTAATTAATAAATTGACCAAAAATCCCAAAATAAATAATTTTTTTTTTTTTTCCCAAAAGTTGGCCAATTTCCTTAAGACCAATAACCTCTTCCAAAATCTTCTAATCTTTCTTTAATTTCGATTAAAGGCTAATCTCATCATTTCCTACCCCTAATCCCAACTCAAAATATTTAATCAAGATTAAATATTAATCCTCATGTTTGTTAAAAATATTTTAATAAATATCTCCTCAACCCAAACCCTTGAAATAAATAAAACTTTATTTATTTCATAAAATCTTATCCTAGGAAGTTCTAGACTCTTCTAAAAAGTCTTCATCCTCATCCAAAGCCTAGACTCTTCTAGAAGATGTCTTTAAACCTAATCCTAATCCCCTCCTAACCTTGTCACATTCCCTAAACATGGGTTAAGACTTGCTAACTCAAGCCAAAGTTAACAAATATCTCCTCATTCACCCACCCTCATTAAATTTCATCCACTTGCCTATCCCTAAGCTAATCCTAAACTATCCTAATCCATCCTCTAATCATTTGCACAAGCCTAAGCAAGCTTAAAACCCTCCTAATCAAGTCCAAGTCGAAATTGCTCTCATCACCCTCAAAATATCTCAACCATAAAACTTTATGAAGCCCACTAAGCCATAAATGACTCTTCCAAGCCCTTTTATTGCTCTTACAAGTCATTATGAGGGTCTTTATGAAGATTTTATCCCTTGAGCCTCCTTTGTTGACTCATCCTTCCCCTTTCCTCCATCCTCTCACCATGTGACATGTGTCACTCCTTGATTGGTTGTAAGGAAGCACAATCCATGTGCTCTCCTCTCATGCAATCTGAGCCCTCCATGAGCTTTTTCCCATCCTTGCATCTTAGCCCTCAATCCCTCAAGCCTCTTGCCTATAAATTGGATCCTTCCCTTTTGCAAAATAACACAATCCATGAAGTAAAGTCATAATGCCATTTTGAGAAGCCATTTTACATCAAAACCATACACTCACACCCAAATTCCAACTCCATTTGAAGCCCTTTTTGAAGCATAAAGCTTGAGCATACATCCTATCTATTTAGACAAAGCTACTCAACAAGAGAGCTTCTCATTGAGAGAGCCTATTAATGGCTCATATTCTCAATTGAGAGCTCATCTTAGTCTATCTTGAAGTTTATGAATCTTGTTTAGTTTGTAGAAGCTTTATTTAAATTTGGTTTCTATTAGCATACTAAGATTGCTCATATACAATATGAAGAGATAGAAGGAGAAACACTTGATAGATGAATGTAAATATCCTTCCTTGGTTGCAAACTCATTTTGTTGACCTCCAATGGGGGGAAAGGCTAGATATATGGAAGAAAATTCCTTGCATATATTGGTGTAAATGAAGACATGAGTTCTTGATGATGGATCATTTCTTACACTTTAATGTCTTTAATAAAAATTAGCTTTCTTGTTAATGGTTACATAAAGATGATATGTAAAAATGAGAGAAGGGGGTCACTATTTATATAGATTTCAGGGATTAGATTTTGTAAGGTTGATGAAAATTATGCCCCCAGAAAAAATGAACATGACAATAGGCCTTAAAAAATTATAATAATAAAAACCCCTAGGACAAGGCTGACTTGGATCAACCTTTTCTTGGACAAGGCCTAATTGAGTCAACCTTGTCCAGACATACTTTTGTAAATTTTTCTTAGGACCTAGGTTTTTGTGCCAAGAAGGGGTTTGAAAGCCTTTGTTCATCGAGAAATCAGAGAGAATCTTGAAATCCAAAAATAAATGTAAAGGACCTAGATGGAAAATTAATTATGTGAATGAATGGATAAATGGGAAATTATGCATAAAAATTATAGCCAACAAAGAGTTTGAAGAAAGAGAAGGACCTATATTTGAATTAAATATTCATTTAGGTATAATATGAGGTTCTACCACAAGGAAAACACTAGATTTGGTTTTAAAAGGTCCCAAAATGTACACAAATTAAGTTTTTACTTGTTAGGATGGCATGTATTTATCCCCAACTTTAGTGAGAGTATAAGAAAAACTCATGCGCATAGTAAAATATATATATGAGAGAGAGATAGAGAGAAAGAGGGTTGAATTACAACAAGATAATGTATCAACAAGTTTAAGCACATAATCCCCAAAACAAGGGATCTTAACTCCACGGTCATGCACAAGGGCACGAAAACAAAGGAAAAAATAAAAAGGAAAAAAGGAAGACAAAAGACACAAAGGATTTGAAACAAAACCCAAATTAACTAGTGAAGGAGGCCTTAAAAATAATTTCCCATCTACTAATATCATGTTGTTGGAAATGTAATGATGACTGAGTGACTAAGAGGGGGGGTGAATCAGGAACCACTAAAATTACTTTCTCTTATTCTTACTTTGATAGATTATATATTATACTTGCATGCATGAAACATAAATAAATGAAAGAGACAACACCATAAAACTTTGACATAGTATTTGGTAACCCATAAATCCTCCAAGGAGAAGGTAAAATTGGGGTGGGTGTGACACCCACAATTCTTCATTGCTACAGTAATAAAGTTGGCCTCTTAGGGCTTATAATTGATCACTTCTGGTGATCTACTTGGTTAAGAGTAAGTAGGACTAATAGGTCCACCTTGTAAAAGGATTTATACAATACAATGAAGTATGAACTCAATTAAGAGATTCTGCAAGGACTCTTAGGTCCACCTAGTTAGAGGATTTGAAATTTTTACACCTATTAGAATGAATCAGCAAGTTGATCTCTACTTTGCAACTTTGTTTGTTAATATAGATCCTTTAAATAATTTATTGATCATCTAACTATGATAGATGAGTCTCTTTCTTGCCTTTGTACAACTTAGTAGCCTCCTAATCAATCTTCTCTTCCATTGTCTTTATTCTCTTATGATAATGAATAATGTAACTTTGTGATGATTTGGATGAAACAAGATATCTTCCTTATATATCAATCCAAACAGTAACTTTGTATCAAGTCAGCTATAATAGAAATTTAGTAGTTCCAAAAACAATTACCAAGTTGGCTCAATGTTGGTACTCAAGTCCAATGGCTTACTTAGGTGATATGGACACACTCGGGAAACACTATTAACTCAACTGACTATGCCACTCAGTTGACTCTGGATGCTCAGTTCACATTGATCACTCAGCAAACTAAGTTGGCTCAGTTCACATTTCTCTTCCTTCTCAGTTCTCTTTCTAAAATTGGAATGCTTGACTAGCTCAATTTAAACTAGATCTCATTTCATACATGATCTTTTTTAACATTCATTTGATTGGTACCTCAAGCTATACTAATGTTCGCTGCCTAAGGAAAAGCTTGGTTGCAGTACTAACTAACTTCCCATGATGACTAAGTATTTTGGCACTAATTGACATTATGTCTTTCCATAGGGTCAATAATCTTCCCATTTGGGATTAGTGAAAAAAACACTTGTCATGCACAAAATCTCCAAAATATTTCAGTTAAACTACCCCTTTGTATGTGTTCTATTTTGCAACTCGATTTGAACTGAAAACTCTCCAACTTGGTCATAAATGTCTATTTTTTATTTTTCAAAATTATTTTTTTTAATCTTATATACAATTCTTATTTTGTACATTTTCTATTTTGATCATATAATTATATTTCCTCCTCTATATACATATCCCTTATATTTTCATATGGACATATTTCCCCCTTGTTTTTGTTACAAATGCCAAAATTTACAAGGTTATGCCAAAATGAGAGAGAAATTCAACATGCACCTTCAAAATTAAAGACATAGTCTTATCCCAATTATCTTGCAATACCTTTAGGATGTGCAATTATATCTAAAGCTTGGCTGATAATTCCATCATATGTTCTGCCACTGAAAGGTTTGTGTCTTTGACTAGTGTCTTTGCATGTTCAATTCTCTTCTGCATAATATCCATATGGGGAAGCATCATGCTCTAAATGTCTATCAAGGTTGCCCTTATTCTAGCATCTTCTTTTAATCATTCTTCTAAAAGATCTATCAAGAATCTAACTTTTTCAAAATGACTTGAACTGGAACTTGGGTTAAGTGCTAACTGACTAGCACTAGCCTTCAAGTCCATATCAATCTATGCCAATTTATACTTGATTTCCTTGGAAAGAATTGTCATATTACTCAATTTTACAAATAAGGATACAAAATTTTCCAATGTAGCAATAAAATTGGATAACTCTACCTGGTCAATGGTAATTTTTTGTGCTACATTTTCCAAAACTTTATTTTCAAACTTACTTTCTACCTTTTCAAGAAGTTTGTCCTGACCATCTGCATCTTTATTGAGCTTCTATACAATTTCAACTAATTGTTCAAGGATGGGAAATTTTTCATTTACCTCTATAGACAATACATCCAAAAATATTTCTTTGATGTCCTCAAAAACTTTTCTTATGTCCTACTCTACTCTCAACATCTATTGCTTGTCTCTTTTCTCCCAATATGTCCCTTTGATTGGTATAAAGATTAGATTGGTCTCAATTTGGAATCACAATCTTTTCATCTAGGTCAATATTATCAATAATATTTTCCTTTCCTTTAACCTTGGCATCTGATGAAGTTATGATATCTTTCCCTTTTCCTTTATCACTCTTTTCTTCAACGCTTGGTTGAAGCTTGTCTTATTTATCTCCTTTTTCAACCATATCCTCATCCTTGATAGGTTTTTGCTCAATTAGGCTTATCCCAAGAGGAGTTAGATCCTATTGCTTAGTTACTACTAGGGTGGATGAAGGATTTTCTTTCTTTTCTTCATCACTCAGTTGAACTATGTTCAACTCTTTAGACTATTGCACAGGTGCTTCCTTGTTTAACTCGAAGCTTGATGGAGTGGTTGGAAGAGATGCCATAACTTTTCTATAATTTTCTTAGGATCATACTCTTCAATGGTCTAAACTCTGGTATATTTTCTTCTTCTTTTAGACCAAAAATGTTTTCCACATATTGGATGTGGATTGTACAACATCCTCAATTTTATTGGAAAAAATCTGAAAGGATTTGAATTGAGGAGTTTATTTGTTTTCATGATTTGACATTGCCTCCTTTATTTCCTTCTCAGAGAGACTTGGCATTATTTTCCTTAGACTTTTTTCTTTGATGTCCTCTATTTTGATGACATGAGATCAGTGGTGAGAAATAGCTTTCAATATGGCTTCAAGAGCTTTCCCTTTGAGTTTAGTTGGGTCATACTTCCATTTTTCCATTTTCTCCACCAATGCATCTTCAATCTATTTCTATTCATCCTTGCTTCTAGTTTCATATTTAAAATACTTGAAATCAGCCATGCCTCTACCTTCCTTAACTAATTTCAACCTTTGTTCAAAATTTGGTGGCGGCATCTTCAATCAGATTATTGGAGTTTTATTTGCATCTTCATCATCATCATCAAGCCTCAATTTTCTTGTTAGCTTCCTAGGCTTGGTGGAAGTAATCACAAGAGTAGAGGACCTTGTTGATTTTCTTGATGGTGCCTTTGCTTTCTTCTTTGGAGGTACCTCTACCTCTTCTTCTTTATGATCACTTTCCTCTTCTTATTCCTCTTTTACACCATCACCTTTAGGCTCAATAAGCATGATAGGGGTATCAGATTTGCAAAATTTCTTCTCAAGGTTTTCCATCCTTTTCTTTTCTCTCTTCAGTATTTTAGGAATCTATATCTCAAGTGATATTTTGGTTTTTGCTTCTTCATAGGTTCCAAAATAAGTAGCTCTGGGATTCACTAGTTCATTGATAAGAGCTTTAATAATGTCTCTTGTTTTATCAATGTTAATTTTATAACCCGATGGCTTCACCCATGCAATCCTAGGTCTAACTACTTGTATGTGAAATTTGTCATAGTAAACTAGGAAATAGATGTCTTACTCATAATCATCCACCAATTTCTTGGGGATTCTAAACCTATTTTGCATTCTCTCCTTGAAATTCTCAAAGTATGCATTCATGATTCCATCAAAATTCTCACCCATTTCACTAATGAAATCATTGATCTGATATAGTACAGGTGTGTCCTTCTTCCATACAACATTTCATTTGGATAGAAAGAATTTTTGCACATAGAAAAATAAGAACATCAAAAGAGAGCCAATCTTACATGGATTATTGTTGGATGTTCAAATGCTCTCCATATTCTTGCTCAATTGAATATTTTGCAACTCACCAAGATCAAATGTCAATTTTTTCTTTACCACTTTTTATGCTAGATCAACTACTTTATAAGGAACAGTGTTGGGTCAACTTTAACTATAGATCTTGTGATCTATGTCATGAATTTTGAACTTGATTTCCATATCAGTGACATTATTTAGCTTCATGATTTTGCCATCCCATTTAGCTAAGGTTAGCTTAGATAATTCTCCTTAAGCTAGGGTTTTGATTTCCTTAGACTTTTCCATCATTGGATAACTATTAACTCAATAGATCATATTCTTTATGATTATGATTGGTTTCTCGAGCCAGAAGGTCATGTCATGGACTCAACTCAATATAAACCTAATCCATTTTATTTGAAAGTGTTGGAATATTCAAATATGGAAAGACTACTTATGAGGGGGGGGGTGAATCATAATTATCAAACTTTAGCCAATAAAATTTTAACTGAAAGTAAATTGCATCCATATCAAATAAACATGTAAAAAGACATATGCATCGATAACTCACAACACAGGAATTTTGGTAACCCAAAAACCCTCCAAGAATAAGAAGGTAAAACTGGGGTGGGGATGATACCCACAAAAATTACTACAGCAATATTGTTCAACCACTTCTGATGGTTTTCCCTATTAAAGGCTTTACACTGTGTCAATAGTGACCTGGTTAGAGGCTTTTTAAACACTTAACATGAAGTGTTACCCTGTTAAAGGATTTTATCACCTAGTTAAAGGTTTTATCGAAATAGCTATTAAGCTAACCTATCACCATAGGATTTCTATTCTAATACAATTGCTAGAAAGTATTAGGTACAATAAACCTGACTGATTACAATTCTTGATTGCTGATTGCAGGCACTTGTTCCGATTTCTCTAATCTGGATCCTTTTGTGATCTGATAATCCTCACTTCTGAAAATAGAATTCCTTGCGAACCTTTGTATATCTTCTCATACCTCTCATCTCTTGCATTTTACAATGAGGTTTCATCTTCCTTATAAAGGCATTTGAAGATTTAGGGTTAGGTATGGATCTACGATCCATATTCAATCTTCAATTTTCGCTTGATACTTATCTTTTGCTGATTGGTTGCATGCCTTTAGCATTTTTCTTATTGGCTGCATGCAAATTACATAGGAAAAATAAAAGATTCGATCTCATCATTAAATCCTTTGAGATTTACCTTATGTCGGCTGTAAAAACTGTTTGCATCATAGTTTGTGCAATTACAAACTTTTATGCTGATCTACTGAATTACTCAGCTCCTGAAGTATTTTTGATACTCGACACATGCTATTTCCTAGATAGCTCAGCACCTTAACAAAATTGTATAACTCGGCACTTTATGTTACTCAGCACTTGTTACCACTCGGCACTTATTAACACTCAGCACTTGTTAACACTCGGCACCTTGTATTGCTCGGCACTTATACTTCACTCGGTAACTTATCTTTTCTCGGTATCTGATCTTCACTCGGTATGCATGATGTACTCAGCATCCAATGTGGAATATGATTAAGTGTGTTGGCACTCAAGTGTCAAAAACATTATGATGTTAATAATCTCCCCCTTTGACATGAGTGACAAAAACACTTAACTGACCTTATAAGTACATTTACTAATCTGATTGGTATGTACATATTGAAAACTTTGATCAAAATTTATGACTTACAATCTTACAATATATACCTCAAAAAAAATTTAACTCCCCCTGAGTTGATTGTGCCTTATCTATATATTATTTGTATATGAATGCTCCTCCTTTGTATCTGTTCTTGTAACTCCCCCTTATTGATTCGTATCTCCCCGTTTACAATCTATATTTCCCCCTTTTTGATACTTATGTCAAAGAGTGTTTAAGGGTTAAGACCATATTTAGCCAAAAATGTGTTATTTACCTCCATAATCATTTTGAGAGCTGCATCCTAATTGTTCAAAGTGATTTCTAATGACTTGTGTTGGATAGCAGTCTCAGCAGCAAGTTGAATAAGTCCATCTAATGTAGAAAGATTTGGATCTTTCTTGAGTACATTTTCAGCATATACTTGCTCTTTATGAAGTATCTCTAAATGTGGGCTAATGGAGGACTAGAGCTGTATTACTTTGGCCTTAATATTGGCCTCATCTGCTATTAAAACAACTATTTCTTTGTGAGTGTGAAGCGATTGAGAAAAATGCTTCTCACTTTGAGCTGGATCACTCGGTAGTTACATGCTTGAAATGTTTAAATTTCTTTCCAAGCTTAGTATCTTTTGGCTAGTTTCTTGTGTGAAGTATGAAAAATCACACAACTTTTTATACAGTGAGAATATATTCTCAAGTACCTTCTTTACCTTATCAATAAGCTTTGCTAATTCTACTTGTGAAAGTGCGATTTGTCTTGATATTTTCTCATTCACTTTCCCTTGAAATTTTCTTTCTGACCATTTCATAAGTTTTGCATTGGTTTCTAGGTCTTCATTTGTCACCTGGTGAACAATATCTATTAGTTTCTCTGTGATATGCTTTGACTCATCTGGTGATTGCAAACTGAAGGCATCCATAAAGATGTCCTTGATCTCATAAAGTGTTTGCTTATTTTTATACTCTTTCCTGAGTATTTCCTATCTTTTCCTTCTATTTAGTGCATCCTGCACTTCATTGATTTGATCAATGGTTATTGATTTTGAGTCATAACTTGGTATGACTATCTCTTCATCTAATTTAGGGTCTCCATAGTGAATTACCCTTGCAACTCTGGCAGTATTAGATGATGGTACTGAAATCTGTAATGGCTGGTGTGAAGGAGTCCCCGAGGTAGGCAAATTTATTAATGTTTGAATTGCCTCCTATTGTTTAGGGGTTTTTACTATTTTCTCCTCCTTCTGTCTACCATGATCAATTATTGTTATCTGTAGAAGTGCACCTTGTATTTGTGC
The DNA here is from genome assembly GCA_028749045.1 of Cupressus sempervirens. NCBI lineage: Eukaryota > Viridiplantae > Streptophyta > Pinopsida > Cupressales > Cupressaceae > Cupressus > Cupressus sempervirens. The sequence continues at coordinate 714,221,427 of CM053783.1, forward strand.
TGTAGGATCAGATGTAATGGTATGTCCTGTTTGTTCCTTTCCCTGTTCTACAGTTGCACTTTGCTTTTGTCTTGCAACATCAATTGTACTAGTTGGTATTTCAAATTGACTACTAGTAGTTGTGATAGAAGGTGGTTCTTGTGTATTCATCTTATCTTAACTGTACTTTCTACTAGTTTCTGTAACTCCTCTATACTGACCAATACTAGTTCTGTACATAATATTGCTTGTTGTGTTGATTGGTCAACAATTCTTTTTAGATCTTCTGCAGTTAATGGATTGACATTCTGACCAGAAGTATCAGGAACATCAGTAATTGCTATAGTATCTGCAGGTGGAATGGATGCTTGTGGAGGGCTAGGGGGTGGCAATTGTGTGTCTTGCACACTCTAATCTAGTTGCTCCTCTTGTTTAGCTGTTGCCATTGTATCCTATTTTTGTGTCTTTTCCTTCTTTCCATCTATCTTTTCTTCTTCTCTCTTCTCTTCTTCTTTTCTCTTTTCTTCTTCTTCTTTCCTCTTTTTCCTCTCTTCTATTGGTATGGCTGCTTCTTCCTTGTATTCTTCCTCAAGAAAATATTCAATCTTTTTATACAAATTCTTCTATGATTTTATTGTTCTTTGAACAATCTCTTCCATTCTGTTTTGAAGATAAAGAATGCCCTGTATTTGGGTGCGAACCTGTTGTTATGCCTTTTGACTACTTTTCTAATTTGTTCTCTAGTCAAATCTGGCAATACACTAGCTAGGGTTGATTCCCTCATCTCCTTCTCCATTTTTAAGAAAAAATGCCATCTGTCTTCTATAATTTTTGACAACTCCTTTGGCAATTGACCATCTAGTTCAAGTGGGGTGTACTTGAACTGTGCCATCATTCCATACACCGTTTCTTTTATCTTATTTTTTTCTTCTTTATTAAATTTACTAAAATCAACTTTATTTAAATTATTCAAGTCACCACTTGCAATCCTTTTACATAGGGTATCAACTGATGAATTGCTTACCTCTTCTGGTTGTTCTTCGTCATCAGTGTCAGGTTGAGCCACATACTTTCTTCTTTTCCTCGGCTCTTCTTGAGATTCCTTGACTTGTTTTTTCTTAGCAACTTCTTCTTTAGCCTTTTGAGTAGAGGCTCTTGTTGATGCTCGTGTTGTTGGCTTTTGAGGTGATGGAGTGGCAGCTTTCTTCGTTCTGGGCTTGGCTGAAGGCTGTTCTTTTGCCTTTCTCTTCTTTGGCTTGGCTTTAGTTGGTGCTTCCTTGGCTTCTTCTTCATCTACACCTTCCTCCTTGTCTTCTCCAAGACCTTGGGTTAGTTCTATTGGCCCTTGTTCCTGCTCATCTTCATCCTCACTGTCATCTTCTTCTTCTTCTGCATCAGCCTCAATTTCTTTGCCAAACTTCTTCTTGATCTTCTTGATTAATTTATCTTTCTTCTTCAATGTAGAAGCAATTTTTAATTCCATGTTTATTTTTGATCTTACCACATCATAAGTGCCAAAATGTGGTGCATTTTTATCTGCTCCTTCTGCCAATAATGCAGTTATTGCTGCTGATGCCTCATCAATATTGATTTCATATCCAAATGGCCTTAGCCATCTTACCCTTGGAATTACTACTTGGATGTAAGTAAAATCTATGTCAACTAAGAAACATATGTCATTTGTATGCTTTTCTACTAATGAAGCTGATATCCTTGACCTTTGCTTCATGGATTTCTTGAAATCCTCAAAATAACCTGTCATTTGGGCATCAAAATTTTCACCCATTTGTTCAATGTGTCCATTAATTTGTTCAAAAATTGTTTTATCTGGATTCCATTTTACTTTCCCTATAGAAGGAAATTCTTTCATCAGATAGAAGAACATACACATCAAAACTGATCCAAATTTGCATTGAGCTCCCTTGCTTTTCCTTATAGCTCCCAGATTTTCATTAATCTGTTGAAACATTAGCTCTGCCAGATCATAAGTGTGATCTCTTTTGATTATCTTGTATGCAACATCAACTGCTATACAAGGTACACTATTCAAATTCTCACAACAAAATCTAGTAGGGGATCTGTGACTGTGTTGATAGTCATTCCTCTATTGTTCCATTTGGCACCTGTATTTTTCTCTATTATTTCCCTTTTGTCACTTCGCAGGGTCTTTGGTCGATCTAGGGTTGGAATACCAGTAACCCTATGAACAGTTTTCTTGGTAAATTTTACTGGCCCTGATTCTAACCAAAAAGCTCCATCATGTATTCGGCTCAAAATTATTCGTACCCATTCTATTTTTAAAATAGTCAAAAATGCTAGGGTTTTGGTCAATCCTTTTCTTTCTACTATTGAAAACTCATTTTTCAATACTTTTTTTTCACACAGTTTATCATATGCATTATGAATTTCTAAGTCTCCTATGGCACCAATTTTGCAATTGTAACATTTCCTCACATCTTGAACCATTACAACTTTTGGAGGAATGTGGGAGAGAGCTCCGGCTGGGTCGTTTTTGTAGGCAACATCGGGAATAGGGCAGAAATCAGGTTGCTTCACTTCATTTGAAACTAACTGGACTTCAAATGACTCTTTTTCTTGGGTTTTCTTTGAACTTGACACCATTATTGCGAACTAGGGTTTATACAAAAAATGGGTATAAAACTGTGTAGCTCAGCACAAACGAAAATACCTTTAGATCAATGAAAAATGTGTTGAATGAGTTTGCAATCTGCTTGAAATACTAGATTCTTGCTATGAAGTCTCTCAGCTCTATTTCTTCTCCTTTTCTTCTTGATTGTGATACGAAAAACTGATTGAAATCGCGATAATATACCCTAATTTTATCGCATTGAATGCTCAACTGCCAACTCGGCTTCTAAAGAGATTTTGACCTAACTCAGCTTCCATTATTTCCATTTTACTCGGCTTCTATTGGAGTTATCCAACTCGGCATCAATTTTCAGCTCGGTCACTGTTGGGAGCTCGGCATCTATTTTAACTCAACATCCAAAGGTAGCTCGGCATCAACATTTAGTTTTTGTCTTGACATCTTGTTTCATGTAGATTTATACTTTTCTTAGCTTCTTTGTCTTGGGACTGATGTATGATATAGCTTTGTATATCAGTCATGTGTACTTCTTATGCTTAGTTTGATGAAGTATGATCACTTGACCCATTGGGTGAAGTGATCCCTCCACTTGATGTGTTGCACTCTTCCTTCTTTTTCCAAGTCTTGTTCATTTGCCCTCTTATCTTTCCAACATCAATCTTTTGTTTTCCTTTGTTATCTTTAGTCTTGGGTGCCTTTGATCTTGTAGGAAAGTTTCTGCTGATATGACCAATTTTCAAACAACTAAAACATGTAGTTTGATTCAACCATCTTTTTTAGTTCCCTCTAAAATGTGTTATTATGCAATTATGTGGGATATGTCCATATTCTTGACAATAGTGACAGTTGTTCCTGGTGTTGTAATCTCAAAATTCATGGTTTGATGTCTTTACTGGTTGATTTACTACCCACATAGGTTTTGATCTGCATTCAAATGCCCTATGTCCATATTTTTTGCAATTATAACAATGCCCATCAAATCTTTGAGTCCTTGTAACATTGGATTTGCAATTTTGAGTCATATGTCCTTGCATGTTGCACTTGTGACAAAAACTTTTGGGTATTTTTGATTGATTGAATCTTCTACTCCTACACACATTAGCTATATGTCCCTTCTTATTACAGAAATGACAAGTGGGTTTTGAATTCTTACCTTTATCACTTCTTTGTTCAGCACTCTTTGATGATTCTCCAACTTCAATGCTATTGTATCCTAGTCCTGATGTATCATGGGTAGATTTTGGTGATTTCAGCAACTGTTCAAAATATTTGATTGCTTCACTTGATTTGTTGAGATTCTCTGCTACCTCTTTTTCCCCGTTCAATTCATTCTGCATTTTTTCATTTTACATCTTCAAGGTAGAGATCTCAATATCCTTTACATTAATTTCATGATGAAGGTTCATCATTTGCGCAAGTGTATCCATCTACATGTTTGAGATCCTTGTCAGTTCAGTACATTTTTCTTCAAGTCTGTTTGCAAGATTCCTTTTGTCATTTTCCATCATGACCTTATCATCAACTGCTCTTTTCTTTTGTTCAGTAATTTCACATATCATTATAGCCTGTGATTCATGTTCCATCTTGAGAGATCTTATCTCATCTTCTTGGACTTTGTTTTTCTCCATCAGTTCTGCTATTGCTGCATCAAACTCTTTAGTGTCTCCACTGGAAAATATGTTGGTGGTATCAATCTCCTTGTAGTGTATATCATTTTCAGCTATGGCTAGTCCTTCCTCTTTTTTAATGAGTTTCTCAACTTGTTTCTGAATTCCTCCAAGCTATGCAAAGCAAGTTGCACATCTATCACCTGATTTTCAATGATCTTTCCAAGTTTGAAGGTTTCCATCTTTAGATCTTTTCCTCCAAGTTGTTAGGCTTTTCCTTAAGAGAACCTGAATTAAGCTCTAATACCAATTGGTGGAATATTCAAATATGGAAAGAGTGCTTATGAGAGGGGGGGGTGAATCATAAGTATCAAACTTTAGCCAATAAAATTTTAACTGAAAGTAAATTGCATGCATATCAAATAAACATGTAACAAGACATATGCATCAATAACTCACAACATAGGAATTTTGGTAACCCAGAAACCCTCCAAGAATAAGAAGGTAAAACTGGGGTGGGGATGATACCCACAAAAATTACTGCAGCAATATTGTTCAACCACTTCTGATGGTTTGCCCTGTTAAAGGCCTGCCCTATTAAAGGCTTTACACTGTGTCAATAGTGACCTGGTTAGAGGCTTTTTAAACACTTAACATGAAGTGTTACCCTATTAAAGGATTTTATCACCTAGTTAAAGGATTTATTGAAATAGCTGTTAAGCTAACCTATCACCATAGGATTTTTATTCTAATACAATTGCTAGAAAGTATTAGGTACAATAAACCTGACTGATTACAATCCTTGATTGTTGATTGTAGGCACTTGTTCTGATTTCTCTGATCTGGATCCTTTTGTGATCTGATAATCCTCACTTCTAAAAATAGAATTCCTTGCAAACCTTTGTATATCTTCTCATACCTCTCATCTCTTGCATTTTACAATGAGGTTTCATCTTTCTTATAAAGGCATTTGAAGATTTAGGGTTAGGTATGGATCTACGATCCATATTCAATCTTCATTTTCCACTTGATACTTATCTTTTGCCGATTGGTTGCATGCCTTTAGCATTTTTCTTATTGGCTGCATGCAAATTACATAGAAAAAATAAAAGATTCGATCTCATCATTAAATCCTTCAAGATTTACCTTATGTTGGCTGTAAAAACTATTTGCATCATAGTTTGTGTAATTACAAACTTTTATGTTGATCTATTGAATTACTCAGCTCCTAAAGTATTTATGATACTTGGCACATGCTATTTCCTGGATAGCTTGGCACCTTAACAAAATTTTATTACTCAGCACTTTATGTTACTTGACACTTGTTACCACTCGGCACTTATTAACACTCGGCACTTGTTAACACTCGGCACCTTGTATTGCTCGGCACTTATACTTCACTCGGTAACTGATCTTTACTCGGTATCTGATCTTCACTCAGCATGCATGATGTACTCGGCATCCAATGTGGAATATGATTAAGTGTGTTGGCACTCAAGTGTCAAAAACATTATGATGTTAACAGAAAGGTCCTTGGAATATGAAGGATGTGGGTCAAACCTTTAACTTCCAAATGCTTTTGTTCAAGTTTCATAGCTCCATTCTCACACAACACATTGTATGCATGTTCTAGCTCAAAATTATCCAATTCTTAAATTGAACAATGATAAAAAGTCCTTGCATAATGAATTAGGAGTACCTTCAAAGGGATGGTCGAGTGTGCTCCTTTGGGATCCTTCTCTTCATCAATTGTAGGGTACAATTTGAATTTAGGTGCTTCACAAATTATGTTCTTGACCAACATTTCAAAACCCTTCCTTGTTTTTGTGCTTGATGAAGTTGTCATGATGCCCAGATAATGAAGAAAACTTGATGATATATTCTCCTTCAACTTAGTTTATCAACAAATTTTCTCTTAGATCACTTGGAGGCTCAAAGTATGCTCTACAGAATTTGATCTCTAAATTCACAGTAAAAGAATGAACTCTCAATTTCTCTTTTTTTATCAAAATTTCAAACTTTTAGGGCCTCATTAATGCTCAATACTATGGTAGGTGAAATTACTCAGTTAAGTCTTCAAACTCAAATAATCGTGGAGCTTGGTTAGAGCTAGCTCAACTTCATTCAGTTAAGTCATATGACTTGGTTGAGTTATAAAACTCAACCTTATTCAATCAAATCCAAAGAATAATTTGGTAATGACTAAAAACTCAGTTATAACTAAGATTTGACTTGGTTAAAACATGATTCTTCTATTTTTCCTAGTGCATTTGATACATTGATTTGGACTTGCTTGCTTGCTTGACTAGAAGTGATGTACAGTTTTATATTTTGTTCACAACTCCAGTGGTCTCGCTAAAAGTTTATTTGGAGGTAGTTGTATCACCCAACACATTAACTTGGGTGTCAACAACTTAAAAGTTTTGACTTGAGCTTTCTGGAGGTTTCCTTAACCATTGTTGATTCCTTTGAGCCTTGATCTTATCAATCTTACTCTTTCCTTTGTTTTCTTCATTAGTGTTTACAATAGTTTATTTAATGTAGTTCCTTTCCAAATGACTGAGTTCCTTACATACATAGCATCTTTTGGTAGGATTCCTTTTCCTAAAGTGGGTTCTCACACAGTTTGCTCCAATGTGTCTGTATTCTCCACATAGATAACATATGTACCATGTGTTGTAATCCCAACTAATAATTTCCCCTGGTCTTGGTCCAATGCTTCATTGTTTTTTTTTTGCACTCTAAGGATTTATGACCTTGATTGTTACATATAAAGCACTTTCCTTCAAACTTTGGTGTGCCTTTACATTCACTCGCATTATGACCAGGATTATTTCAACTGTAGCAATTTCCATTGAATTTTGACTTTCCATTACTCCAAAATTTGTTTGATGAGTGTCCTATTTTTCCATAATAATTTCATGTAGGTCTTTTGTTCTTTTGATCTCCTTTCTATGATGATTATCCTTGTTTAGTTTAACCTAATCATGTTTTTCCTTTGTGTCTTTTATGAGATAGTTTAGTTAACTAATTCATGCTTTCTTGTGATCTCATCATTCTTTCATTGGTTTCCTTTTTTGTTCTAAGATCATTATTGAGTCTATTATTTTTTGTCCTTAGATTGATGATTTCTTGATTTGCATTATTAAGTTGATTTGTCATATCTGCTTGATGTAGTGATAGTTGGTGGATCTGTCATCTCTTTATCATTTTTAGCTTGGTTCTTTTTTCCATGACTTCACACATCCTAACTGATTGAATCTCCTATTCTCTTTTCAATACTTGACTTCTTACAAAATGAGGTTCCTTCCAAGTAGATCTTCTATAGTTGCGTTTCCTTCTTCTAAACTTCTTTCTCTAAAAATGTCTTCTATTATTTCCTCTATGTATATATTATCATTCATTTATATTGCTAACTATTTCCTTCCTTACAGAGATTGGGAGATCGATTCTTCAGTTTCTTGATTTTTTTCATGGTCACATGTAGATCCAAGTTTTCATTTTCAATGGATTTCTCTAGTTTGTACACATCCATTACCTCTGATCTTTTCTCACAAGCTACTAAAATTTTGACAAGAGAACTAGGCTCTGATACCAATTGTTGGAAATGTAATGATGACCAAGTGACTGAGAGGGGGTGTTAATTAGGAACCACTACAGTTAATTTCTCTTCATCTTACTTTGATAGATTATCTAATCTACTTGCATGTATGAAGCATAAAGCAATAAAAGAGACAACACCATAACACTTTGACATAGTATTTGGTAACCTAGAAATCCTCCAAGGAGAAGATAAAACTGGGGTGGGGATGACACCCACAATGCTTCACTACTTTAGTAATAAAGTTGGCCTATTAGGGCTTATAAATGATCACTTTTGATGATCTACTCAATTAAGAGTAAGTAGGACTACTAGGTCTACCTTGTAAAAGGTTTCATATAATACAATGAAGTATGTATTCGGTTAAGAGATTTTGAAAGGATTATTAGGTTCACCTAGTTAGAGGATTTAAAATTGATACATGTGTTAGGATGAATTAGCAAGTTGATCTCTGCTTTGTAACATTGTATCTTTTCAATCCCATGCTTATCATATTCAATCCCACAACTTGACCTTATACTTATATTGTTTTTCTTATCAAGCTAGCTTGAACACCCTTACAAATATTCAATATTCATCCCTTAATTTAGCTAGACTTAACAAATAAATTCATCAAACTAAATATATTGATTCAAGAAAATCCTTTGCTACCCAACCTAGCCCAGTTAACACTAACTCTAGAAAATATTTTCTTCAAACTTTCTTTTTTAACCATGTGAACTTGGTTAATATTGCATCCTAAACTAAATTCTTTTGGTAACTGAGTGAGCTTGGTTAATACTAGTTCCATGCCAACTTCTCTTTGGTGCTCGAGTGGACTCGATAGACACTGTCTTCCTACAAACTTTCTTTGGTGCCCAAGTAAATTTCAACACATACTATCTGTAAACTTGGTTTACTTTGGAATGCTTGGTAGATACTGGAAACTATCTTCATTGTCCAAGTGAGCTTAGAAGACACTGATTGGTAAAGACTTAAAATTTTGTGTATCAAAGACAATATATAATTGAACAATTGTTTTCAACAATCTTCCTCTTTGGCATTGATGGAAAAACAACATGTCATAATATAATGATTTTTTTAGAAAAAAATAAAACTAAGGATAATATCCTTAGTTTCATTCTGATTCTCATCCATGAGAACCCCCTCTATTGGTGTGAACTCCCTCTAACATCAATCTCAGATTATTGTGACTACAACATCAACTTCTTCCTCTTTGATATCAACTCAAGTTCATTCTCCCTCTTTGATATCTCTAAAATGTATAATTTATCTATGATATATGATAGTAAACTCTTCCTCTATCAGAGATAAAGTTTCTCTGATGTATGATAGAACTCTTCCTCTTTGACATCTCATGCCAAAGATAGCATTTAGTGAACTTTCATGTATCTGATGTACTAATTCATATGCAATTTTTCCTTTAAAATATTGCATCAACTTGACTAATCTTCAACATGCTTGGTTGATGCATCACTAAAATATGATTAGTGAGTTTCAGATAGGAGAATCACCCCTAGCTTACCTCTTAGATACAAAACTGCATCCTTAGGTAATGGCTTAGTGAATATATCTGTAATTTGTTCTTTTGTATTCACATATTCCAATCTTACTTCCTTATCTTGCGCCAATTCTCTTAAGAAATATAATTAATTGAAATGTGCTTGGTTTTGGTATGCATCACAGGATTCTTGGAAATGTTAATTGCACTAGTGTTATCACAGAAAATAACAACTGGATATTTGATCTCTTCCTTCATACCTATCAAAAATTGCTTGAACCAAATAATATTCGAACAATTGACTATTGCAAAAACATATTCTACTTCTTTTGTTGACTGAGAGATACAGTTTTGCTTCTTGCTTGTCCAAGATACTAGCCTCTTTCTAAGAAAGAATGTTCCACCACTAGTTCTCTTCCTATCATCAATTTTTTATGCCCAATCAGCATCAGTGAATGCTTTCAATTTATATTTTTCTCCTTTCTTATACCACAAACCATAATCTTCAATACCCCTTATGTACCTCATGATTCTTTTGATTGCCATCATATGATTTTCTTTTGGATTAGCAGAGTATCTTGCTACCATTCCAACTGATAATGTTATATCAGGTCTTTTATGCACCACATACTAAAGTTTTCCAATCATTAATTTGTATGTAATCTGATCTACTTCTTTTGAATCATCATCTTTGGAAAGCTTATGTCCATTTGACATGGGTGTTCCAGCTAGTCTAGAATCCTCCATTCCAAACTTCTTCGGTACCTCCTTGATGTATTTTGATTGAGTAATATGGATGCCATCCTTCTTCTATTGAATTTGCAAGCCAACAAAGAATTTAATCTCTCCAAACATTGATATGTCAAATTCCTTACTTATTTCCTCAAAAAAAGATTTACACAAATCATCATTTCCAGTAAACAATGTATCTCCTACAAATATTTTTACCAACACAATCTTCTTATTTGGTCCTTCTTTGATGTATAGGTTGTTGTTATCATTAGTTCTTTGAAAACCAATATTTATGAGACACTTGTGTAATCTCTCATACTAGGCACTTGGGGCTTGTTTGAGACCATACAAAGCTTTGTGTAGTCTACAAACCATGTCCCTTTTGCTAGGATAAATGAAACCTTAAGGTTGCTCTATGTACACTTCCTCTTCTAAGATTCCATTTAGGAATGTTGATTTCACATCCATCTGATATAGTTTGAATACTTTGTTTGTTGCATATGCAAGGAGTGTTCTAACACCTTCAAGTCTAGAAATAGGAGCAAAATTTTCTCCATAGTCAATACCTTCACCTTGAGCATAGCCCTTGCAAACTAGCATTGCCTTGTTTCTTGAAACTTCTCCATTCTTATTCAACTTATTTTTCAATACTCATTTTGTGCCGATTGCATTCTTATCCTTGGGTGTAGGAACAATAGTCCAAGTCTTATTCTTGTCAATCTAATAAATTTGTTCATTCATAGCTTCAATCCAACTTTCATTCTCTAATGCATCTTTTACATATCTAGGTTCAAATTTACTAAGAAAACATGTACCTTTTAACTTTTTCTATTTCATTGTACCAACTGAATGATCTCCAATTATTTGTTGGGATGCGTGATGCCTTCTGACATATACAACAAGTCTAGACTCCTTCTTTGTGAAATCACTAGGTTTACCATGATTTTTCATTCCATGCTTAGGTTCCATAGTCTATGACTTGGGTCCATCAAACTGTGTCTCAGTTTCCTCTTGTTAAAACTTGGGTCCTTCTGATGACTTGGGTTGCACTTGCTACAACTTGAGTTGAACTGGAGATTTTGGGGACTTTGGTGGTGAAGGTTGTTGATTGCCACTTGCTTGAACATTAGGAAAAATATCAAGCTCATAGTAAAAAAAATTTCTATAGTCTTCAAGTTCCTTACTGCTTTATTATGTGCTCTTTTCTACAAACTCATCAATCTTCACATGTGCACTTTCTATAACTTTATGAGTAGATAGATTCATAATGCTTTCCTCTTATTGGAATATCCCAAAAATATTCCTTCATCACTTTTGACATCAAATTTTCCTTTTCTAGACTCCTTTAGAATTTAACATTTATTGCCAAATACTTTAAAGTAACACACATTAGTTTTATAGCCATACCATAATTCAAAAGGTGTTTGATTTGAATCCTTTATCAACTAAACTTGGTTCAAGGTATGAAATTCAATGTTGATTAGTTCCTTCCACTATTTAATAGGAACATTCTTTTCTATCATAAGGGTCCTTGCACCATCCATGATTAACCTATTCCTTCTTTTAGAAATTTCATTCAGCTAAGGTGTGTCAAGTGCAAACACTTGTCTTTTGATTCCTCTCTCATTGAAAAATTCATTGAATTCATTATAAATGAATTCTCCTCCTCTGTTTGATCTTAAACATTTTATTTTCTTTCCTATTTATTTCTTCACTCTAGCAAAATATCATTTGAACTTTTGAAAAGTTTCTTGTTTATCCTTCAAATACGTAAGAAACATCATTCTTGAATAATCATCAACAAATAAAATAAAGTACTTATCTTCTATGTAGCTTTTGGTGCTAATAGGTCCACAAAGGTCTATATGGACTAGCCCCAGCACTTATTCAAAATGACAATTTTTTCTTTTAAAACTTGTCTTGTCCATCTTGCCAATTTGATAATTCTTGCACATACCCATGTTAGGTTTCTTTTAGGCTTGGAATGCCTCTAACCCTTTTGTTCTTTCTTATGTTTATCAAGTTATCAAAATTCACTTCTTGAGCAATGAAACATGAACTTCCATAAAGCTCTAGTTATAATAGGTTACCTTTTGTTTTCTTTCTAGTCCCAACTAGATTTCCTTTTCCATCCAGTGAATCGGCCTTTCGACTCATGAATTCTACCTTGAATCCAATATTATTCAATTGAGCTATACTAAGTAGATTATGCTTCATTCTTTCAACCCAATAAGAATTATCACATCTAAGATCATTGGTTATTGCAATACAACCTTTACCTTTCACATAACATGGTTCATCATTTCCAAATCTAACACTTCCACCCGCATAGTGTACTAAGTTCTCAAATTTAGATTTTTCACTAGTCATATGGTGAGAGAAACCACTATCAACAATTCATGTATCATTCTTACTAATATGTGAGATAAGTGTCATTTTATCATTCTCATCATCTGATTCATCCTTAACAACGTAGACTGTTTCATCTTCTTCTTCACTACTTTCAAAATTTTTAGCAATGTAACAATATTTCTTACCTTTTTCCTTGTAGTCTTTGTAGCTTGTGAATTCCTTCTTTCCCTTATACTTTTCATTCTTATTTTCTTCTTTGGCTTCTTTATTTGGACACCTTGCAATAATGTGACCAACCTCTTCACAAGAAAAGCAGATCAAAGGAATTTTTCCTTTGTACTTTCCTTTGCCTTTGGGAAATCTTCTTGCTATAATGCTTCAATGACTTCAAGATCTTCATCAAAACCATCTTCATCCTCACTATTAGATTGCCTTATAGATGTTGTAGCTTTCTTCTTGAGTGATAGCTTGGCTTGAAATGTAGACTCGAGGTTGCTAGAGTTAGGGACATAGTTATCATAGTTATCTAACTTAAATGTTGTCAGCCTTCCTACTAGTGCATCCAATGATATATCATTCTTAGGATCATATTTCATTTCTTGAATTGCTGAAACTCTAATTTCATATATAGGAAGAAGTGTTCTAGGAACCTTGCTTACCATTGTTTCATCATCTATCTTTCTTCTTGAGGCTCTGATTGCACACACACTAGCTTTTATTCTTTCACTTTATTTTGCAATATTCTCATCTTCTCTCATCCTCATTTGATCAAATTGACCTTTGAGACTTTCCTCCTTGGATCTTCTTAAATTATTATCTACTCCATAGATTTCTTTCAGCTTGATCCACATCTCATAAGTAGTAACATAGTCTTTGACTTCATCAAATTCAGCATAGTTGAGAGTTGAAGCAATATCAATCATCATAATGTTATGATTCTTCTTTTATTAATTTTTTCAACAATCATATTTCTAGCACGTTCCACATACTTGGTGTCTAGGTACATTACACCCAAGTCTCCAATGGTTTCCAAATGCAATCTCATGAGTTATTGTCATTCCTTGAAGTTATCTTTGTTCAGCTTAGTGATCTCCCTTCTATAAGACATCCTAATCTTTAGCTTAGGCCCTTGAAACCTTCTCTACAAGCACCAAAAGCTCTTATACCAATTGTTGGAAATATAAGAGGAATAACTAAGAGGGGAGGGGTGAGTTAGTTACAACAAAAATAAATCCTAGATCCCTTAGATATCAATACAAATCAAAACCAAACTCTGTTGAAATTGAAAATAATATTGTAACTCGATTAGCACTGAATCACTCAACAAACACTGAGAATTATTGTAACTTGGAAATCACTAAAACAAATGCTTCTTAAGATGTTTAATGTTATCAACCATAATTAACTTAGTTGCAGAAATAGAAAGAAAATAACATGAACATATATGACACTAGGATTTAATGTGGAAACCCAATTTGGGAAAAACTACCAATTGCAACTAGTTACTATTTTTCACTCTTCTGAAGTGATTATTGTTAGGAGCCAACCCCATAAAAGCTTACAAAATACATTGTTAGGTGTGACCATGTAAAAAGATATAATCACCTTGTTAGGAGTGGCCTTGTTAGAGGTCTTTAGACACTTCAATCTAGAAATGCCACCTTGTTAGAGGATTTGGCAAATAGTTGTTAAGCTAAATTTGTTAAGAGATTTGATACACTACTACAATTATTAGAGACTAATAATGATATGGACTGATTGTTGATGCAATTGTATTGCTGATTTTAGATGTTTTTTCTATCTTGAATACTTGATCCTCCTTGATCAGATAAAACTTTGCAGCTCGATCAACTCAGGATACTTTGCTATCCTTTCAATTTTCTTCCTTGATTTATCTTTTCAATCCCATGCTTCTCATATTCAATCCCAAAACTTGATCTTATACTTATATCTTTTTCCTTGTAAAATTGGCTTGAATACACTTCCAAATATTCAATATTCATCCCTTAAGTCAGCTAGACTTAACAAATAAATTCATCAAACTAAATATGTTGATTCATGAAAATCCTTCATTAGCCAACCCAGCTTAATCAAAACTAACTCAAAAAAGACTTTCTTCATTGTTTCTTTGTTAACCATATGAACTCAATTAACATTGCATCCTAAACTAAATTCCTTTGGGAACTGAGTGAGCTTAGTTAACACTGGTTTCATGCCAACTTACCTTTGGTGCTTGAGTGGACTTGAAAGACATTGTCTTCCTATAAACTTTCTCTAGTGCCTGAGTGAAGCTCGACACATACTATTTCTAAACTTGGTTTACTCTCAAATGGTCAGCAAACATTAGAAACTATCTTCATCACCCAAGTAAGCTTAGTAGACACTAACTCATAAAGACTTAACATTTTGTGTAACATCAAAGACAATATATAATTGAACAATTATCTTCAATAGGTATGGTGACCTTTGCACCTTTACCTTTGATAGGTCTAATTGTAGCTTGTAGGGGTATCGTCTGAGGAACATTATCCATCTGAAATTTCTTTTAGATCCATTTCCTTGTTAATTCAACCACATGTTTGGCTCAATGATCCATGTCATCATTCTCATCTCTCCCTATCTCAGCATTCATAATAGGCATGTCATAGATTTTATCTCTATTACATAAAGTATCCATGACTTCTTTGGCATCCTTTTCTACAGCCTTTATAGGAACCTTCATTTTAAGCATATTCTCTACTTGGTATAGACTCATCCTCCAATATTCCCTTATATGGACAATATAGTCATCTATAGCATTTATCCCATGGTCTTCTAGGGCTCCAACATGGATGAAGTCTTTCCCTTCTAGATGATGCACCATCCCAATATTATCAAAGAATAGGCAAGGGGGGTTGTATTCTTCTAAGGGAGACTAATCCCATTTAGAGTAGAAGGTGGAAATTTCTTGTTTTTGCTTCAACTCAAAAGCACAAATTGTAATGGGCTAGACCCATGTCTTCTTATGTTGTTTCCTCACTCTGACATATGTAGAAGTGAGTTGGTAGGTTATCTCTAGGAGTATCACCCTATTTGAGGGGTATCTTGGGATCTTCTTGGGGCACAATAGAGTACCAACTACCCAAAGGTATGTGAATATTTTAAATTGAATGTAGTAGGTGCATATCTATATGATTTTGGTTTTTACCTCTACTAACACTCTCTTTGCATAATTCCCTTCAATAAATCAGATGATTAAAAAGATGAAACTGTCATTGACCACTCTATATTCCACACTTTGTAGTAGGAACTTCTTTTTAACAAATTGTGGGTATACCACATAGGACCTAGAATTTGCATCCTACATGCTTCCTTTTCTATATAGGCCTAAATAGTCAATGGTTCTAGTTGCCAGTAAGTACACCATGTATGATGTCATATAGAAGTGAAGGTCTACTTTAATAGCAACAAGTTGCTCATCTAGGTTATCACTTAGGATGGTGCCCCAATTAATGGACATCTTTGTGGTCCTTATGGTTTCAATGAAATGAACCATCCACGTTAGTAATTGACCCGATGGAGGAAGACCCATAACTCTGGTTAGGAGGACAACCACATATCTGATGTCATCTTTCATGTATCCTCTAGTCATATCCACCTTGCCTACTTTATGGCCCAAAGGTATCTCATCAATCACAAATGAGCTTTGTACAAGATCCTTAGCCTCTTTATCATTATCTTTATACCATCATTTTTCCCCATCATATGAAATCTATAAGTATTGATCTGCCCTTGGACAATCTCTCTAGTTACACTCTTCACAACCTTTTCCTCAGTCACATAGTGCTCTGCTAGTGTCATAATCAGTTCTAAAGATTTAATTGGTGTAGGGTGAGATGTTGCATTTACAATCCTAGACTAGATTAAAGAAGATACCATACAAAACCTTTCCCTTGGTTTATTGCAAATTGTAAGGAATCCATTCTAGTCGATATGTTCCATCTCTATGTCTTGGATTTCTGCATGCCCATCCTAGAATCATGACTTCTTTGGGGGTCCTTGATATTTGAAGGCAACAGGTTGTGGTGCCAACTTCTCCATCGTGGAAGATGATGAGGTTGTTATTTGATCTACTCAAAAGAGGAAAACATTAGTTAGAAGGCAAAAATGATATTCTACGGGACTCAAAATGTTATCAGAATAGGTCAAGATCAGTCAAGAATAAATCAAAATGTAGATCCCCCCAAAAAAGGCATGATATGAAATTTAACGCACCTAATGCACCCTTGAAGGTGTGCTAGTGTTCCTTAATAGCTTTGAAATAGCTATTTTGTGCAATTACACACCTGCACACCTACACACCTAGGCAAGGTGTGCATATGTGCATTGCCTTAGTGCAAATGTAGGGGAACGCTTAGCTTTTTAGTTTTGAATTTATGTTCAGAGGTTCACACATGCACACCTCTAAGGGGTGCACATGTGCATGCATCTTTGAGTTTCTTAGGTCTTCCTTTAGTGTGTGTTTGAAGGTGCACATATTTTCACCTCATGGAAGTGTGCATGTGCACACCTTCATAGAAGTCCCCAAGACTTAGTTAGGTTTTTATGCTTTTTTTCTTCTTTATTATTTTTTATTTTCCATGTGTAAAGGTGTGCATGTGTGCACCTCCTTAGAGGTCTAACCTTAGTGTTTGTTTGATGTGCAAGAGGGAGCAATACTATAGAGGAGCACATGAAGTCTAAGTGTTGAGTTGTGATTAAAGGAGGGAGATGAGAGAAAATAAGGAAGCAAGAGGGGTTGAGGTCTTATATAGACCTCGAGTGCCAAGTGTACACCCCCATAAGTGTTGTGAACATGTGCATGTGTGCATCCCCAGAGTGGGGTGCAGTGCACACATGTATGTGCCCAAGTGCACACTTGAAGCACAATAGGGCCTCAAAAAATGACTTTTTCTCCTCTCTGGTTGGTTGACTCTTCCTAATTAGAGGCTGTGATTTGACCCAGACCCATGGTAGGGTCCAAAATGATAAGAGCTCTAGACTAGAAGCCTCGGTAGGGATTTCAAATCAGGGGCTCCCCATTTCTGCATGAAAATGAGTTGTGCATTGTGAAACCACAATAGCCACAGGTTCAAATCCTTAGACCCTCAGGTAATGTTGAGGGGGAGATTGTTGGAAAAATGTTCACTGCTCCCCTTAGGATTTATGTTAAGGTATTAACTACCTCCTATGAAATATAAGTTGAGTGGTTGTATCAGGCATTGAAAAATTGTTCTTATTATGCAACAATAACCCCATTCTAACAAAGCTATCATGTAACTTTTAGTTTCAACAAATTAAAACTCTTACCTAATCTTGTAGTCCACTTGAATTTCTTCTTATCCCCTCTCATTATTTCACTCAAGGATCCACAAAAACTATTAAAACTCCTGATAATTTTTTCATAAAATCTAGTCAAACCATGAAAAGACTTACCTCAATAGCACTCCTTGGAGTAGGTCATTCCAAGATAGCCTTCACTTTCTCTAGGTCCATTTTTAGACCTTTTGATGAAACTACAAATCTTAGATACATTAACTCCTATACAAAACTACACTTATTCAAATTAATTAACAATTTCTCCTCCCTCAATTTCTCAAAAACCCTATGAATATGTATTACATGCTCCTCTATTGTCTTATTAAAGATCAAAATATCATCTAGGTATAAAATGACAAACTTGCCCAGAAATTCTTTCAATACCTCATTTATGAACTGCATGAAAGTTCTCAGTGCATAGGTTATCCCAAAAGGCATGACCAACTGCTCATACAATATTTATTTTATCTTGAAGGAAGTCTTCCATTCATCTCCTTCTCTGATCTAAATCTAGTGATATCTACTCTTTAAAGCTATCTTTTTGAAATATAGAACTCCTCTCAAACAATCCATATTATCATTCATCCTTAGAAATGGAAATTTCTACTTGATTTAGATTTTATTGATAGCCCCAAAATCTATTTACATCCTCCATTATCCATTCTTCTTTGGTGCTAATTCTACTAGTACAATACATGTACTCATACTTTCTTGAATCAACCCCTTCTACAATAACTCATGTACGTGTACATTCAACTCTTCATTTTTTTGTGGTGTCATTTGTGTGTTTCCTTATTTTCAAAACTAGCTCCTAGAATCAAGTCTATCTGATGATTAGTCTTCACTTATGGTGGTAATCCATTAGGCACATTATTAGTTACAATATCCTAAAACTCATCCAATATATTTGTAACTTCTACTTCTTCTTTACCAACTTCTGGAATCATAGTAAAACACATGCACATGTCTCATACCTTCTAGCAACTTTCTTCCATCAATAAAACTTATTATGGCATTACTACATGCCTTTTCTTATATATCCTTTAATGGCTTTAGCTTATGTCTCACTACACCCTTTTCTAGGAATAGGTATTTGCATAACCATCATGCTTGTCAAACTGTCATGGCCTACCTAGCAACATATTACATGCATCCATAGGTATGATACCTCTTAGTACCTCATCATAATAGCTCCAAATCTTAAACTGTACTAGGAATTGTCTATTAACCATGACCTTATGGTCATTCATCACCCAAACAATCCAATATGGATGTGGGTGTTTCTACCTCTTGAGATTTACCTTCATGACCATCTCCTTTGACACCAAATTATCAGTACTTCCACTATTGATAGTTACATCACAACACTTATCCTCACACTTGTACCTAGTACAAACAAGCTCCTCATTTGCTTAGGTTCATTCTCACCACTCAGCAAGACTTTTTTATTAGCTAAAACTTCTCCTCTTTCAACATCTTTAGAATCTAATGACTTGGCATCATCATCCATGTGTGAACTCTAGCTTGGCCTTCCATTCTCTTATATGTCCTTCATTGGTGTTGAGGACATTCATAAGCCCTATGACCTTCTTATCCATAGTGAAAATGTGTTCCACGAAAAATCCTCTTCCAAGCCCTTGTACTCCTCCTCTTCATCTTTGATCCCTATTATTCTGCTCATAGAAATGATTATAATTATTTTTCCTTTAATTTTGGCTACTATTAGCCTCATCTTTCTTCTTTTTATATTCATTTTGGCCTCCATAATATTGTCCATTGAATCTTCTACCACAACCTCTTCCACTTTGCTTGATTTCAAACTTCTTTTTCAATTTTGCCTCTACTCTTGGGGAGAATTGGTATACCTCTTCAATGCTATTCATTATAACTAGATTTATCTCTTCTTGAATACACAACCTCAACCTATTAAGGTAACAAGAAACTTTCACCTTGTCAACTTTTGCATGGCTTATTCTAATGAGGACTCAATAGAACTCCTCTATATATTCCTGAATAGATATTCCCACTTGCTTCAACCCTTGCACTTTCTTTAGTAGATCAAGATCATAATCAATGGGAATGAATTTTCTCTTTCATTTATCCACCATCTAATCCCATATTGTAATTTTATCATTTGCTCTTCTATTTTTCTCTAACTGAATCTCTTGCCACCATATTTTTGTATGACCCTTCAATCTGGCCTTCACAAGCTTTACCCTATCAAGATCCTCAATAACTTCATACTCAAAATATTATTCTAATTCATTGATCAATCTAATAAATTCCTTCAGGTTAAGATTTCCTAAAAATTTGGGGACTCAATCTTAGGTCTTTTCCTAATATGGGAAATGATATTGAAAAACCTTTATTCTTATTGGTTCATAACTTTGTCTTCTCGTTCTTGATCTATGTTTTCTTCTACTTTGAATGCATCCTCACTTTCATTTCTTACTATAACATTCATTCTTCTATGAATATCTTCTTGTAACACTCACACTTGTCTCTAGAGGGCTTCAACCTTAGGTGTCACACTTCTAGCTCTTCTACCATATTCCCTTAGTGGAGGTATTTTTGTGCTTTTCATTACAACTCTAAACCATAGTCCTAGTGTAAATCGTGCCACAGATAGCAATCTATCTACACACATAGGAGCTCCTACTTTGATATCATATAATGAAGGACCACTCTAATACCATCTGATGAGGGGCCACTCTAATACCACTTGATGAAGGGTACTCCCCTTAATACCATAAAAACATAACAAAAATAGAGAAACAATAGAAATTTACAAGAATAGAAATGGTCTTCTTATTATCTCCAAAGGCATAGAATTAAATATTTCATAAATACAATATGAAAAGCCAAATAGGCATTTTTCTTACAGTGTTCTATAAGAAAGAGCTATCAACAACCACTTAGAATTGCCCTAGAAAACCCTAAAGGCCTTCCTTATATAGGTAAATTTCCACTACCTAGGAAGGTTCTAGACATTTGGCCCTAACCATTAAGACTGACCAAACCTAAAATTATTTTATTTATTACATTAAAGTTGGCTCAAAATAATTATAAAGTCTATTTTCAATTAGCCCAACTTCTAGATGCCATAAATTTTTAGCCATAGACCTAATTAGCTATTATAACCACTTTTCAAAAATGACATCTTCTAGTCTACAGTGCTTGACTATGCACGCATTTGTTTTCTAGGGTTTGACCTTGTTTAGAGCCTCTAAGGCTTTCAAAATTGAGCTCAATTTTTCTATACCAAAAATTTATACATAAAATCATCAATAACTTCACCAATACATATGATATGACAATGAAACTCAACTAGCAGGATGATATATCTAAGATGAACCTCCACCTATGAAATCAAAACGTTTTGAGCTCGTTAGACCAACTAACTAAAAATAGTATATTTCCACAAATAGTAACTCTACACTAAAACAACACTTAGTGAAAAGGAAAAATAAAATATTTTTGGGTGATGCTTTATTTCCCTTACATCATGGATGATCATACATCAAAACTTCTGGTTCATCTAAAAAAAAAGGAAGAAGCAATCGCACTTTTGGATGCAATAGCTACTTGTCCATCTATTGTATTTGTGGTTTTGATGACCTTGACATAATTGTTAGGTTTCTAAAACTTATTTTTGTTAGGTGTGGAATCACTTTTATTAGCATTTACAAGAGCCATTAGAGTGGTGCTCTCAAATTAACTCATTTCTAATTGATAATGATGATGCAGTAGAAAAAGTTATGAAAAAGAGACAAATTTAGTAAGAAGAATCTTATCTCTAATGTCTTTTTCTAAAATTAGCAATAAATATATGTTTAATTTTAATATGAGGCACAATATAAGAAATGTGTGGATGCAAATTCTTAAATCTATTGTTAAGAATTAGTCACTTTTTCCTTAGGACCTTGTTTACACTGCATTAAATTAGTCAAGAACACTTTGGTAACTATATTGTTTTGAAATTACTAGAGAAAAGCATTAGCAAATTTTTTAGAGGAATCAATGGAATAAGGTGGAAAAGAGAAATATCATTGCAAATCCTTGTCACAAAAGGTGCAAGAAAACAACTTTGCCAAAGTTTTATGGTCATGGGAAAAATCACTACTAAGGAATTGAAAAGTCTTAAGATGAATCATAGGATCACCCTTACCATTATAAGTATCAAGGTGAAGCATATCATCTTGTTGAGGGGAAATTGTATGGATAATATCTAAGGAAAAAGGACTACCCATCACATTTAGGAAAATTGAACTTAGATTGACTTAAAGAAGCAAGTTGTTTTTGCAAAGAAAAAATAGTTTGAGCAAGGGTAATGATTGGAATCGTTAGAGGAAATATTTAGAAAATGAACACTCGATACTCTAGGAAGAGTGTATGAATTTAAGGGAATGGAAAGTGTTACAGGTAGAACACTAGGAACCATGGTAGTAGGGGGAGAAGGATAAGTGTAATGGACACTATTGTATGAAGGTTGTGACATAAGAAATGAAAAAAGTAGAACACTCTTGGGAACAAAAGGAATAGGAAGACTCATTGTAGAAGGATTGGAAGTCTAAATAGATGTAGTCACAATAGGTGTAACATAGGTAGGAATGCTAGATATGGGAGTGGAAATAGGCAAGGAGAGTTCAACACTAGGAACAAGCATAACCAAGGTTTACTTTAGGGTAAATCTTTGCCAATTGGTGAATTTCACATATCAGCCTACATCAATGTGGAAATTTTTTCCCATAGATGGGATAGGGTGTGTCATCCCAATTACCAAAAATGGGTCTAACCCCTGGACCCATCGTTACACGATTTATGTCACCAACTCTCATTTTTGTATAATATAGCCAATTAGAATTAATTTTCACATAGAGAAAAATTTAAAAAATTGCTTGCAATTTATGAAGGGAAATTTTGGATGGCCTAAATTTACCCATAATTTTAAAGATTTTTTAGGAGAGGGAAAAAAATTTCCCCACAATTTTGTGAATGCGTGTCCCATAGTAATGCAATTTTTCCACCTATATTATTTATGGTCTTATATTGGATGGACCATAATCATCTTGGAAATTACATAAGATGTTTTTTTATTACACAGGTCATGCCAAATATTTTGTATATGCTATAAGATTCCCATCAAATTTTCCAAAAAGGATTTGTGTAAATACATTCATAGATCAGTGTCAGCTTACACAATTGAGGTCAGTGGGTTATCTCAATTTTGATTGATAGTGTACTCTTAATTCTCAAATTTTCAAGAGCATTGGAAAGGGAAAAAGGAAATACAAAGAAAAAAATTATATCAAATCATAAAAAATCAAAACTGGGATCTATCGATCGATAATTTTCAAATATAATGGGCTTTAAAGTATCCATTCATTAAAACTATGGACAATCCAAATGAAGGTGAGCCTTGGTAGAATGTAGATGTATGATATACATAAGGATAAATAAAAAAGGAAAAGGAAAGAGGTTGCAACTAAAAATTGACACCATAGAAAATCATATCACTAAGTTTATGAGAAGAAGATCATAGATGGAGTGGAACAATCAATGATAAGATGGAAAACCAAGGAGGAATGTCAACATGTTAAGTATACATAAATCTTTGAATTCTGGGAGAAAATATAGAGAAATCCTACACAAGTAAAAGGGTCAATTGAATCTTTTCTTGTAAAAACAATGAAAGTAGGAAAAATGGGTAAAGCTCTTCAGTTAAGTGTTGTCTTTTATATTTTGAGAAAAGTGTGTGCCATGACAAGCTACCCATCATTGAGCTCTTTATTACACTTTATGAAAGGTTATTATTATTTGAGTCAGTAGCCAATAAGAAATAGATGGGAATGTTCAAGTTGTCTTGTTGAGGTTGAAAAAGAAAATGTTAAGAAAAAAAATTAAAGAGTTAAATTTTATTGCATTATCTTTAGATGAGATGATCGTGATAGAAAATACATCCTCGGTATGCATGCATGTCTATATCAAACAAAATTTTGTCCACCAACCTAATTAATTGTTAATAAAATGAAGGATAATTCAATAGTGGAAAACATATTTGAACTAGTAAAAAGTTTCCTAATTTAACATGGAGGTGTAGATGATATGATGATTTCCCAAAATTTGGTATGAGTTGAAGCAGATGGAGCTTTAGTAATGCAAGGCCATAAGACTGGTCTTGTCAAAAAGATTGAAAATTTTCTTGCACTTGACAATTTTGGCATTAATTTCATGACCCATAGAATGAATTTAGCTTTTGAAATTGTCAATGACTATTTGCAAATATACAAAGTTGAATTCTTAATCAAAGAGATATACCAACACTTCAGTCAAAGTCCTAAGTGATTCAAAGAATTTCAATAGTTTTCCAAGGGACTAACTAATGGGAGAAAGCTTCTTAAGGATAATGATACCAGATGGATCTCTTTGGATGGACTAGTGCATCAAGTTTTTATGAATATCCATCATTTCTTAGTACAATGGAGTCAACTCATGACAAGGGTTCCATATGAAAATATGGTGAGAAACTTTAAAGGTTAAGTGATGTAGAGATACTCTTCATATTAGTAGTCATTCTCCCCATGCTAGAGGAAATGAGTAATATAATTAAGAATATCTAGAAAATATTTATGTATATTGTAGAATATAATTGTTGGAAATATAGATGGAGTAACTAAGAGGGGGGGTGAATAAGTTACCACAAAAACATATCCACAAATCTCTTAGATGTTAGATAAAACTAATTACTATTGTCACTCAGTAAACATACAGAAATTGTTGTAACTCAGTAGATGTAGTGTATGTTATACTTTAATAGGTTTCAAACATTCATAGTGATTAACATGCAAGCATAAAAGAAATAACATGAACACATGAGACACTAGATTTAACGTGGAAACCCAATATGGGAAAAACCACCAAGTAACTAGCTACTAATTTTCACTCTTCTAAATTGAGCCCTATTAGGAGCCAACCTAGTTAAAGGTTACAAAACACACTGTTAGGTGTGACTTTATTAGAGGATTTAATCACCCTATTAGGAGTGGCCTTACAAGAGGTCTTTAGAACAATTCAATAGAACTGTCACCTTTTTAGAGGATTTACAACTGGCTGTTAAACCAACTCTGCTAAGAGATTTTGGAATCATTGCTACAATGGTAAGAAAGTAACAATGAAAGACCTAAATGAGATGCAACTAAATTGCTGATTACAAATCTATGTTCTGCTTCATGCTAGATCCTTCCTGATTAAATATGACTTTGTTGCTCCTCAAGGATATCTAACCATCCTTCAAATTCACTCACACTAGCCTTCTCAATTAATCAAAACATTTGCATACTCACTCATACATACTAGAATCTAAACTTGACATTTCATTTATACTATTCAGATTATCAAGTTCGCTCATTTACAAATTACAATGACCAATTAATATTACCACAGTTGGCTAGAATCAATAATTAAACTTCATTTCCCAAAATTAACAAAAACCTTTATTGGCTGACCATGCTAGGTAAACATTGATCCTTAAATGATTTCCTGTGTTGACCAATAGAAGCTTGGTTAAGACTATAAACTTGCAAAATCCTTTGGAAACTAAGTGAACTCGGGGAACACTAACTCTAACCAACTTTCCTTTGTTAACCATGAGAGCTCGGTTAACACTAATTTCTACCATAATTTCCTTCGACGCCTGAGTGAGCTTAGTAGACATTGTCTTCATAGAGTAATCTCCAGGAATGCTCGATAGACAAGGAAAATTGTCTTGCTAACCAGGTGAGCTCGGTAAGCACTATCTTCCAACTGATATGACATTTGTGTAACATCAAAGACAACACATAATTAGACAATTGTATCTAAAAATCTCCCTCTTTGGCATTGATGGAAACACAACATGTCATAGCATAATGAAATTTGAAAACAAGTCTTTCTCTAACAGAAAATTTCTCCCTTTTAGATTTTATGCCACAAACTTCTCTAATGCAGTAATCTCCCTCTATGAAGGAATTACATAGCTTCTTCTCCAAACAAATTTTAGAAAGATATGACAGTAAACTCTCCCTCAAACAAATTTTAGAAAGATATGACTATAAACTCTCCCTCTTTGACAACACATATCAAATGTGTATCAATGTACCTTGAGTACTGATTCATATGCAATGTTCCCTTGACTATGCTGCATCAAATAATAGATCTTCAACTTGGTTCCTGTTGATGCATCACTAAAAATTTATTTTAGTGAGCTTCAAATAGGGGAATGACCCCTAACTTACCTCTTAGATACAATAATGCAACCTTAGGTAATGGCTTGTTGAATATGTTTGCAATCTATTCTTTTGTATGGACATATTCCAATCTGATTTCTTTATCCTACACCAATTCCCTGACAGAGTGGTATTTTATAGCAATGTGCTTGGTTTTGGAATGCATCAATGGATTCTTTGATATGTTAATTACACTTGTATTATCACAAAACATAACAATTGGTTCTTTGATCTCAACCTTCATGTCTTCCAACAACTATTTAAACCAAACAATATTAGAACAATTTACTGCTGCTGCAACATATTTTACTTCTAATGTAGATTGGGATGTGCAATTTTTCTTTTTACTTGTCCAAGATACCAGCCTTTTTCCAAGAAAGAATGCTCCACCACTTGTACTCTTTCTATCATCAATGTTTCCTACCCAATTAGAATTAGTAAACACTTTTAATTCCATATTTTCTCCAAGTTTATACCATAAATCATAATCTTCGGTGCCTTTCAAGTATCTCAAGATTCTTTTGATTGCCATCATATGATTTTCTCTGGGTTTTTCCGAGAATCTTGCCACTATACTAACTGCAAGAGCAATATCAGGCCTTGTATGAACTACATACTATAATTTTCCAATCATTGATTTGTATAAGGTCTAATCTGCCTCTTTTGAATCATCATCTTTAGTAAGCTTTAATCTAGTACACATGGGGGTTCCAACTAGTTTTGAATCTTCCATACCAAACTTCTTGAGTATCTCCTTGATATACTTAGACTGAGTGATGTAGATACCATTCTTTCTCTTCTATATCTAAAGACCAACAAAGAACTTAATCTCACCAAACATAGACATTTCAAATTATTTGTTCATTTGCTCTAAAAATTCCTTGCATAGATCATCATTCCCTATAAATAAAGTATCATCCACAAATATTTCTACCAAAATAATCTTTTTATCTGGTCCTTCCTTGATGTACAAACTAATATTATCATTAGTTTTCTGAAAACCAATCTAAATAAGGTAGTTATGCAATCTCTCATACCATGCTTTAGGAGCTTGTTTCAGACCATACAATGCTTTGTGTAATTTGCAGACCATGTCCCTTTTATCTGGATCAACAAAACCTTCAGGTTGTTCAATGTAGACTTCTTCATCAAGAATACCATTGAGAAATGCAGATTTAACATCCATCTAATATACCTTAAATCCTTTATGTGTTGCATATGCAAATAAGGTCTTGACACCTTCCAATCTTGCAATAGGAGAAAAAGTTTCGCCATAATCAATACCTTCTTCTTGATAGTAGCCTCTACACACCAATCTAGCTTTGTTTCTTGATACCTTACCATCTCCATTCAACTTATTCCTGAATATCCATTTTGTTCCAATCACATTTTTGTCTTTAGGCCTAGGTACAAGAGTCTAGGTTTTATTCTTCTCTATTTTCTCTATCTCTTCATTCATAGCCTCAATCCAACTTTCATTTTCCAATGCATCTTTGATATTTCTAGGTTCAAAATTAGCAAGTAAACATGTACCTTTTAGCTTACTTCTTGTCATTGTACCTTCTAATTTATCTCCAATAATCTAATTTGGTTCATGATGCCTTCTAACATACTTGGCCAATACAAGTTCCTTTCCTTTTGAATGAATTGCATTATCATCCTCTCGAATTTCAACTTCAAGTTCTAGTTGCTCAGACTTGGTACGTATTGGCTTGGTGGCTTCAAAATGTGACTTGGTTTGAACTTCTTGCAACTCGGTGACTGAAGAAGACTCAAGAGTAGAAGTCTCCTTATTGATAGATGTGTCTAGCAATGTATCAAGTTCAATGTAAGAAAATCTCCTATAATCTTCTGGTTCCTTTTTGCTTTCTTCTTCAGTCCTTTCTGCAAACTCATCAATTCTCACATGTGCACTTTCTATGATTTTATGAGTAGACAAATTCAAACATCTATATGCCTTACTCTTGCAAGAATATCCCAAAAATATACCTTTATCACCTTTTACATCAAATTTTTCTTTTCTAGATTCTTTCAAGATATAACATTTACTTCCAACTACTTTCAAGTAACTTACATTGGCTTTATAGCCATACCATAACTCATAGGGGGTTTTGTATGAGTCCTTCAATTGTACTTAGTTTAAGGTATGAACTATAGTGTTGATAACTTCCTTCTAGTATTTGATAGCAATGTTATTTTCAATCATTAGAGTCATTGCACAATTCATGATAGATCTATTCCTCATTTTAGCTATTCCATTCTGCTTGGGAGTTTCAGGGGCTGATACCTGTCTTTTGATTCCTATTTCAATACAAAAGTTATTAAATTCATTGGAGATGAATTCACCACCTCTATCTAATCTTAAGCTTTTCAATCTTTTCCCTATTTCCTTCTCTACTCTTGCCAAATACCGTTTGAATTTCTCAAATGCTTTTGAATTCTCTCTTAGATACATAACAGTCATCATTCTAGAGTAGTCATCAACAAAAAGAATGAAGAATTTTTCTCCACTATAGCTCTCAATTCCTGTAGGTCCACACAAATCAATATGCACAATTTCCAAGATATCTTCAGACTAATAGTTTTTTCTTTTAAAGCTAATCTTTCCCATTTTGCCAACCCAACAATCCTTGCATAGACCAACATCAAGTTTCTTCAAACTAGGAATGCCTCTTACTTTCCTGAATTTTCTTATTTTTACCATGTTATCAAAATTTTCATGACATAACCTTTTGTGTCATAACCAACTTTCTTCAACTTGAGAAATAAAACATGAGCACTCACCAAGATCAAGATAAAACAAGTTACCTTGTGTTTGTTTGCCTAATCTAATCAATTTTCCTTTGTCATCCAGCAGTCTTGCCTTGCCATGCATGAATTCCACCTTGAGTCCAATGTTGATTAGTTGTGCCACACTCAATAGATTATGTTTTAGTCCTTCAACCCAATAGGCATTATCACATACAAGTTCTTTGGTTAATGAGATTTTTCCTCTCCCTTTTATGCAACAAGGTTCATTGTTTCCAAACCTTACACTACCACCATCATAGTCTTCAAAGTGTTCAAAATTTGTTTTGTTACCAGTCATATGATGTGAAGATCCACTATCTATGATCCATGTATCATTTTTACTCACATGAGAGATAAGTGCCATCTTATCTTCTTCATCATAATCAGATTCATCTTTCACAGCAATGTAAACTATTTCATCTTCACTATTATCTGAATCCTTAGCCATAAAACATGTTTTCTTACCTTTGTCCTTGAATGATTTGAAGTCCTTCTTGCCATTGCACTTGTGACCTTTCTTGTAATCCTTGCTTCCTTTTTTTGGGCACCTAGCTACAATATGACCAATTTCTTCACATGAAAAACAAATTAGGGGAACTTTACCTTTGTATTTTTCTCTGCTTCTAGAATATTTCCTTGCAAGTAGAGCTTCAACAACTTCAAGATCACTGTTAGAAATTTCCTTTGATTCTTCTTCACTTTTTGACTAAGTGTCATTTATTTTCTTTCCTTTTTCCTTAAGTGAAAGCTTAGCCTCAAATGCAGATTCAATATTCTTGGAGGCTGGAACATAATTGTCATAGTTATCTAGCTCAAAGGCTATCAATCTTCCTACTAAGGTATCCAAAGTTATCTTATGATTTGTCTCACACCTTCTTTCTTGAATTGGAGATACCCTTATTGCATAAATAGGAAGCAATGTTCTAAGAACTTTACTTACAACTATTTCTCCCTTGATCTCTCCTCTAGAAGCTTTGATTGCACTGACACTTGCTTTGATCCTTTCAACATATTTGGCAATGTTTTCATCCTCTCTCATTCTCATCTAATTGAATTGTCCTCTAAGGCTTTCTACTTTGGCTCTCCTCACATTGTCATCACCACCATAGATATATTTTAGCTTATTCCACATCAAAGGTAGTTTTGTAGTCCTTGATATCATCAAATTCCTCATAGCTTAGAGAAGATGGAATGTCTATCATCATGGTGTTATGAGTCTTTTTCTCAACAATATCACCAATAGATAATGTACCAGAAGGAGTTGTGTATTCTTCATCAAGGTATTTCAATATTGAATCATCAATGGAAGCCAGATGAAGTCTCATGAGACCCTGCCATGCTGAAAAGTTATCTCTGTTATGCCTTGGAATTTCTCTCTTGTAAGACATCTTGATCTTTAGCTTAGGTCCTTAAAACCCTTCCTGCAAGCACCAAAAGCTCTAATACCAATTGTTGGAAATATAGATGGAGTAACTGAGAGGGGGGGGTGAATTAGTTACCACAAAGACATATCCACATATCCCTTACATGTCAGATAAAACTAATTACTGTTGTCACTCGATAAACATACAAAAAAAATTTGTAACTCAGTAGATGCAGTGTATGTTATACTTTAACAAATTTTAAACATTCATAGTGATTAAGATGCAAGCATAAAAGAAATAAGATGAACACATGAGACACTAGATTTAACATGGAAACCCAATATGGAAAAAACCACCAAGTAACTAGCTACTGATTTTCACTCTTCTGAAGTGAGCCCTGTTAGGAGCCAACCTGGTTAAAGGTTACAAAACACACTATTAGGTGTGACCTTATTAGAGGATTTAATCACCTTGTTAGGAGTGGCCTTGCAAGAGGTCTTTAGAACAATTCAATAGAATTGTCACCTTGTTAGAGGATTTACAACTGGCTATTAAACCAACTCTGCTAAGAGATTTTAGAATCACTGCTACAATGCTAAGAAAGTAACAATGAAATGACCTGAATGAGATGCAACTGAATTGTTGATTATAGATCTTTGTTCTGCTTCATGCTAGATCTTTCCTGATCAAATATGATGTTGTTGCTCCTCAAGGATATCTAACCATCCTTCAAATTTGCTCACACTTGCTTTCTCAATTAATCAAAACATTTGCATACTCACTCATACATACTAGAATCTCAACTTGACCTTTCATTTATACCATTAAAATTATCAAGTTAGCTCATTTACAAATTACAATGACCAATAAATATTACCACAATCGGCTAGAATCAATAATTAAACTTCATTTCCCAAAATTAACAAAAACCTTCATTGGCCGACCCTGCTCGGTAAACACTAATCCTGAAATTATTTCTTGTGCTAACAAACAAAAGCTTGGTTAACACTGCAAACTTGTAAAATCCTTTGGAAACCAAGTGAACTCGATGAACACTAACTCTAACCAACTTTCCTTCGTTAACCATGAGAGCTCATTTAACACAACTTTCTGCCATAATTTCCTTCAATGCCCAAGTGAGCTCAGTAGACAAGGAAAATTGTCTTTCTAACCAAGTGAGCTCAATAAGCACTATCTGCCAACTAATATGACATTTGTGTAACATCAAAGACAACACACAATTAGACAATTGTATCCAACAATAATATGTTGCGTAAGTGACAAGGCTAGGCCTTGATAATCACTATAAATATCCAATATCATTTTCAGGCAATGATTTTTTATATAATGGATTAGAATCAAAGATTTGGATAATCATGATAACTTTTTAAATATTTATGCATATAAGGAGTTATGTCTCATTATACATTGAGATACCAATGCACTACTATGTCCAAGGCCCATGTCCATGAGAAAAGGAAAGAAACCCACATAGCAAAAATTAACTCTTACAAATGAAGTCTTTGGCAATATTGTGGAGTTTGTAACTAATTCTATGAAGGAAATTTCTTGTAATATTTCCTTAAAAATTAGAGTAATATTTCCTCCACAAAAATTCCTTAAAGCCATGTGTATTGTGTTTCTTAATTATTGGGGTCTCAGAAATCCAAAAGATTTTAGAGATAAGTTAATGGTTTTGATAGATAAATTTTGCAAAACCAAAGAAATCAATGGGGTAACTATAAATGGAATTTTATATTAATCTCATTTGTGAGAGAAATCATGTTATTTGTACATACAATGAAGGGGCAATATGATCTAATGAGCAACCTCGGAGAAAAAGGATTGTTAACCAAGATTTGGAGACATCTAGGTTAGAGCGAAGTCTTTAAGGATTTAAAATCATATATTTCAGGCTTGCTAGTTAATGTTTCACCATGATATTGGGGTCTTTGGAGGATGAGAGAGTTTTCAGTGCTTTGGGGTTCCTAAAGTCAAAGGTGAGAAACAAACAAGACAAGAATTTGGAAAATTATCTGAGGTTGTATACATCCAGATATGAAGTAAATAATTTTTCTTACAAAAGTATACTAAATTTTGAGAGTAAATTTCAAAGAAGAGGGTTGATAAATTCAAACAATGAAATTGATAACTCAAGTAATGGTACTAATAGCATTGATGTTGAAGCTAAGGATCTTGAGTTGTAGATAAGTGGAGAGGTATGTAGACTAGAGAAAATATAGAGCATAATGAAGGATTCTTTGAAATTGATCGTAAGGAATCAAAAGATTTAGATGAAGAGATATTGTGACAACTCTAACAATTATGGTGTGATGTGGCAACTCTAAATTTATTACTTATTAGTAATTACTATAGTCTACTTTCTCAATTCTACATAGTATTCTTTGTATCTCATCATCTATCATGCATAATAAGCTATGTCATATTCTAAATGTCTAATATAAAACAAAAATCTACATTGTATATTAGGTGATGCCATCAATAATTCAACTTTTATGATTACTACTATACTATTGATTTTTATTTTTGCTGTTAAGCTTATATGATACATTGTTATGGTACAATCCTTGAATATTTTCACTAATTCTATAAAAATATATCAATTCATATTGATTCAAATTACTTTATTTACACATTATAATTGATATGATTCAGTGAATTTATTTTGCAAAAGTTAAATTTCAATATCCAATTTTATAAACATAAGTTATAATTTTACAACTTTTAGATTTAGAAAATGACAATGAATTCCTTTTATAGAAATAAGGGAGGAACAATAGCATCAAGAAAATTTGCCTCATGGGAAGAGTAGCATCAAATTTAGTATCAAAAATATTTTTGGCATTTGCATTTGACAAGCATGTTCAACAAATTAGCATTGAATTTTGCTACTTTTATCTTGTTCAAGAAACAAAGTAGAAACTTTAAACTCATATTAAACCATTAGAAATATAAATAAAATATACACTATAATGATAATTAAAAGTACTTTCCAAGGTTTACATACACTGATTGATCACTTATAAGATGATTATGTTAGCTTTTTTAGGATGTTCAATTTTGCTTCATCTAGAATTTAAAGATTTGCTATGTTATAATAAATCACCTACAACTTTGTTAGACATCCATATTTGATAGATTTACTTGAAAAAAATGTTATATCTAATAGAGCATTTAGGTTTTCTAATGGTTTTATGCAATTCACAATACCTTTAGGAATTGTGTCCTAAGGAAAGTTGACTACTTCAGACCTCATTTTTTCCTCCAACTATTTTAGGTAAACTTCAATTCCAACAAATTTATTGATGACTTACTAGGGAAAGGATTCAAAAAACCAAGACTTATCATTAATTTTTCTTGGTGATATTTCTCACAAATAAATTCAAATATTCCTCTCCTTTCCTTATTTTCTAGCATTTTTACATGATAATTTGTGTCCTTATTATTGCATAAGTGTGGCCATGAATTCCACTACTTGCCAAATAACTATCACTATTTTTGTTGATTGTGTGTATAATTTGTCTTATATTATTATCAAGCTTTAAAAGGTCTTTGTGTAATGTCCCCATTTTTGGCTAGTCTGTATAGTTGATAGAGTTATCTCATCATAGCAACCCTTGCAAGTTGACAAGATGTTATGGGGGTCTCAATTCATTACTTACTATTATTGGTAAGTCTATTATGGGCAACTTGTTGGAATGTTCAAAATGGGAAGAGTACTTCTAAGAGGAAGGGTTGAATTAGAAGTACCACATCTTTTTCACCTTTTTCAATCCTTTAAACATATAACTGAAAAATAATTTGTCTACATGTAAACATATAAACAAACATGAAATCTATCACATGCAATAACACA
This sequence comes from Cupressus sempervirens, assembly GCA_028749045.1. NCBI lineage: Eukaryota > Viridiplantae > Streptophyta > Pinopsida > Cupressales > Cupressaceae > Cupressus > Cupressus sempervirens. The sequence continues at coordinate 714,255,439 of CM053783.1, forward strand.
TAACACCAAAATTGATAACCTAGAAACCCTCTAGGAATAAGAAGGTAAAACTAGGGTGGGGATGATACCCAAAAAAATCATTGTAGCAATCAATGTTCAACCACTTTTGATGGTCTTCCATGTTAAAGACTTTACACTGTGTTAATAGTGACCTAGTTAGAGGATTTACAAACACTTAATGTCACCCTGTTAAAGGATTTACAATAGGTTTTTAAACCCACCTAATACATAGGATTTTCAATCACCTTCTCCAAAGGTTCTCCTACCTAGCTATTAATCTAACCTATCAATATAGGATTTCAGCATCTAATACAATTATGAGAAAGTATTAGAACATTTGACCTGATTGAATGTGATCTCAGATTGTTGGCTTCAGGTACTAGATCTGTTCTTCTTGTTCTGATCCTTGCTTGATCTAATCTCTATATGTGTTCCTTGTCCCTTGTGTTTTTCTAATTAATTGGATATGAAATTGCTACTTTGTTCCTCTAATTCTTTTCCTCTCCACACTAAAATTTTTCTATAATCTTCCCATATACTATTCTCATCCACATATGCAATGGTGCATTTGACCTCCTTTTAAAGAATGCGAAGACTTAGGGTTAGGTATGGATCTATGATCCATATTGAATCTCAAATTCTCGCTCAAATCCTTGGATTTTCTTCATTGGTTGCATGCCTTCGCTATTTTTCTGATTGGTTGCATGTTGATCACATAGGGAATGTAAATTATTCGTCCTTATCCTTTCTCTCCTTCAAAATTTCTCTAAGTCAACTTAAAAAATGATTTACATCTTAGTTTGTGAAAGCACAAAACTCTTATGTTGATCCTAAGTTACTCGGCACTCATTACATTACTGATGCTTGACATGAACTGATTCCTGGATTTCTCGGCATCTATTACTTTCCTAGTTTTTTCGGCACCTATTAAACACTGTATTGCTCAGCACATGTATGTTCTATATTGCTTGGCATCTAAACATTTCTAGATTACTTGGCACATGAACATTTCCTGGATCACTTGGCACATACTACATTCTGACTTGCTTAGCACCAACTGTCACTTGGCACCTATTGAAATTTTGGCTTGGCATACATTGTGTACTTGGCATATATAGTGAAAATGGTTAAGTGTGTTGACACTCAATTTTCAAGACTATTCTTTTGACCAACAATCTCCCCCTTTGACATGAGTGTCAAAAACACTTAACTAAGCATTTATGAACTTAACCTTATTGAGTACAATCTTTATTTGCTTGGCACTCATGCAAATTTTCAAAAATATTGTGAGTAATAATATACCTTATGACTCCTCCTGAGTTGATTATACCTTGTCCATTCTTGAGACTAAAATTATGTGCTAATGTGCCTAATTCTCTCTGTCCTTTGTCTTGTTTTTGCATAATAAGAAGGTAAAACTAGGGTGGGGATGATACTCTATTCTCAAAATGAATGAAAGAATGTAATTCAAAAATGGTTTAAAATTTGGTATTCTCCCATAGTATCTGCATATATACATATATCTCCCCCTTTTTGACACTGATGTCAAAGGGTTCTATGGATTAATACCATGCTTAGCCAAAAATGTGTTATTTACCTCCAAGAGTATCTTCAGAGCTGCATCCCAATTTGCTAATGCAATGTCCAATGACTTATGCTGGATGGCAATCTCTCCTGCTAGATGTACAAGTCCATCTGAGGTAGAAAGATTTGAATCTTTCTTGAGGATTGTTTCTGTATACATTTTCTCCTTATGGAGTACCTCAAGTGAGGTGTTATAGAGGACTGGATTTGTATCAACTTAGCTTTTGTATTAGCCTCCTCTGTTGTTAATATAGCTAATTATCTTTAAGTGTGAAGCATTTGAGAAAAATGCTTCTCACTTTGAGATGGATTAGTTGGGAGTTGCATACTAGAAATCTTTTGATTTCTCTCCAAGCTCATAATCCTCCGACTATCTCCTGTGTGAAGTTGGAAAAATCACACAGCTTGTTGTACAAGGAGAATATATTCCCAAGTACAATTTTTACTCTATCCAATTTCTTAGCCAGTTCAACTTGGATAGTGTTATATCACCAAATATTTTCTCATTTATCTTTCCTTCAAATTTCCTTTCTGACCATTCCATTAATATTGCATTTGTATCATGGTCTTCATTTGTCACCTGGTCAACTATGTCAAATAGTTTCTCTACTATTGGCCTTGACTCATCAAGTGTCTACAAGTTGAAGGCATCCATAAAGATGTACTTTATCTCATTCAGTGCTTGCCTATATTTATATTCTTTTCTCAATACCTCGTGTCTCCTTCTTCTATCCAATGCACTTTGTATTTCATTAATCTTCTCTTCAGTGAGGGTGTTGGATTCATAGTAAGGTATTGTGATTTCCTCATCAAGCTCAAGAATTCCATAATGAAATTTCCTGGCTACTTTTGTTGAGCTTGAGCCTAGTGTTCTAACTTGCAATGCTAGCATTTCAGTGCTCGGCTTCTAAAGAGTTTGAGTGGGAGTACCTATTTTTGGTAATTCAACCAAAGTTTGTATGGCAGTCTGCTCCTTATCTCTTTTCTCTTCCTTCTCTTTAGCTTGTTTCTCCTTTTCACTATCAATGGTTGGGGGTGTGCTTTCTGGTTGTTCTATTTTTCCTATTTCTACCTCTTCTATTGCACTCGACACTTGAAGTGTATCTGTGACTACTTTTGGTGGAGATCGTGGGGGAATAAATAGAAGTCCAATAGTTTGAGTGGTCGAAGGTGGTTCTTGTGTTTACACCTTTACTTCCTTTGATTTTACTACTCCCTTTTGCAACTCATCAACACTGACCAGTATAAGACTTGTGCATAGTCTAGCTACTTGGGTCGATTGGTCAAGGATCTTTGCTAGATCCTCTATAGTTAATGGATTGATATTTTGACTAGAAGTGTCAATAACACCCTTAATCTTGATAATCTCTACAGGTGGCATGAGGAGGGCTAGGAGGTGATAGTTGTGTGTCTTGCACACTTTGTTCTTGCTACTCATCTATACCCTTTTCAAAGCTCTTTATCCTCTTTATTCTCCGCTTCATCTTTCTTTTCTTCTTCCACTTTATTCTCTTTCTCAACCTTCTTCTCTATCATTTTTATTTCTTTTATCTTGGCACTTGCTTTTACCTTGTATTCCTCATCAAAAACATCATCAATTTTCTTATAAATTATTTTCCACAACTATGTGGATTTTCTCACAACATGTTCAATTTTATTCTACAAAATACTAAATGCCCTATGTTTTGGAGTAAATCTTCTATTGTACCTCCTAACTGCATTAGTTATTTAACCCTTAGTCAAACCAGGCAACAATCTAGCTAAAGTAGACTCCCTTATTTCCTTTTTCATTCACAAGAAAAAATGCCACTTGTCTTCTACTATTTTATACAATTCTTTGGGCATTGAGCCATCTAGCTCTAGAGGTGTGTGTTTGTACTTGACCATCACAGCATACACTGATTCCTCTATTTTATTTTGCTATTCCTTAGTAAGCTTATTAAAATCTAAATTATTTAAATCTTTCAAGTCATCATTTCTAATCTTTGTACACAATTTATCAATTGAAGACTTAGGTGGCTGACTTACCACTTTGAACTAATTGTTATCATCTATCTCTGTCTTTTCTTTGTCTGAGTTAGGTTGAGCTACATATTTTCTTCTCTTCCTTGGCTCCTCATTAGTCTTCTTGATAGTTTTCTTCCTCTTCTCTTCCTCTTCTTTGGCCTTTTGTGTTGTAGCTCTGGTGGTGGATCTGGTAGTAGGCTTCTTTGGTGCAGGTTTTGCCACTTTCTTTGATTTGGGTTGAGGAGTAGGTGGATTTTTAGCCTTCCTCTTGGTGACTTTAGTTCTAATAGGTGCTTCCTCAGCTTCTTCTTCCTCTGCACCTTCCCCCTTGTCCTCACCTAGACCTTGTGTCAGTTGTAGAGGCTCTTGTTCAGGCTCATCCTTTTCATTTTTATTATCATCCTCTTCTTCGTCTACTTCCTCTTCTATTGTGCCTACTTCTTCAACACCAAATCTCTTCTTGATCTTCTTGATCAATTTCTCCTTCTTTTTCAATATTGTGGCCATTTTAAGGTCTGTGACCACCCATGATTTGACAATGTCATAAGTTCTAAAATGCTTTGTAGCCTTGTCAATTTCCTCTTCAAGTAGAGTTGTTATTGCTACTGAGGCTTGATCAACATCAAGTTCATAGACTAATGACCTAAGCCATCTCACTCTAGGTATGACTGCTTGTATATAAGTGTAATCAATATCCACAAGAAAGCAAATGTCTTTTACATGTTGCTCAACCAGTGAGACTAGTATCCTCATTCTCTGTTTCATGGACTTCTTAAAGTCCTCAAAATAGCTAGTCATTTAGGCATCAAAATTCTCACCCATCTTCTCAATGAATCCATTTATTTGCTCAACAATGGTCTTATTCTGGTCCCATTTCACCTTGCCTACTAAAGGGAATTCTTTCATAATATAGAAAAACATACAAACCAAAACTGAGCCAAATTTGCATTGAGCACCCTTAGACCTCCTTATTGCTCCCAAATTCTCATTGATCTACTGTAACATGAGCTCTAAAAGATCATATGTATGATCTTTCTTCACCAATTTATAACCTACATCCACTACAATACATGGTACACTGTTTAGTCTACTTGACTAGTAGAATATGTGGGATATGACTCTCACAGAAAAATCTAGTAGGGGTTCTGTAATGGTGTCTATTTTCATTCCCCTATTATTCCATTTTGCACTTGTATTCTTCTCTATGGCTTCCTTTTTGTCACTTCTTATGGTCTTTGGATGATTTAGGGTTAGAATTATTAGAAATGATGGAAAAGATCATGAATGAAGAATAATGGAACTGGTAAAGAATGTTTTCAATCATTGTTGTATCATTAATGTCAAACTTGCTACTTGCAGGAATGACAATTGCTTAAGTGATCCAAATACTATCAATTGGTTGATTGACAAGGAAGAGGCAATCAATAAGATGTAACTAGAGCACCTAGAGAAAGGTTGAAGTTATGATGTTGTAATGAAGTATAAGGATCAGCTAAGACATTGATGAAATAGTGTATTGATGACATACTCTAAGACACAAGGAATGGACACACTAAGGCACATCAAAGATGTAAAGTTTAACTAAGTTCATTTGTGAGTGGTGAGCAAGCTAGTTAAAGTTGAGCAAGTTCAACTTCAGTGTGTGTTGAGCAATTCTTTAGGTGTCAAGCATCAGAAAAAGGTATTGGATGCCGAGCGAATTTCTTCAGATGCCGAGCAATCCTTTAGGTGCCAAGTGATTCGAGAAAATAGTAGAAGCTGAGCAATATACAAAAGCTTCAGGTGCCGAGTAAAGTAGAAACTACAGAGGATGCCGAGAAATCCAGAACTAGATAGTGTCGAGCACTAGTAAATAGCAGTAGAAGTCAAGTAACCCAATTAATGTCAAGCATCAGTAAACCAATGATGCTGAGTTGTTGCAGTATTTGTCAAGTCAAAAGATTCGCCAGATTAGTAACGATAAGTTTGTTACATTGAATTTTGTGAATTAGTTGGATGATAAGGATGATAAGTAGATGTCATAGAATTCCATGTAAACCATGAAAACCAATTTCGAGCGAATACTAATGGACTTATTATGAAGTTTCTGGAAGAAATAATTTGGAGAGAAAACAATATCAATCTCTCAGATCAAATCAATTTGATGAGCGAGAATATTTGAGCGGGAAATGAAGAATAGAACTTCTTTATAAGGAGTTACAGGTTAGAGATCGAGTGAGAGAGGGAGTTGGTCACAAGTGTGGTCATGCGAAGAAGCCATGAGAAGGCTAGTGTGAAGTGTCAAAAGGAGGACACAGTGAGGAGTAAGCATAGAGCATCAAGACTCTTAGTTGATCAAGTGACCATAGAGTGCATTGGAATAATGAGTGGAAGAACTCAAGGAGATAAATATTGAAGGGTGAACAAGTTGTCAACACTGCAAGGAAGAAAAGCCAAGCAAAGAAAAGAACTGAAGAGTGATCTTAAATCTGCAAGGTTAGAGTTGCAATCTTTATCAGGTCAAAACCTTTCTAATACTTTCTTACCATTGTATTAGATATTGAAATCCTACATTGCTAGGTTAGCTTAATAGCTAGGTGGATAAGCCTCAAGAAAAGGATAGAAGATCCCCAAGAGAAGGCTAAGAGATCCTCAGGAGAAGGATAGGAGATCCTTAGAGAGAGATAAAAGATTATTTTGAGAAGGTGACTGTAAATCCCATGGACTTGGGTGGGCCTAACAGCTCTATGTAAATCCTTTAATAGGGTGACATTCTAAGTTGAATGTTCTTAAGTCCTCTAATAGGGCACACTCCTAACAGGGTGTAGAAATCCTTTAATAGGGTCACATCTGACAGTGTGTAAAGCCTTTAACATGGCAGGCCTTTAACAGGGCAAACCATCAGAAGTGGTTGAAATCTATTGCACAGTAATTTTGTGGGTATCATCCTGACCCTAGTTTTACCTTCTTATTCCTAGAGGATTTTTGGGTCACCAAAATCCTTTGTGTTATGGTGTGATGCATGTTTACTTTTCATGATTGTTTAATGTTTAATTGCATGCATGATAAGAAAGTAAAAAGGATAGTGCTTTTGATTCACCCTCATTTTATTAAAAAGTTGTATTGGACATTATTAGACCTTGAATAATTGATTCACCCGCCCTCTTAGTTATTCTAAAAGAATTCTAACAATTGGTATCAGAGCCCACTAATTTGTTTCAAGGTACTAGCAGTAGGAAGATAAAGATGTCCAAGAAAGAAGTTCTCAAGCTAAACTAAGACAACTTTGTTGCATGGAAAAGTCTAGTGAAGTTACACCTTGGATCAATAGGTGACTATGCACAGACTTCAATCACAATTGATCATGTAGACCCTATAGGACCCCTCACTACAGATGACATGAACAAGAAGAAGGAGCACAATCAAGCAATGTTAGAGATTGCTTCAGCACTAAACTATGCTGAGTATGATGACATCAAAGAATGTGGTATTGCACATCATATGTGGAAAACATTATCAAGAATCTATGGAGGAGATGATAATGTCAAGAGAGCCAAAAGAGAGAGCTTAAGAGAAAAGTTTGATGACATGAAAATGGAAGAAGGAGAGAATGTTGCTCAATACGGTGCAAGAATGAAAGAAGTGGTAAGTGCCATAAGAAGCCTAGAAGGACAATTATCAAAAGAAATAGTATGTAGCAAATACTTGAGAACTTTTCTTCCTATCTATGCTATAAGAGTATCAGCCATCCAAGAGCTAAGGTGTGTACCAAGCAACACATTGTCATTTAAAGGAATAATTGGAAGACTCACTGCCTTTGAGCTATCCAACTTTGCCAACTACAAGCTAGAAAACTTTGAATTTGCATTCAAAGCCAAGATGACAATAAAAGACAATGAGGAGGTGCAAACAAAGAAAAAGAGTGGAAAAGGAAAGTATGTATCTAGTGACAGTAGCACTGATGAAGATGATGTAGACAAATTGGAGGCATTACTAGCAAGAAGATTTCATAGAGGAAGAGGCAAATTCAAAGGTAAGCTGACAATCATTTGTTTCAATTGTAATGAAGTTGGTCACATTGCAGCCAGATGCACACAAAAGAAAAAGGATGGAGGCAACTTCAAGAAAAAGAAAGAGGACAACAAGGATTACAAAGGTAAAGGAAAAAGATGCTACATTGTTAAAGAAGACTCTAACCAGAATGATGATGAAGTAGTCTATGTGGCTATGAAAGATGAATCAGATGAAGATGAAGCAACTGCCTTGGTAACCTGCATGAACAAGAATATCAAATGGATCATAGATAGCGAATTCTCTCATCACATGACCAGAGATAAAAGTAAGTTCCTTACCTTTATTCAATATGAAGGAAATAGTGTTAGATTTGGTAACAATGCACCATGTTAGATCAAAGGGAAAGGTAGTATCAAGCTTACTAAAAAGATATCATGTGATAATGCATACTATGTTGAAGGCCTGAATTATAACTTGTTAAGTGTCTCACAGTTAGGCAACATAGGATGTAAGGTTGAATTTGAAAATGGAGCTCCCAAGATCTATGATTCTCAAGGAAGTCTAATAGGAAAAGGTGACCAGACTAGGAGTAATTTGTTCTACCTAGACATGGAAGATGCTTCTTGTCTTATTGTTCAAACTCATGATGTATGGTTATGACACAAGAGGCTATGTCATGTAAATTTTGACAATCTGATAAGCATCAGCAAAATGAAGAAAGTTAGAGGTCTACCAAAGTTGAAGAAGCCTGATAACATCATGTGCAAACAATGCCAACTAGGGAATATGATCAAGTCAACTTTCAAAAGCAAGGCTTATACTTCTAATGAAGTATTAGAGCTAGTTCATACTGACTTGTGTGGTCCTATTGAAGTGAAAAGTTACAAAGGTGACAGCTACATAATGCTATTTGTAGATGACTATTCAATGATGATGACAGTCATGTTCCTGAAACAAAAATCAGATGCATTCCAAATTTTTAAATGGTACTTGGCCTAAGTTGAGAAAGAGCCTAAAATGTCTCAGATATGATAGAGGAGGTGAATTCACATCAAGAGAATTTGAAGAATTATGCAATGAAAGAGGAATCAAAAGAAAAATATCAGCACCTAGGACTCCACCTCAGAATGGTATAGCAAAAAGAAGGAATAGATTAGTTATTGACTACACCAGAACCTTAATGATGGAGAAAAATGTTGCACTCAAATACTGGGGAGAAGTTGTAAGTACTACAGTCTACACACTCAACAAAGTTCAAGTCAAGAAAGCTACAAATGCAACACCTTTTGAATTATGGTATGGGCATTCTCCTAATGTAAAACATTTCAAAATATTTGGATGCAAATGTTATATATATAAAGAGTCTAGAAATGGAAAGTTTGATGCAAAGAGTGAGGAAGGCACATTTCTTGGTTATTCTACTAGAAGCAAAGCTTATAAGTTCTTGAATGTTAACACTAACAAAGTAGTAGAAAGCACAAATGTGAAATTTGATGAGCTTGTAGAAGTTCAAAGTGTTGAGAACACCAAGAAAGCAGAAGAATACAAGACCTTTGTATACTTTTATGAAGGTATACCTATAATGGTGAAGTTGCAATTCAAAATGACAATCAGCAACAAAATCTAGTATCTACCAAGTCACAGACAATGAATGCTGAGCAGTAGACACATTCAGAAGCCAAGCTGCAGAATACAGAGAATTTTCATTCAGACTCTAAGAACTATCAACATGAAGGAAATGAGAAAATATCTGATGAAAATACACATGAAGATTCAAATTCTGAAAGAGACAACATGTAAACAAGCAAAGAACCAGTACTGGCAAAGTATGTAAGAAGACATCATCCTGCAGATCAAATTATTGGAAACAAAGAGGCAGGACCAATGACAAGGAATAGACTCAAAAGTGAGACATGTCTTCTCAGCAAAATGGAACCAAAAATAGTAAGTGAAGCCATAAAAGATGATGACTAGTACAATGCTATGAAAGAAGAAATAGAACAAATTGAAAAGAATAAGACATGGACCTTAGTCTCAAGACCAGCTGAAAAGAATGTAATTGGAACCAAGTGGGTGTTTAGAAACAAGTTAGATGACAATGGTGAAATCACAAGGAACAAGACAAGACTAGTCTATAAAGGGTGTGCACAAGAAGAAGGACTAGACTATGGAGAAACTTTTGCTCCAATTGCCAGAATGGAAGGAATGAGGACTTTACTGACATATGCAGCCTTCAAAGGATTTAAAGTCTATCAAATGGATGTTAAGTTTGCATTTCTGAATGGTATACTTGAAGAGGAAGTCTACATAGAGCAACCAGAAGGATTTGTTGATGAAAATAACAAAAAAAAGGTATGAAAATTGCATAAGGCTCTATATGGATTAAAGCAAGCCCCTAGAGCTTGGTATGAGAGACTTCACAAGTATCTAATGCAAATAGGATTTGAAAGAAATGATGATAATAGCAACATGTACATCAAATTAGAAGAAGGTAAGGATATCCTTGTATCTAAAATCTTTGTGGATGACATAGTTTTTGGAGGAAAGGAAGCACTTTGCAAAAGTTTTGCTGACAAAATGAAACATGAGTTTGAGATGTCTATGTTTGAAGAAATCAAGTTCTTTGTTGGATTGCAAGTACATCAACTAAAAAATGGTATATTTGTAACACAATCAAAGTACATCAAAGAGATACTCAAGACATTTGGATTGGAAGACTCGAAACCTATCAGCACACCAATGGCAACAAGACATAAGCTATCCAAAGATGATGAATCAGCTAAAGTCAATCAAACAATGTACAGATCCATGATTGGAAAACTACAATATGTTGTACATAACAAACCAAACATAGCATTAGCAGTTGGAATAGTGGCTAGATTCTCTACTAATCCTAGAGAAAATCATCTCATGGTAGTAAAAAGGATAATGAGGTATCTCAAAGGAACTAATGATTTTTGCCTATACTACAAAAAGAATGAGAAGTTTGAGCTTAATGCATACACAGACATAGATTGGGGAGGCAACATTGATGATAGAAAAAGCACAAGTGGAGGAGCATTATTCTTAGGTAAAAGGCTAGTTACTTGGACTAGCAAGAAACAAACATGCACATCTCAATCCACTATAGAAGCACAATATGTGGTACTAGCAATCAATTGCACAAATATTGTGTGGCTCAAACATCTATTGAAAGGAATCAAAGAAGAGGTAACCAAACCTGTGATACTGTATTGTGATAATACAAGCGCTATAAACATATCCAAGAATCCAGTAATGCATGCAAAAACCAAGCATATTGCAATCAAGTATCACTATGTTAGAGAATTGGTGGAAGACAAACAAGTGAAGATGGAGTATATTCACACAAAGGAACAAATTGCAAATGTCTTCACCAAACCATTGTCCAAGGATACTTATGAATATCTTAGATGCAAGTTGGGTGTAATGCCCCTAACTCAAGTAGTCTAAAGCAACAAAGGAGATGTCTAGCATCAAAAAGGAACAAATCATTGAAATATCAGAAGAATCATGCAGAGGATATTAACAGGAGTAGAAACTCTAGATCAGTCACAAGCATGGAAACAGAGGGAGAAAACATGAGATGCAAAGCTTATATTTAGCATGTTGAAGATGCTACACCTTTGGCATTGATGTCAAAGAGGGAGATTTATGAGAAACTGATCAATAAAAGGTAAGAGGGAGATGTATGAGAATGTATGAGATCAGTCATAGTCAACAAGCAGCTCTGAAGGATCAGGAATATAGAGTAAGGATGCATCAATCAAGAGGGAGAAGCAGAACAAAGGATTCAGTTTGTATCAGCAAAAGAGGGATACATGATACAAAAAGGAAGATATGTAATGACAACAAGTTTTCTATTTGGTATATAATTTTGGTGGTAACTAAGTTGATTAGCTCAATCAATTGATCAGTTTGGTTTGTCATCAATGCCAAAGAGGGAGATTGTTGGAAATGATTGAAAAGATCATGAATGAAGAATAATGGAACTAGTAAAGAATGTTTTCAATCATTTTTTTGTCATTGATGTCAAACTTTCTACTTGCAGGAATGACAATTTCTTAAATGATCCAAATACTATCAATTGGTTGATTGACAAGGAGGAGGCAATCAACAAGATGTAACTAGTGCACCTAGAGAAAGGTTGAAGTTATGATGTTGTAATGAAGTATAAGGATCAACTAAGACATTAATGAAATAGTGTATTGATGACATACTCTAAGACATAGGGAATGGACACACTAAGACACATCAAAGATGAAAGGTTTAACTAAGTTCATTTGTGAGTGGTGAGCAAGCTAGTTAAAGTCGAGCAAGTTCAACTTCAATGTGTGCCAAGAAATCCTTCAGGTGCCAAGCATCAGAAAAAGGTAGTGGATGCTGAGCAAATTTCTTTAGATGTCGTGCAATCCTTCAGGTGCTAAGTGATTCGAGAAAATAGTAGAAGCTAAGCAATACAAGAAAGCTTTAGGTGTTGAGTAAAGTAGAAACTATAGAGGATGTCGAGAAATCCAGAACTAGATAGTGTCGAGCATGAGTAAATAGTAGTAGAAGCCGAGTAACCCAATTAATGTCGAGCATCAGTAAACCAATGATGCTAATTTGTTGCATTATTTGTTAAGTTAAAAGATTCGTCAGATCAGTAACGATAAGTTTGTTACATTGAATTTTTTGAATTAGTTGGATGATAAGGATGATGAGTAGATGTCACAAAATTTCATGTAAACAATGCAAACTAGTTTTGAGCGAATACTGGACTTATCATGAAGTTTCTGGAAGAAACAATTTGGAGGGAAAACAATATCATTCTCTCAGATCAAATCAAATTGATGAGTGGGAAGATTTGAGCGGGAAATGACAAACAAAACTTCTTTATAAGGAGTTATAGGTTAGAGATCGAGTGAGAGAGGGAGTTGGTCACAAGTGTGGTCGTGCGAAGAAGCCAAGAGAAGGCTAGTGTGAAGTGTCAAAAGGAGGAGATAGTGAGGAGTAAGCATAGAGCATCAAGACTCTTAGTTAATCAAGTGACCATAGAGTGCATTGGCATAACGAGTGGAAGAACTCAAGGAGAAAAATCTTGAAGGGTGAACAAGTTGTTAGCACTGCAAAGAAGAAAAGCCAAGCAAAGAGAAGAACTAAAGAGTGATCTTAAATCTGTAAGGTTAGAGTTGCAATCTTTATCAGGTCAAAACCTTTCTAATACTTTCTTACCATTGTATTAGACATTGAAATCCTACATTGCTAGGTTAGCTTAATAGCTAGGTGGATAAGCCTCAGGAAAAGGATAGAAGATCCCCAAGAGAAGGATAAGAGATCCTTAGAGAGGGATAAAAGATTCTTTTGAGAAGGTGACTGTAAATCCCATGGACTTGGGTGGGCCTAACAGCTCTATGTAAATCCTTTAACAGGGTGACATTCTAAGTTGAATGTTCTTAAGTCCCCTAACAGGGCACACTCCTTACAGGGTGTAGAAATCCTTTAACAAGGTCACATTTGACAGTGTGTAAAGCCTTTAATAGGGCAAGCCTTTAACAAGGCAAACCATCAGAAGTGGTCAAAATCTATTGCATAGTAATTTTTTGGGTATCATCCCCACCCTAGTTTTACCTTCTTATTCCTGGAGGGTTTCTGGGTCACCAAAATTCTTTGTGTTATGGTGTGAAGCATGTTTACTTTTCATGATTGTTTAATGTTTAATTGCATGCATGATAAGAAAGTAAAAAGGATAGTACTTTTGATTCATCCTCATTTTATTAAAAATTTGTATTGGACATTATTGGACCTTGAATAATTGATTCACCCCCCCTCTCAATTATTCTAAAAGAATTCTAACAAGAATACCAGTAACCCTATGGACAATTTTCTTTGTAAACTTCACTAGCCCTGTCTCTAACCAAAAGGCTCCATTGTGAATTTTGCTCAACATTATGCGTAGCCATTCCATTTTGAAAATAATAGGGAAAACTAGGGCTTTGGTCAGACCCTTCTTCTCTACTATGGAGAATTCATCTTTAAGTTTTCCATTATCACATAGTTTATCAAATGCATTAAAAATCTCCAAATCTTCTATGGCTCCAACTTTACAGTTATAACACTTTTGAACATCTTGAACCATAACAACTTTATCAAGTATTATGGATAGAGCATCATTGGGATCATTCTTATAGGTGACTTTAGGAATGGGCCTAAACTCTGGCTATTTGACTTCATTACTAACTAGTTGAATTTCAAGACCTTCCTTTCCTTTGGTAGATTTTGACCCAGATGCCATTGTTTACAGAACTAGGGTTTAAAATTAAATAAGCTTTCAAACTCTACGTAGCTTGGCACTTAAATGAAATACTTGTGAATCGATGAAATTGAGTTGAATCATTGTTGGAATCACTGCAATTCAATGTTTGATCACTGTAGAATCGCCACTTCGCTCTCTATTTGAATGATTCAAAAATGAATGATTTTCAACTTTATTAGGTTTAAAAACCTATCATTTATTGCATTTGTTATTATAGTTTTACACTTAGCTTCCAAATATTTTATCAACTCGGCTTCCACTAAAGTTCATCTACTCAGTAGCTACTATCTAATTTCACTCATTGTCAACTAAACTTTTCAATTGCTTGGCAGCCACTAACATCTCTTGCTTGGCATCCACTAAACTGTTCAACTTGGCATATATTGGAGTTTCACTCGACAACCAAAGATAGCTCGGCATTATCTTCTAACTTTTAACTTGACATCTTTTTTTATGCATATTTCTTCTTTGTAGTACTTCTATGTTTTCTTGGGCTGATGTATGATACATCTTTATATGTATTAGCCCCATATATTTGTCTTGTACTTAATTGGATGAGGTGTGATCACTTGACCTCTTGGGTGAAGTGATCTCTCCATTTGATGTGTTGCATTCACCTTTCTTCTTCCATGTCTTGTTCATTTGTCCTCTTATTTTTTCAACATCAATCTTCTCTTTTCCTTTGTTGACTTTAGTTTTTGGTGCTTTTGACTTTGTAGGATAGTTTATGCTGATATGACCAGTCTTCAAGCAACTAAAACATGTAGTTTGGTTTAGCCACTTGCTATAACTTCCCTTGAAATGTGTCCTTATGCAATTTTTAGGAATGTGTTCATACTCTTGACAATAGTGATAGCTATACCTGGTATTGTAATCCTAATTGTAGTGACGTGCATGGTTGATTCCTCTTGCAGGCTAATTAGGTGTCCACATAGGCTTTGATCTACACACAAATGCTCTATGTCCATACTTTTTTTAGTTCTAGTAGTGACCTTCAAATCTTGGTGTCCTCATGGTCTTGGTTCTACAATCTTGTGTTGAATGTCCTTGCTTCTTGCACTTGTGATATTTGTATTTGTAGGCTTATCATGCTGATGACTACTCTTGCTTCTACACACATTAGAGGTATGTCCCTTTTTACCACAGAAATGACAAGTAGGTTTAGTTTTCTTACTTTTGTTTATTATTTCTTTTGCAGCCTTGGATGATTCTCCTTGTTCAGTGTTGATGTAGCCAAGTCCTGAAATATCATTACTAGCCCTTGGTGATTTTAACAATTGCTTAAAGTACTTGATGGCCTCATTGGGTTTGTTGTAACTTTTTGGTATTTCCTTTTCTGTCTTCAATTCATTCTAAAATTCTTCATTCTGCATCTTCAAGTTGGAGATCTCAATGTCCTTCATGTTTAGCTCATGATGAGCATTCATCATCTAGCTTAAGGTGTCTAATTGCATTTTTGAGATCTTTTCAAATTCAATTGTCTTCTCTTCCAGCCTATTCATGAGATTTCTCTTGTCATCTTCTATCATGGCCTTTTCTTTAATAGCTCTTTTCTTTTTTTTAGTCACTTCACAAAGCATTATGGCTTGTGATTCTTGTTCAAGCTTGAGTAATCTGATTTCTTCAACTTGTGCTCTATTTTTCTCCATTAATTATGCTATTGCTGTATCAAACTCCTTGGAATCTCCATTGGAAAACACTTGTGTGGTATCAATTTCCTTGTAGTGTATGTCATTTTCAACTATGGCTATCTCCTTCCTTCTTTTCAAAGATTTTCTCAATTCCTCCCTAGCTTCCTCTACTTTGTGTAGAGCTAATTGCACATCAATCACCTGATTGTCAATGATCTTCCCAAGTTTGAAGACTTTCATCTTCTAACCTTTTTCTCCAAGTTGTTAGGCTTCTCCTTGTGAGAACCAGTGCTTTGATACCAATTTTTGGAATGTTCAAAATGGGAAGAGTACTTCTGAGAGGGGGGTGAATTAGAAGTACCACATCTTTTTCACCTTTTTCAATCCTTTAAACATATAACTGAAAAATAATTTGTATGCATGTAAACATATAAACAAACATGAAATCAATCACATGCAATAACACATAACACCAAAATTGATAACCTAGAAACCCTCTAGGAATAAGAAGGTAAAACTGGGGTGGGGATGATACCCACAAAAATCACTGCAGCAATCAATGTTCAACCACTTCTGATGGTCTGCCCTGTGAACGGCCTGCCCTGTTAAAGGCTTTACACTATGTCAATAGTGACTTGGTTAGAGGATTTACAAACACTTACATGAAGTGTCACCCTGTTAAAGGATTTATAATAGGTTGCTAAACCCACCTAATACATAGGATTTTTAATCACCTTCTCCAAAAGTTCTCCTACCTAGCTATTAAGCTAACCTATCAATATAGGATTTTAGCATCTAATACAATTGTGAGAAAGTATTAGAACATTTGACCTAATTGAATGCAATCTCAAATTGATGGGTTCAAGTACTAGATCTTCTCTTCTTGTTTTGATCCTTTCTTGATTTGATCTCTATATGTGTTCCTTGTCCCTTGTGTTGTTCTGATCAACTGGATATGAAATTGTTGCTCTATTCCTCTAAGTCTTTTCCTTTTCACACTAAATTTTTTCTATAATCTTCCCATATACTATTGTCATCCACATATGTAATGGTGCATTCGACCTCCTTTTAAAGAATGTGAAGACTTAGGGTTAGGTATGGATCTACGATCCATATTGAATCTCAAATTCTTGCTCAAATCCTTGGATTTTCTTCATTGGTTGCATGCCTTCTCCATTTTTCTAATTGGTTGCATGTTGATCGCATAGGGAATGTAAATGATTCATCCTTATCCTTTCTCTCCTTCAAAATTTCTCTAAGTTGGCTCTAAAAATAGTTTACATCTTAGTTTGTGAAAGCACAAAAGTCTTATGTTGATCATGAGTTACTCGGCACTCATTACATTACTGATGCTCGGCATGAACTAATTCCTGGATTGCTCAGCATCTATTACTTTTCTAGTTTTCTCGGCACCTATTAAACACTATATTGCTTGGCACATGTATGTTCTGTATTTCTCGACATCTGAACATTTCTGGATTACTCGACACATGAACATTTCCTGGATCACTTGGCACATACTACATTCTGACTTGCTCAGCACCAACTGTGGCTCCGCGCCTATTGAAATTCTGGCTTGACATAGATTGTGTACTCAACATATATAGTGAAAATGGTTAAGTGTGTTGACACTCAATTGTCAAGACTATTCTTTTGACCAACACAATTTTTATTTTCAATAGCACAATGGATGGCTTGGCAGTTGGTCGTCACCTATAGTTAATCAAGTTAATAATTTGATGAGCTCTTATTTATTTATTATTCATTGAGTTGCGTTATTATAATAATTTTTATATTATTAAAATAATGACTTTAAGAAATATTTCTAAAAAACCAAGTTAGAAAGTTTCTAGTGTTGAGTTCTTTTGGGAAACTTCCATGATTTCTAAAGTGGAATTTTATAGAAACTTTTTCCAACAAAATCTTATAAAGGAGAGCTCATTTCATTGGGAAGGACATGCTTGATTATACGTTTATTTTTGTGCCTTTGTGTATTTCTTGATTTTTTATTTGTTAGCCCTTACTAAAGTATAAGGTTCCTATCTAAGAACTTCTTGGCAATTGTGCTAAAGTATACAATTGGCTAACATTTCATACTGTAAATTATGTGGCTAAGGAGAATGGTCTAGAATATTTATATCATTTGGCTGAGGGTTTGAAGTAATTCTAAGTTCTTTCATTTGATGATTGTGTTGAGGTAAATAATTATCTAATTCTCCTACTATGTTTAACTATTGTTTGGAGAATCTTGTTACTAATTAATTATAGAAGTGTGGAGACTTATGATTTCTATCTAAGAAGTTGAATTGATCTTATGAATTTTCTTTCCTATTAATATATGTGGCCAAAGCAGGAAAATTATGCTAAAGGGAGTTAGACGTCAATTTCATTGTAGCCTCAACATAATTAACAGCCCTTGCATCGAGTTTAGATGGCTGTCAAAGAGTCGTGAGTCATTACTAAAGGTCTACAATATTATCTAGTAGCCCATGCCAAGGAAATAAGGAGTCACACCTTCAATTTGGTCCCCTTGCTTGTCATAATTTACACAATTGTTCAACATTATTGTGAGCTACTAAAGGATGGCTATCATCTGCAATGGCTTAGCATTGAGAAGTCACCATAAACAATAAGGAAGTAGCTGTGAGATATAGTTTGTTTCAATAAATTTTAGTCTAAGTGCCATATCTATATTTTGTGATTTTGATGTATGCATTCAAAGAAGCTTGCAAAATAAAGTGTTAAAGAAGTTTTATCTAGCTATTATCCATTATATTTTCAAAACTTCTTGAATTTTTTAATTCTAATTTTCATATAAAATAAAGAAAATACATTATAAATAGTTTGAGATTGCAAATAAAATAAGTTGTGCTCGATATTCAAGTTGGAAGCCAGTTGGGGTTTTTACAGTGGTATGAGAGTGGTTTCCTGCCAGCTTGTAGGAATTGGGCTCAATTTGATTAGTACTTGGTTTGAAGTGCAATCAGTATATTATTTGATATTTTCTATGTCATGGCTAATGATAAGAGGTTTGTGTCAAGTATGCACTTTATTTAAAGAGGATGTAATTGGTCTCCTAGGGAAGGTGAACGTAAGATTTAGTTTGGTTAATATGGTAGTCTAAGCGGTTCTGGTGGCACTAGACTATAACCCACAGATGCTAAGGTTTATAGAGATGCTATGTAGGAATTTAGGAATATTGCAATCAAGAAACAATAGATGATATATGTACTGCAATTATTGTCTAATAATCTACAGCAAATAGCATTTCCTTGAGGATAGAGTAGATAGAGAGCTCCAAAAATTTATGTTGGTTCTTATAGATCTCAAGTTGAGGATAGAACCTGTGATGGTGTTAGTTATAGAGATGTAGATCGAGTTTAAATTTAGGATCTGGGTAGATTATCTAATAGAGCTTACATACATACTAACACTCATGATAGGCTACAGAGGCCCACATTTCTAAAACTTGAGATGGATGTGGTTGGTATTGAGCTTGAGGTCGTTCCTTTTGTTGATGATGTGATGGAACACTTTATAGGTGGGATGCTTTACCATAGGCTGTTAAAGAGAATTTGAATTTTGATAGGTTCCTAACTTAGAAATGGGAGCATTCTAGAATGAGGCCTAGACCTGAGAGACAGTGACCTCGACGAACTGAGTTATAGAAAGTTGCCAATAAGATGACATTGGAGCACTTTGATGGTACTAGGAGAGTTATAGCTTGAGCTTGGATTCATAAGATTGATACATATTTGGCTTTGCATCCTATGTGAAAGGTGGACACCATTAGATTTGGAGTGTCGCATCTAGATAGAGCTACCCATGACTGGTGGTATCGTGGGTTAGTTTCTTTTCAACATGATCAAATCAATTCCTATCAAGAGTTTGTGGATCACCTGATTAAGAGATTTGATAGGAAGGATCTGAAGGTGTACTTATGTGAGTTGGATCATCTAAAACAATCTGGTGGATTCAAGAGTTGCATCAATGAGTTCCAAAGGCTTTCAGTCATGGTTTATGATATCTCGAAGTGTAGATGAGTTATTTTATTTATGGAGGGATTGACTTAGCCACTCTATGGATGGGTGAAGTCATTGGACCCATCTTCTCTATAGTTAGCAATGAGGAAGGTGCATGACTTGGAGTACTCTTCTCGAAGCAAGTTTTCTTCAAAATCTTTTGCTCTTCTTCCTGATGGTGAGGAGTCCCTACCAGTTGTTGAGGAGAAGGGCAAGTCAGTAGGGAGATCTAATGACACTTCTAGAGAGGATTTGAGGAGGTGTCAGCTTTTCTTTTGGTGCAAGGGGCTTTTCTCTAAAAGTCATACTTGTGCATTAAGCCCAAAGGGAGCAGTGAATCATGGTATGTGGGTTTACACTAATATGATTGAGGATGGGTCATCATAGGAACATGAGGATGTTGATGAAGATGATCATACTAAGTTAATGATAGATTTTGTACTATGATGAGTATTTATAGTTTGGTATTTAACTCACATGTTCAAGATTTGCATCGGGTACAAAGTTGGCGTGAACCAAAGTTGCATGTTTGTAGGATGATTGGGTAGGCATAATGAAGGAGAGTGTATTGAGATCTCCTATGAGTTTGCCAGTTAGTGATGATCCAACTTTTACATCATTAGCACAGATATTTAGTACCATGTTTCAAGTTATGTTATGGGTCTTGATGATAGCATTGGCTTTCAATGGGTTCAATGAGGATGGGGACATCACTTGTTTCTTGTGGGATCCCAATGGAGGTTTTTATTTTCATACCAAATTTCTTGAAGACAAGAAATCTCAGGGAGGGAGGACTTTAATGTCCTCATTTTTGGCCAGTCTATGTAGTTGATAGAGTTAGCTCATCATAGCAACCCTTATGAGTTGATAGGATGTTTTGGGGGCTCTCAGTTGATTACTTACTATTTTTAGTAAGTCTATTATGGGCAGTTGCTATTTTCGGCATCTTAGTGGATGGCTTGGCAATTGGTTGTCACCTACAATTAATCAAGTTAATAATTGCATGAGCTCTTATTTATTTATTATTCATTGAGTTGCATTATTATTATAATATTTATATTATTATAATAATGACTTTAAGAGATATTTCTAAAAAAGAAAGGTGGAAAGTTTCTAATGTTGAGTTTTTTTGGGAAACTTCCATGATTTTTGAAGTGGAGTTTTATGGAAACTTTTGCCAATGAAAACTTACAAATGAGAGATCATTTCATTGGGAAAGACACGCTTGATTATACATTTGTTTTTGTGCCTTTATGGCTTTCCTAATTTTTTATTTGTGAGCCCTTACTGAAGTATAAGGGTCTTGTCTGAGAAGTTCTTAGCAATTGTGCTAAAGTATACAATTAGCCAACATCTCCTATTGTGAATTTTTTAGCTAAGGAGAATAGTCTGAAAAACTTATATCATTTGGCTAAGGGTTTGAAGTAATTTTGAGTTCTTTCATTTGATAATTGTGCTGAGGTAAAAAATTATCTAATTCTCCTACTACATTTAACTATGGCTTGGAGAATCTTGTTACTAATTAATTCTCGAAGTGTGGAGACTTATGATTTCTATCTATGAATCTAAATTGGAGTACAAAATTGATATTGTGAGTTTTCTTTCCTATTTATACCTGTGACCAAGCTATACTGAAGGGAGTTAGACGTCAATTTTGTTGCAGCCCAGACATAATTAGCAGCCCTTACACTAAGTTGGGATGACTGTCAAAGAGTCTTGAGTTATCACTAAAGGCCTATGATATTATTCAATAGCTGATGCCAAGGAAATAAGGAGTTGCACCTTCAATTTGATCCCCCTACTTGTCATAATTTACATAGTTGTTCAACATTTCTATGAGCTACTAAAGGATGGCTATCATCTGCAATGGCTTGGCATTAGGAGTCATTGTAAACAATAAGAAAGTAGTTTGAGATATGGTTTGTTTCAATAAATTGTAGTCCACATGTCATATCTATATTTTATGATTTTGATTTATGCTTTCAAAGAAGCTTACAAAATAAAGTGTTAAAGGAGTTTTATCTAGCCATTATCCATTATCTTTTCAAACTTCTTGAATTTTTTAATTCTAATGTTCATAGAAAATAAAGCAAATACATTATAAACTGTTTGAAAAAGAAAATAAGTTGTGCTTGATATTCAAGTTGGAAGCCAGTTGGGGTTTTTACACTTTGTTCCTCTCAACTTGCTCTTTGATACTCTTATTTAAAACTCTAACATTTTCATGCAATTCAAAGCAATCACATAACCTATCAGCATTTTCCATAAATTTGCCCATGTTTTCTTTAATTTTCTTAACTTAATTTTTAATTTTGTCATTTGACTCATTCAAGTTGTTTTCATAGGTTGTGATTATTTGATTTGCCTTTGTATCTCTTGTACCAATTGTGACAATTGATTTTCACTTTGTTTCTTTATTTGTTCTTCTTTCTCTTCCCATTGTTTTTCTTTTTCCTTCTCATTCCCCAATTCCTTATTGAAGTAAGTGTTTGCATGTGCACTAGACTCCAAATTTTTGAAAATACTTAGTGAGGATTTTTTTTCATTATCAAGTTGTTTATTGATTTCTTTCATTTTTTCTTTCAACTTTTTGAATTTTACTTCTTCCTCAATAGTTACATTACTAAGTTTTCTATTGCTTTCATCCAATTGTTCCTTCAACTTCTTGAGTTTTCCTTCTCTTTCCATATTTACCACTTAGTTTATTATTGCTTTCTTCCAATTGTTTCCTCAAAACTCTCATTTCTACCTCCATATTTTCTAGCAGTGGTTGTACAGTTGCTTCATGAGAGGAAGTATTTCTTATCCATGCCTCTTATTATTTGCACATGTTATCTCTTGATTTCTCCTTTTTCTTTACATTTTCCAACTCTTCTTGTAACTTTTTAATTGTCTTCTCCAACCCTTTTTTTCTCTCTCTATCTTGAACAGTGAATTATATATCTCAAAGTTGGTAATTTTTTTCCACACTAACATTGTCCACATTTTTTACTTTTGAAAAATCCATTGATAGGGTGCTAGCATGAAAATATAATACATTTATCTCACACTCTTGTCAATCATTATCTATATGTGGGGGTGAAACAACCATGAACTCCAACATTTCTAAATATTGGGGATATATGTTGGAAATACCCTACTTGACGTAGGTTCTTTAAAATGAGTTGTGTCAAGTACATCCTTCTTCAATGTCTTATTATATTTTCTATTCATTTTTTGGGTTTGTTATAAATTTATTACAAAATTATTGAGTTCAAAATTTGGGTTTGCTAACACAATATGATGTTTGAAAGAAGAAAGAGAACTTCCAATAATGTACTTTCCACCACCTATTTCCTAGGTTCTAATAATTACATAATGAGCATTATCAATGACCTCACCCCTTCCTAATCCTTCCCCACTGCCACTAGTAAATGGATTTTTTGAATTGTCCTAAGGGTTTTATCTTGAAGGAATTGGGATTGGAATTCTATCCATAAAATTTTGCTTCTTTGCATTTCCTTGTTGGCTAAGATCCTCGATATTCTTCATGTCGAGTCCCGATGTCCTTTTTGGACCACTAGAACTACCCATGCCATCCCCATTAGTGGCACTAGCACTTATTTAAGAAAAGGACAAGTTGGAATTAAAAATGGGATGAATGTATTGGAAAGGATTTTTATATTTTTATGAACTTGATGGGTCATATCCAATGACTAGTTTATGGCCAGATTTTGGTGGATCTTGTGCGGAAGATGGATACCAAGCTCCTTGATCTATTGGGCCTGACCCACCATCACATAAATAAACTTATTTTTATATCATCATTTCCCCTTTGCCATATTTTTTCCTTGTCTTTTGATTGATTACAATATATGGTGAAGGAGATGTACTTGTAGTTTGGAGAGTGGAACTAGTGCCAATGGATATAGGATCCGCAAAAACCTCATACTAATTATCATCATCCTTAGCATTGGCTTTTTTGGTTGTTGCTTCATTTGGATGCTCAATAACCCATAATTCACTAAATATTTTATCCTCATCTAAATCATTAAACTCTACATAGGCCTTTAGATCTATAAGATTCATCCTCATTTCCCAGAAATCAGTAATTTTCTTCAAGGCCAATATTTAGCTTCACGGTCTTGATATATGGTTTGTGGAATAGATTTTTTAGTTGGAAGATCCACTTTTTAATAGAAATTGAAGGATGTCCTAGGGTGAACTTTTCCTTTTTTGTTTATGCAATTATTTAATCTGTGCAATTCCTCTATCAAAATATTGTTTTCACTAGCACATTTTTGCATCTCTTTTTTTACCGCTTCCCAAGAGTTTGTATTTTTTAAACTTTTCAATTAATGGCATACTTTCATGTTGACTGTGGAGTTTCCATTCTGCACAATCTTTCTATCAATTATGTTTAGTGGGTCATATTGCAAGTGATTGGTAACATTAAATTTAAAAACTATAAAAAAATATTGTGCCACTTTGAATCCTTTTCTCTCAAATGTGAACCCTCTACACAAGAAAGGAAAGGAAGCAAATACAATTTTCTTCTAATGACCATGAAAGAGTACATCGATGTTTTCCATTTTTCATACATACTCTAATGTAGAAACTCTCTCTAACACATGTATTGGAAGTTTTTAGTGTTCTACCATTGAATCATAAAACCTTAATACAGTGTACTCTTCCATGAGGTATCAACCAGTCAATTGTATTTCACTTCTCAATTGAATGCAATCTTTACAAGGCATAGGCAATATAGGCATTGAAGTTCTTATAATTTTATGATACATGTGTGCCAAAAAGAAGTATACAAAATGGTTGTAGTCCCTTCTATTATCATTCATCCTTATTGGAGTTGTTCATTAATATATTACTTTATGAACATTAACTTGAATCTTGTTTGTTTTAAATATTTAATGATGCTTTGATAATAGAAGATTACACAAGTAGGTCATGAATCTAAATATCTTATTTTAGTATCTTTTAATTATGAATAGATTTTCTTTCATGTGATGAGAAATGTGCTCAATAAAATTATATCTTGTTGGTTATCTTTGACAATGAATATTGAAAATCATTTCCAGAATGTTGGCACCCACGTTTCAATCTGAAACACATTGCTAGAAAGGATATACTATCTTGAACCCATTGTGAAAAAATATCAAAATTATAAGGATGTTTATGATCATGAGTTAGATCGCATATGTATAGTATGTTGGAAATATTCAAGATATAACAGTTTACTGAGAGGGGAGGGGTGAATCAGTAAACATAAAATCTTAAATCAATTCATATTAACCAGTAAAATATTTAATCACCTAATTCTGCAGTATGTAGACATTCATAACACATAAGCACAGAGATTTTGGTGACCCAGAAACCTTCCAAAATAGAAAGTAAAACTGGGGTGGGGATGAAACCCACAAATCTTCTTTACTGCAGTAGGAAGTTAGCCGGTTAAGGCATACAATGATCACTTCTGGTGATCTGCCCTGTTAGGAGCATAAAGGATTGTTATATCCACCTTGTTAAAGGATTTGAAACATACTTCATAAGTATGCACTCTGTTAGGAGATTTAGTACAAAGACTGTTAAGTCTACCCTGTCAAAGGATTTATAAAAATTGATTCACCTGTTAGAATGAAACAGTGGATCTGAATACAACTGATTGCTGATAAGATCCGCTACGCTCTGATTGTCCTTGATATGACAGATAAAACATTTTTGCTCCAATGCTGACCTTGCTGAAAACCTTCAAAATTCAGCTTACATGCTTTCGCACACATTCTTCACATACTTCATATATTTCACATTCATTTAGAATGATACAATACATTACATATATATACCATCCAAGTTAAAATTACATGCAATGGTCGGTTGAATAAAAGTAGACAAAATTTAACTGAGTCGGCCAAATAGCAAAACAAACTCGGTAGAACAAACTTCTTTGTTTACCGACTGAGCTCGGTTAACACTGAGTCCTATGTTAACCGACCAAACTCGGTTAACACTGCATCCGTCTTTACTCAGTTAATATTGAGTTCTTAATTAACCGACCGAACTCGATTAATGCTGAGTTCTTAGTTAACCGACTGAACTCGGTTAATACTAAGTTCTATGTTAACCGACTGAACTCGGTTAACACTGAGTTCTTCTTTACTCGGTTAATACTGTGAGAAAAGTGTTGTCACTAATGGCAAATAACTTTATGCCAACAATCTCCCCCTTTGGCATTAGTGACAAAAACAATTATGTATCAAAGTTTATGTACAGAAATTGACATACATTTCAAAAAGTTTCCAAAATTGTAGATCTTATTAGATGTATGTCTCCCCCATACAATATGCACAGTATTTACAGATCAATACATATATCTTTGCATGAATAGCTCTGAAGTTCTGAAGTTCTATCTCCCCCTTTTTGACAATAATTCCAAATAACATATATTTACACTGAGATTTCAAAATGAGAGAGAAATTCTGAATGTACCTTGAGAATAAGAGCCAAAGTCTTATCCCAATTTTCTTGCAAAATTTTGCTGGAGGAGAGTGCAATTTGAATTTCTGCAGAAAGTTCAATCATATGATCTGCAACTGAGAAATTGTTGTCATGAATCAATGTTCTGGAATGAGCAATATGCTTTTGCATTGAAGTCATGATATCTATGAGAGTAGACCTGATTCTTGCTTCCTCTCTCAGCAATTCTGCCTGTTTCTTCGATAAAAATCTTATTTTATGATGATGGGATGAACTTGTACTGAGGTCAGATTGCAGCACTTGGGCACTGACCTTCATATCCTCATCAATTTTATTCAACTTTTCTTTTATATCTTTGGTATACTTAGTAACATCACAGAGTTTTCCAAAAAGTGAAGTTACATTATTAAAAGAATTCTCAAAATTATTCAAAATTGTAGACAATTATACTTGATTTAATGCAATATGCTGAGCAATGTGCTCAAGCACCTTATTGTCAAATTTCTTCTCTGCCTTTTCAATCAACTTTTCTTGGCCGGAGGTATCCTCATTGAATTTTTTTACAGCCTCTTCCAACTGAATCAAAATGTGTTGAGTAGAATCTGCTTCAACACCTATAGCCTCTGTTATAATATTTTTAGCACTCTCAATGATGCTATATTCCAGATCTCTTTCATGCCGTAGCTGTTTCTGCCTAGCCTTCTGCTCTAATAGCTGACTGAGCATTCTCATTTCATCAACTGATGCTGTATCAACATCTATTTTAGGAAGGATAATGTCCTTATCCAAATCAATTTCCTCATCCAGTGTCTTGCTGGAAAACATGTATCTTTTTGCTTTTCCAGCAAAGACTTCATCTTGACCCTTGTGAACTGAGACGATAGTTGATGAGGCAGGGCTGGCTGATAAGACTGGAATAGGACTATGTAAAGGAAGACTAAGAGATGTGCAAATGGTATCAAAAATTGGTGTTGTTGTACAGGATGGAGTGGAAGAGCTAATAGTTGCCAAAATTTGATTAAGAGAAGTCAAAATTGTAGTATCTGTAGGTACACTTATTATACATTCTGCAGTAGAGGTTGATGTGCATGATGAACTTACTGCAGAGACTGATGGAGACTCGGTTAATGAAGGTGGCTGCAGCTCGGTTAATGAAGTGATTAGCACTTGCATAGATGGTATACGGAGCTGAGAGGACTTACCAGTAGAAGCTATTTCCATAGTTGATATAACTGTTTTGGATGGAGAGTGTGAAAGAGATGCAATGACTTCAGCTGCAATTTGTACTGGATCTTCTTCCACCTTTGCTTGTTCTTTCTCCTCCATTTCTTTTTCAGCTTCTTCTTCCTCTAATTCTTTCTTAGCCTCTTCTTCCACTTCTAACATGATTGAATGAAGATCCTCTGGAATATCTTCAATATCATCATCATCTTCATCATCATCACTTTGTCAATGTCCTTGATTTCAACAGTATCATCACTGGATTTGTGTAGATGATAGATGTTTTTCCACATGTTTGTTGCATCATTTACCACATGCTCAATGTCTTTGACAAGTATCAAACAGGTGTGGAATCTAATCATCATATTGCCTTCGTGATCTTTCAGTGATGCTTTCACTTCAGCATTAGTGAAACTTGGCAGGAGATTCTTCAGTGTCTGCTCATAGATGTCTTTTACAGTCTTGGTTGTAGCTTCCCATCTGATTTGCAACCTCTCCAATAGTTCTTTGGAGATCTGGGAGGCTATCTGGTCCGGTGAGTATTTCCATTTACCCATCTTGTTCAGTACCAGTTCCTTAATCTGCATCTTTTCTTGTTCTGTTCTGGTTTCAAACTTCAATGCTTTGAAGTTTGTGAAGCTAGCACCTGCTTCTAATTGCTTCAATCTATCCTCAAATGTGAGTGGAGGCTTAACAAGTACAGGTTCTTTCTTTCCTTGTCTTGTTCTCCTGGAGAAGACTGCAGAGGCTTGCCTTTTAGGTTTGGTGATGATCACCTTGCCTTTCTTTTGTTGAGACTCCTTTTCCTTGTCTGACTCGGTTTCCTCTTCTTCTTCTTCGTCTTCTCCTTTGCCTTCTGTTATCATAAGAGAGCCAACTTCCGTCTTCAGTTGGGTTATCCTTCTCTTTCCTTTGCTAATGGCCTGAGGGATTTTAATTTGGAGCTCAATTCTGGCCTTAGCTTGATCATATGTTCCAAAAATTGGTTGTCTTGGGTCTACTGGTTCATTCACCAGTGCTTCTATGATATCCCTGGCTTCGTCAATTTTTACCTCATAGGGAAGAGGTTTCACCCATGCTACTCGAGGCCTGGCTGCCTGAATGTATACCTTGTCGCAATCTACCATGAAGCATATGTCTTCCTTGTATTCTTCAACCAGTTTGGGTGGAATTTGGAACCTATGATTCATCTTTTCCTTAAATTCTTCAAAATAGTTATCCAAAATACTATCAAAATTTTCACCTAGTTCTGCAATGAACTCGTTTATCTGATAAAGAATTGGTATATCTTTTCTCCATACTACTGATCCCTTTGATGGAAAAGATTTCTGAATATAGAAGAATAAACAAATCAAAAGCGAACCGAATTTGCAGGGATTGTTCTTGGAGGTTCTAATGCTTTCCATATTCTTATTGAATTGGGATAAAAGTAATTCTGATAAATCAAATTCTAAATTCTTCTTCACTATTTTGTACGCCAGATCCACAGCTTCACAGGGTACACTGTTTGGACGGCTTGAACTATAGATTTTGTGAGCAATGACGTGAATGCCAAATCTCAATTCGATGTCAGCTACAGTATTCAGCTTAAGTCCCCTACCATCCCATTCTGCTTGGGTCAGTTTCTGCAATTCCTCCCGACCTAGGGTTTTGGTAGACTTGGCTTTGCTCAGCATGGGGAGTCCAGTAATTTTGTTAATCATTTTCTTTGTGATGAGCACTGGTTGCTCTAACCACAATTGGCCATTGTGAACTCGACTGAGTACATACCTAACCCATTTGACTTGAAATTTCCTTGGCAAGTGCGAAATGTGGGTTAACCCTTTTGTTTCAAGATGCTTATGTTCGAGTTTTAGGTTTCCATCTATGCTCATTTCACCTAGGGCATTATCAATTTCTAGGTTTCCAAGTTCTTGAATAGAGCATTTAAAATGAGATCTTATATCATTGACAAGAAGTACCTTTGAAGGAATTTGAGATTGAGCACCATTAGGGTCCAGTGATTCTGCAATAGCTGGTGCTAATTTGAAGTTTGGCACCTTCCATTCCTCTCCTCTAACCAGCATTTCTGAGCCTTTCTTAGTCTTAGAGCTTCCACTTCCGGATGCCATTTTTACTTGATAGGTGTAGAAAAATTCTAAATTGATTCTTTCGCTCTTTTGAAAAATTCGCTCGGAAATGTCTTAAGCTCGCTCTGAAATTGCAGAAAATACCTTAGCTCTTTGTTCGCAGTAAAAATTTAGATCAAATTTTGCCCCTTTTGATAACAAATTTGCCATAAATGTTTTGGTACGATGGCAGAAGAAATGACAGGTTGTCATCCACTAGCTCGGTAGATATTATCAACTCGGCGATCGAAAGAAAATATTGAAGTACCGACCTTACTCAGTTGGGTCACGAACTGACCTTGCTCGGTTGACACAACATGGTCAATGAAACTTAGTTGTGACTGACCGAACTCGGCAAAGTCTCTTACCGACTCAACTAGGTAACTGCTACTCGGTTAATGAAGCTTTGTTACATCCAACCAAACTTGGTAAAGTATTGAACCGTCCTGGAGTCAGAGTGTATCTACAATACTAATTTGATCCATCTTCTTCCTTTGGAGTTGCATAGGATAAATCTTGGAAGATGCAGTTCCAATGTTTCTTATATGAATACTAATTGGAAATGGTAGATTCACCCACCTCTTGAGTGACACTCCTATCTGACTTATCTTGTTCGGTAGATTTTGGAATCCATTGCTACTTCATTTGCTTTCGAATGTTATCTGCTTTGATTTTCTTTTCATCTTCAATTCTTTTGATATTCATGCAATTTTTGGCTATATGACCGAGTTCTGTACATGTATAGCACCTTACAGTTGTGTCCTTTTTCCTTAGGTGATGTCTGGCACAATTCATGCCAGTATGTCCATACTCTCCACAATAGTGACATCTGCACCAGGTGTTGTAGTCCCATCCGAATATGGCTTTGACAAGTTGTTCAGCTGGATTGAATGATTTGGATTTGCACTGGAATGCCTTGTGACCATGCTTTTTGCATTTGTAACAATTGCCTTCAAATTTTGGTTTTTCTTTACACTCATTTGCCTTGTGACCATGCTGATTGCAGTTGAAGCACTTACCATTGAATTTTGCTTTCCCATTGCTCCAGCATTTGTTTGATGTATGACCTATCTTGCCACAATGATTACAAGTGGATCTTTTATTCCTTTGTTCACCTTGCTTGGAGGATTCACCAGCTTCCTTGTATCCAAGACCAGCTTTGCTTGTTTGTTTTTGAAGATTCTGCTCATTCAATTGATTTACGTCTACCTGAGATTTCATCATCCTTTCATTGACTTGCCTTTCAGAGATTAGGTCATTTTCCAAGCTTTCATTGATTTGTCTTTCTGATCTCAAGTCATTCTGTAGACTTTCATTGATTTGCTTTTCAATGTTCAAATCATTCCTTATTCTTTCATTTTGTGCTCTGAGAATCCTGATTTCTTCATTTGCATTGGTGAGTTGGTCTATGAGATCTTCATACTGATGAGTTTGATTGCGGATTTCATGACTTCTATCTTCCAGTTCTTCTTGTGCTTTGTTTCTTTGATCCAAAACTTCACATAGCCTGATTGACTGTATTTCTTGTTCTCTCTTAAGCTTTCTTACCTCTTCTTGCAGAGATCCATTCTTTTCTAGAAGTTTTTTGATTGCTTGGTCAGCTTCTTCTGAATTGCTTGATGGTAACAGGTCTTCAATCTTCACTTCAACATACTGATGATCATTCATTTGTTTTGCAAGATCCTTTCTTCTTTTTAGGGATTGAGAAAGATGTTCCTTTGCTTCTTTAAGTTGAACCATGGCCATTTCAAGATCTAACTTTTCATTTTCTATAACTTTCTCCAATCTGAATATCTCCATTGACTTTGATCTTTGCTCAAGCTGTCAAGCTTTGTCCTGAGAACCAAGTTAGCTCTGATACCAATTGTTGGAAATATTCAAGATATAACAGTTTACTGAGAGGGGAGGGGTGAATTAGTAAACATAAAATCTTAAATCAATTCATATTAACCAGTAAAATATTTAATCACCTAATTCTGCAGTATGTAGACATTCATAACACATAAGCACAGAGATTTTGGTGACCCAGAAACCTTCCAAAATAGAAAGTAAAACTGGGGTGGGGATGAAACCCACAAATCTTCTTTACTACAGTAGGAAGTTAGCCGGTTAAGGCATACAATGATCACTTCTGGTGATCTGCCCTGTTAGGAGCATAAAGGATTGTTATATCCACCTTGTTAAAGGATTTGAAACATACTCCATAAGTATGCACTCTGTTAGGAGATTTAGTACAAAGACTGTTAAGTCTACCCTGTTAAAGGATTTATAAAAACTGATTCACCTGTTAGAATGAAACAGTGGATCTGAATACAACTGATTGCTGATAAGATCCGCTACGCTCTGATTGTCCTTGATATGACAGATAAAACATTTCTGCTCCAATGCTGACCTTGCTGAAAACCTTCAAAATTCAGCTTACATGCTTTCGCACACATTCTTCACATACTTCATATATTTCACATTCATTTAGAATGATACAATACATTACATATATATACCATCCAAGTTAAAATTACATGCAATGGTCGGCTGAATAAAAGTAGACAAAATTTAACTGAGTTGGCCAAATAGCAAAACAAACTCGGTAGAACAAACTTCTTTGTTTACCGACTGAGCTCGGTTAACACTGAGTCCTATGTTAACCGACCAAACTCGGTTAACACTGCATCCGTCTTTACTCGGTTAATATTGAGTTCTTAATTAACCGACCGAACTCGGTTAATGTTGAGTTCTTAGTTAACCGACTGAACTCGGTTAATACTAAGTTCTATGTTAACCGACTGAACTCGGTTAACACTGAGTTCTTCTTTACTCGGTTAATACTGTGAGAAAAGTGTTGTCACTAATGGAAAATAACTTTATGCCAACATAGTAGTCCTTTGATATATGAATCTTTTCTATCTACTTGTAAGTTCTTATATGTTTATACCATGTTTCCTAGGTCAATTTGAGTTGAGTTTTCATGCTTCATACCCTAGGTCCAACAGACTAGAAAATTCACTCTTTGTTATGGACAAAATTACCTCCTGTGTATTTTCATTAACAATTGCCTTTATATTTTTGTACCATCTTAAATTGGACATACTTCAATTTAAGACCTTTTAACTCCTTTTTGATGTGTTGCATTTCACCTTAAGCTCACACCTCACATATTTTCTCTTCCTTCCCCTAAGTGAAAGTGAGGTAGGACCTAATGAATCCTCCTTGATTTTCCTTATTCCTCACACATTCACTAAATTAGGACCTAATATGTAAGTATCCTCTCTTCCTATGACCCCAAAAGCCTAGATTGGATCTCCAAGTGATAGTCCAAGATACCTATTTTATCTTTGACTTCTGATAGTGTAGAATCCAACAAAAGAAGACCTTGAAGGTTAATCTTCTGGACTAGGTCAAACTAGGTTGGCTTAGTATTAGATCCTCTAGTGATTTTGGGCTTAGTAACATTTAACTCCTCCGATAAAATCTTGTTTGTGTAGTCAACCCTTGCGGAGTAATTTTTGAATATTCCAAAATCTACTATAAAAAGGTATTTAGTCCCTCATTTTTATATGAGATGAGCAAGGAGAAAGTATGTGTGGACACCCCAATGTGACTCACATCAATTGTAAGGTGAAAGAAAGGGTTGATTTTTTATTCTTCATTGCAAAGCGAGGTTATTATTCTTCATCAAGCATTCAAAGGTGAATATATCAAACATGGAGTTGTGAATGGATCTTGAAGGTGGTTAGAGTAATTTAGCCTTTGAGGATTTATATGATTTTTGCATCATGCTTCAGATCTGATTCTTTGCACCTTCATACATTTACATACATGCACACTTACATGCTAGGGTTTCACTCATGGATTATATTCTTAGTATTTTAGCATATCTGCATTCTAGATCTATATATCTAAGATACACATATACATACATACACACGACATTTTTTCTAACAGCTATTTGTAGAGGTGGAAATCACCAAAATGGGGGGTTGACTAAGGAAACCTCCTTTATAGCAACCCACACATACAAAACTTCTTACAAATTTGTATGATATCAAACGAAAGGTATACAAATCTAGAACTTACTTTTCAAGATCTTTCTGGAGAAGTTTGTTAGAGAGCCATCAAACTACATCAACCTAGTTGTAGGATGTCCTTCCAAGTTGACCTAGTCCTTCAATGTTATCTTCTAGGGAGATTTCCTGGATTTTTTCTTTTCAACATTTTATTTTGAGATCCAAAATTGAAATTTTAGAAACAATTTAGATCTATGAGTTTTAGAGATAATTATATCTCTCTCTATACATTTAAAGGTGAGTACTTTAGCTCTTATTTTCCCTCCTGGAATACATTTAATCTTAGATCTCTATTTTTCTATTTGTGTGTATTCTAGATCTATATTTTTAATATTTATTGTTTACATTGCATGAAATAGAACTTGCTAGCATACTTCCTTAACGAGTCTCTAGATTTTATATTGTCATCCCTTTATCCTATTTGAGATTTTTGCCAATCAAATTTAGGGCTTATTGAGAGTTATTCTTGGAAGCCCCTCTTTTTCTTGTATTGATTGGCTCAGGGAAAAAGTGTTGAACTTGCCTAGTCTTTTTTCCATTGTTATCATTATTATCATTTTTCCCTTGAACATTTGTTGTGATATGGAGCCTAATCAAACTTGGAGTTTTATTTAGTGTGGTTTTCTTCCCATATTATTTCTACAGAGGTTTAGGGACAAAGTCCTGGGGTAGCACCCTAGGTGTACTCCCTGTCACAATTTAGGGTGGGGTTGAGGTGCAACGCCCCCATAGGGGTTTTCAAGGGCAATGCCCTCGAAGCCAAAAATGCCCTTATATTGTAAAAGGTGTTGGCTACTATTTTTCTATTATTCTAGCCCTAATTTTTTAAGTGGCAGAAGCTTGTACAAAAATGTTTAGGGTTAGGGATTTCATAATGTAATGGTGATATTGTAGCTTCTTGCGGCAGTATTGAGCTATAAGGGATTATGGATAGTAATCAGGTTGTAATCACTAGAGAAGAATAATATTGGACTTGTTGTTGGTGGACATAGCCCAAGGATTGGGTGAACCATGTTAAATCTTGGTGTCTTGTGTTCTCTTTTATGGGATCTACTATTTTCTAGTATTGTTATATTTGCATGTAATTGTTATTTCTATCTAAGGTTGATCCTAGCAACATTTTGGTGAACTGGATGTGAAAAATCCTTTTGTTTGAGCTTGGTAGTTAGATCTTCCCTTTATGCATTGCATTTATAAATTTAAATATACAAAAATATTTTACATTGCATTTTACATTTTTATGCTCTTGAGTGATAGTGTATTGCCTCAAGGTGTATAATTCCTTTTATGAGTACTTTGATGATGTATCTATTAGTAAACCTTCAAAGGTATATAGTAGTGAAGGGTCTAATGAAAAGAATGAGATCTTCATTGAAACCATTCCTCCTACAACTTTCTCTACATCTTTTACAACTGACCTTTATAATAGGGTTATATCATGGCTTCCTATGTATGATATTGTGTGTAGAATTGAACCTATGTGATTCTCTCAACCACTTATCACTCTTAAAGGATGTACACCTCAACAACTCATTATCACTCTTAAGTTAGTTCCTTAGGATGATAAGCCTCTTATAGTTCTTAAAGGAAATCTTGATTACACTTTAGTTTCTCACTCTTATCAAACACAAAATAATCCTCTGCCAAATATTTTGGTAGCTCCTACACCTTTACTAGCTTCTCAACCAAAGCTTTCTCAAGCACCTCATTTACCAAGTTCCTTTGGAAAGGAATATGGTTTAGTTGAGTAGCTATGCACTACTCCCACTAAGATCACTTTATTGGGAAATTATTTAAACATCCACTAATTATCATGAATCTTTACAAAAGGCTTTATCTACACTTCATGAACCTCCACCTAATTAGGATAACATTAATCATTTCTTAGAGTGTATGTATGCTACACCTACTCCTCTTTAGATTATGTTTACTGAAGATGATTTATACCTAAGGAAGTTCAAAATTAGTACAATGCTCTTATGGTTGTGGTCCTTATCAATGGAAATCTTATTCAAGTAACTTTAATTGATAATGGGTCAGGATTGAATGTTTTTAGTTTGGATATGTTGAAAGCTATCAATGTTGATATTTCTATTATAAAGTCAGATAGTCTCCTTATCCATGGCTTTGACAACATTGCTAAGAAAACTTTTGGAGTTATAACCCTTCCTGTTAAGGTTGGTCTTGTTGTATTAGATACTCTAGTTTATGTGATGCCTGGACCTCTCAACTATAATCTTCTTTTGGGTAGACCATGGTTACATAATATGCATGTTATTCCCTATGCTCTTCATTGCAAGGTTAAGTTCATCTATAACAACGTGATGTATACTCTTTATTTGGATGATAGACCTAATAGTTTCTATAATCTTAAATCTTCCAAGGTGTGGAGACTTAGGGAAGAGAAACAAAAAGATAAAATTGAAGCTAAAAATCAATTGAGTGAAGAACCTTCCTCTTCTTTATCAAAAGATGACTAGGATAGTTTAGACTATTATCCAACATTCATTGGAGAATCCAAATTTTTTGATCTCTCTTTAATGAAAACATTTGAACAACCTAATGATGAAAAAGTTGTTTCAACTCCTCTTTCTAGAGAGTTAAGTAATAACTTCATCGCTGCTTCATCTAAGAAAATCATTGAAACTATTAAACCATATTCTTGAGAGGTAGTTTCTTATGAAGCTCCCTTGACTATATCTAACATGGAAAATCATTATGGTCCTAGATACCATTTTCTCACTAAGAATGATTTTTATAGTCAAGTATTTAGAAAGTTTAACAAGGAATATAGGTTTCTTTATCTAATCATGGTTGTGAACATACCTATCGTTTGGGATTTAATCCTTATAAGAAACCTTCTTTCTTCCCAAATGTGAATTATATTTGTATTGGTCCATTGAAGTTAGTAAACCCACATCTTATCACATTTGGTCAATCACCTTCTTTAGATGTGTTCTCTTCTGATGATGCTTTGGCTGAGTTTTTAGGAGCGTATGAGGATTTACCTTTTTTTCATCATAATGAGAGAAAACCTTGTTTATTGGATATTAATGGATATTTTGGAGAAGAAATTGAATCAAAACCACTTGTTGATCCTCTTCCTCCTATGGAAGAAGCACATAAGAGAAATCTTTTGATCACGAAGATGATAGATGTGCCCGTTGACCAAGAAGATTCTGAAAAGGTTATTAAGATTAGAAAATGTATGAATGAAATAGAATAAAAATAGTTTACCAAACTTATTTTGGATTTTTTTGATATCTTTGCTTGGAAATATTCTGATATGCTTGGCATTGATCCTAAAATTGTCACTCACAACATAGTTTTGACACCTGATGCTAAACATGTTAAGAAAAAGATTTGTAAAATGAATCCTAGCATTGCTCTTCTTATTAAGGTTGAGATAGAGAAACTTTTGGACACTATTTTTATACATCCTATAGATTATTCCCCTTGGATTTATAACATTATGGTTATTTCTAAGGGCAAAAATAAGATAAGGATGTGTACTAACTTTTAGGATTTAAAAAAGGATTCCTTGTAAGATGACTTTCCTTTAGCTAACATTGATGTGATAGTAGACTCGACTGCTATACATGTGTTACTATCTTTTATGGATGGATTCTCTTGGTATAATCAAATTTTTATCCCTCCTTATGATCAATATAAGACAACTTTCATTACTCCCTAGGGAACATTTTGTTGGGTAATGATGCCTTTTGGATTGAAAAATGCACATGCTACTTATCGATGAGGTATGACTTTGATTTTTCATGACTATATACATTAAATCCTTGAATATTATGTGGATAGCATTCTAACAAAGTATGTTGAATGTGATGAACATGTTCCTACTCTTAGATAGATCTTTGATATAATAAGGAAGTATAATATGCATTTGAATCCACAAAAATCTACCTTTGGGGTTAACATTGGGAAGCTCCTAGGGTTTATCATATCTAACAAAGTTATTGAGGTGAATAGAGAGAAAATTGATGTTATTGTCAATATGTGTCCTCAAAATATCTCCCAACTTTTTAGCTTACAAGGAAAGATAGAAGATACCTATAGGTTTGTTCTAACCTAGCGAATTGTACTATCCTTTTTACTTACTTGATTAAGAAAGATTATAATTTCTCTTGGGATTAGTATTGTAAGGTCTCATTTGAACAATTCAAGACTTATCTTTCTAATCCTCCTAGCTTACAGCTGGATCAACCTAATAAGTCATTCTTTCTTTAAACTTATACCTCTACTAAAGCATTGAGTATTGTCATGGTTTAGCATGATCAAAATGGTAAGGAACATTTTCTTTATTACATAAGATATACATTTATTTATTATGAAACACACTACACTAAAACCGAAGAAAATAATTCTTGCTTTAATTTTTTCTTACCAAAAACTTAGACATTACCTCCTCAATGCAGAAGTTAATGTTTACATGAAGTTTGATCCTTTAAAGAATCTCTTTTTCAGAAATAGATTTATCTATGTGACTTGATAAATGGGTCATGCTCCTAACAAAGTTTGATTTAAAATTCATTTTTCATTAATCTATTTAAGGGCAAGCCTTCACTCATCATTTGGCTAAGGTTCCTTCTCCTACTTCAACAATATAATCTATTAAGTTTCCTAATGAATTCATGTTTCCTATTGATATAGATGAAACATGGGAGTTATACTTCAATGGATCTAGATGCTAAACTAGATCCAAAGTTGGTGTTATATTAATATTCCCATCTAGGAAACCTATTCCTTTGTCTTATAATCTCACCTTTTCATGTACTGATAATGTTGTTGAGTATGAAGCCCTTATTGCTATTTTAAAAGTGGCTTTATCCTTACACATTAAGCACATTAAGAACTTTGGTGATTGACAACTTGTTATATAGTGTATTAATGGCACATATCAAGATAAGAATGATAAATTAACCAAGTACCAAGATCTCGCTATAGATTACTTGGAAACTTTGTCTTCCTCTTCTATTCAGAACCTACCTCTGAAGAATAATCAACATGTTGATGTTATGGCTGGTGAAACATCTCTTATTACTTTAGAGGAAGGTGTGTTAGATTTTTAGTTCACAATTCATATGCTTTCTAAACTTGCAATTTTACATAATAACCCATTAAATATAACATGTCTTAATTTACATATAGATGAGTGGTATTCTCACATTTATCAGTAGCTTAAAGATGGATTGTTCTTTGAGTTAGCAACTAGGAATTCTAGGAGTAGAATCTAGAAGCTTGCAACTCACTATGTCATTCTTATTGATGTTCTTTATAAAACATCTTATGATGGTCCTCTCCTTAGATGCCTTACTGAAGCTAAAATTCATGTGGCTTTGCAAGAATCCCAAGCTAGATCATGTGGGGGCATTTTGGTAGGAAATTTTTAGTTAACAAACTCCTTCAAATGGGATATTATTGGTAGACTATGGAACATGATTCATTTACAATTGTCAAGAATTTTCCACAGTTATCATAATAGTCTTATTCATGATCCTACTCATGTTTTACATTCTCAAGTCCCACCATGACCTTTTAGTGTGTGTGGTTTTGATCTTATTGGTAAGATGTCTCTTCCCTCTTCTCAAGGAAATACTTATATCCTCACCACTACATATTACTTCACTAAGTGGGTAGAAGTTGTGCCTCTTCACTCTAACATTGTGGATGTGATTTTTTATTTTATACATTGCCACTAGATTTGGTATTCCTATGGCTATCATTTCAGATAACGGAGCTCAATTTAAAAACAAAGAAGTTAAGGCCTCTCTGGAGAAATATCATATTCATCACCATTTTTCTTCTCCTTACTTCCCTCGATCTAATGAACAAGCTAAATCTTCTAATAAGGTTATCGAATAGATCCTTCAGAAGATAATCAATAAACATGCTAAGAATTGGCACATAAATATGCTAAGGATTGGCACACTTGATTAGTTTATGCTTTATGGGATTATAGAACTAGTGTTCAAACTATGACTAGAACATCTCCTTATAACTTAGTGTATAAGGCAGATGTGGTAATGCCGTTAGAATTAAAAATTCCTTCTTTGATAATTTCTTTTAAAGGTATAATTGACAAGGACACCTTTCAAGAGAAATGTTTACAAGAGCTTGAGATGTTGGATGAACAATGAATCAATGCTATGGAACACATCATGGCTTATCATAAAATGGTGAACACAAGATATAATGGTAAAGTGATTGAACTCATTTTTTCGGTTGGTGATTTAGTCCTTTATGAGAATCAAAGGAACATGAATGCTTTACCTAGTTAAAAAGGGAAGTTCAATCGTCACTAGCTAGGTCCTTATATTATTACATAATTATATGGATCTAGTGCATATAAGATCATTGAATGGTGTGCCTTTTAAGGAACCTATTAATATTATACATTTACATCATTATTATGTGTAATCATTCATTTTTCTATATTATGTGCTTACATCTTTCCTTCTATGTAGCTTTAAAAATGATTGTAAGAATGCTAAGTACACGATATCTTCATTTCCATTTTTTTGTGTTTTCTTTATGTAATTATTTATGAAAATTAATCAAAAGAAGGTAAAATATTTTCATATATATATATATATATATATATCATCAAACTATTTTGGTATGCATAATAGGCACTAAGATACAAAATATGACCTATATATCAAAATAGTACAATCAACTCTCATCCACAAGATAGTGAGATACTGATCTCTCTGCTCTGTGATGTGATGGTAGAGTCATTTATTGGGTATTCAACACATATGTATGAATCCTAGATGTATGTTGACAATATCAGTCAAGTTTGTTATTAGTGACACACACTTATTCAGTTTTTATATAGCTACTGAGCTCAGTGTATAGTTCTCAGTATTTTCCATGTAATTTAGTTGTTCATCGAGTTCTATAGTTGCTACCAAGTCCTTTGGACAAATCCTAGTGGTTACCGAGCATATTCAATTAATGTGAAAACTAGCAGTGTAAACCATGCATTTCAGTTGGTGCATAGTTTATTAGTGGTTACCAAGTAGTGCAGTGTTCACCGAGTTTGCAGTGTATGTGATGAGAGTCCAGTCTTAATCAGGATTCCTAGTGTTAACCAAGAGACTCAGTTTATACTGAGCTCAAGGTGAGAATTTTTACCAATTCATACAATGTAAATCAAGAGATACTATTTATATGATGAGTTTCAGAGTGTCTATTGAGTCACCAGTGAAGATCAAGTTCAGGACTACTTAGAAGTGATCAGTATGGACTGAGGTTCTATGTCTACTAAGTGCATGATGATGTCGAGTATTAAAAGTGGATGTCAAGTATCAGAACCTCATAGATTCAATCTTTAGAACCTGAATGTCTTCATGTGGGCCGACTTTGTAACATTTGTGGTAACTTGTATGATGGCCGACTTTGTAATTTGTATAATTGGATTGATATAAATGTAATGCATTGTATCATATCCAATGTATGAATGTATGTAATGTGTGTGAAAAATATGAAGATGTGAATGCAAATTACATCAGAGAAAAGAAAAAGGAGTGAATTGTAAAGGCCATAAAATTATAAGGAGCAGTAGAGACATATCTATCACAGAAAGGTGATCAGTACACAAAGGAATCTCATTTAGTACAACTAAGTTGCAAATCAAGGATCTACTATTGCTTCATTCTAATAGGTGGATTAGTCAAAATCCTTTCACAAGGTAGACCTAACAATCTTTTGTAAATCTCTTTACCAAGTGCATGCTTAATTGTATGTTTGTAAATCCTTTCACAAGGTGGACCTAGCAGTCCTTATTGCTCCTAATAGGGCAGATCATCAGAAGTGGTCAATGTAAGCTTTAATAGGCTAACTTTATATTGTAGTACTAAAGTTGTGGGTATCATGCTCACCCCAATTTTACTTTCTATTTGGAAGGTTTTTGGGTCACCAAGTCTTTGTCTCTCAGTGTTATGAATGTCTTCAATTTCTTATGCATGCAATTAGATCAGAATTTATATAATGGATTAAATGCTAATTGAATGGTTAGATTGAAGGTTGAAATTGTTGAAGTTTTAAAAGTTATTGATTCACCCCTCCCCTCTTAGTAACTTAGCTTAGTCTTGAATATTTCCAACAATTGGTATCAGATTTTTTTGGTTCTCAAGAGAAAGCTTAACAGCTTGAGCAAAGATCAAGGTCATGGAGATATTCAGACTTGAAAAAGCCATTGACAATGAAAAGTTGGATTTAGAAATGGCCATTGCCCAACTCAAGAAAGAAAAGGAGCATCTCTCTAAATCCTTGAAAAGAAGAAAAGAACTTGAAATTCAAATGAATGATCAACTCTACATTGAAGAAATAATTGAAGACCTTCATTCAAGCAATTTACATAAAGCCAATGAAGCAATCAAAGAACTCCTAGAAAAGAATGGTTCCTTGTAATAAGAAGTAAGAAATCTAAGGAGGGAAAAATAAATTTAGTTGGTAAGGTTATGTGAAGTCTTGGAGGAAAGAAACAAGATAAAATAAGAGATAGATGGAAAGAACAATGAAATCTAGAACCAATCCCTTCAGCAAGTAGACCTTACTGATCAACTCTCTAATACAAATGAAGAAATCATGAGCCTAAGATTTGAAAATGAAAGAATGAGGAATGATCTAAATTATGAAAGGAAAATCAATGAAAGAATGAAAAATGATCTGAAATCTAAAAGACAAATCAATGAAAGATTAAGGAATGAGCTAAACTCTAAAAAGCAAATCAATGAAAGAATGATGAAAACTCAAGCATTCATGAATCAACTGAATGAGAAAAACCTCTATATGCAAAAAGGAAAAGCAAGAATTGGATATACAGAAGAAGGAGAATCATCCAAAGAAGAAGCTCAAAAGAACCAAAGACCTATTTGCAATCATTGTGGTAAGACAGGTCATACATCAAACAAGTGCTAGAGTAATGGAAAACAAAAATTCAATGGAAAATGCTACAATTGCAATCAGCATGGTCATAGAGCTAATGAATGCAAAGAGAAACCAAGATTTGAAAGAAAATGTTACAAATGCAAGAAACATGGACACAAGTCATCAAAATGCAAAACCAAGGTATTGAATCCAATAGAGAAAATTGTGAAAGCAATATCTGGATGGGACTACAACACTTGGTGCAGATGTCATTACTATGGAGAATCTGGACACATTGGTATGAATCGTGTTGAATATCATATGAGGAAAAGAGATGCCACTAAAAGGTGTTTCATTTATATAGAACTTGGACATCTTGCCAAGAACTTACTGGTAGAATTAAAGATGAGAAGAAGGCAAAAGATGGTAACATCCAAAAATAGATGAGACAACAATGGGTTCCTAAGTCTACCAAGGATACAAGTTTGAGCAATGATGGTCAAGTCACTCAAGAATTGGGTGACTCTACCATTTCTAATTAAGTTCTCAAGGGAGAACTAGAACTAGGCTATCAAAGATAACATTTAAATTAGTTCCAATTGAAAGGTGGCAAAGATCCAAATCTATATTCAGGATACAAAGGATCACTAAGTGAGATCGGTATCAGTTACTACCAAGTTACTTCTCTACTGAGTAAGGTCAAGTCATAAACTCTACTGAGTGAGGTCAGGAGCAATAAAAGATTCATATGGTTACCAAGTCACAAAGACTTTTCCAAGTGTTCAATGCCAAGTAGTGGATGAAATTCTATCAACATATCTACTTTTGTACCGAGAATTAATGGCAAATTTTCAACAAAAGGCAT
Source organism: Cupressus sempervirens (assembly GCA_028749045.1). Lineage (NCBI taxonomy): Eukaryota > Viridiplantae > Streptophyta > Pinopsida > Cupressales > Cupressaceae > Cupressus > Cupressus sempervirens. The sequence goes on from CM053783.1 coordinate 714,298,607, forward strand.
GGAATCGAAATCATTTCTTACTGTGAAATTTTGAATGTTATTGCAAAGAGCAATTTTCAGTGCAATCAAAGCAATTTGAGTGAATTTCCAGTGAAAGTTTTTCAAATTCTCTCAAACCCTACTGAGTAAAAATGGCTTCTAGTAGCAACAAGGTTACGTGAGGATCTGACATGTTGGTTCATGGAGTTGAGTGGAAGGCACCAAATTTCAAGCTCACTCTTGCAGTTTCTAAAACCCTAGATGCAAGTGGTGTACAATCTCAAATTCCTCCCAAGGTACTTCTTATCAATGATATTCACACTCATTTCAAATGCATTATCCAAGAAATTGGTACACTAGAAATGGATAATTCCCTAGTTTAGTTATGTGTGAATGGAGTCCTAAAACTCGAGCATCAACATCTAGAAACCAAAGGGTTGACACACATCCCTCACATGCCCTGATAATTTCAAATCAAATAGATTAGGTTTATCCTTATTCGAGTGCATAATGGGTAGTTATGGATAGAACAACCAATTCTAATAACCAAGAAGATGATTCATCAAATCACTGGCCTCCTTATGCTAGCCAAAGCCAAAATGACAAAAACACTAGGTCAGGCAAAACTGGAAAAGAAAACCCTAGTTGAATGGGATGGTAGAGGAATGAAAATTAGTAGTGTCATTGATGTAGAACTAAAGTTTGGTATTCACATCATTTCACACAAGATATACAGTTCAAGCAAACTAAATAGTGTGTCATGTGAAGCCGTGGACTTAGCTTACAAGGTGGTTAAGAATAATTTATCATACGACCTTGCCAAGCTATTACTAAGACAGTTCAACAAGAACATGGAAAGCATAAGAACTTCGAAGAACAATCCATGTAAGTTTGGTTCCTTGTTGACTTACCTATTCTTTTATGTACAAAAATGCTTTCCTTATAAAGGCACTATAGTATGGAGAAAAGATGTGTCTGTGCTCTATTAAATCAATGAGTATATTGTAGAGATGGGTGAAAATTACAATAGCATTATGAACAACAACTTCGATGTATTTAAGGAGAAAATGAACAACAGGTTTAGAATCCCCAAGAAGCTAGTTGAGGACTACAAAGATGAAATATGTTTTATGGTGGATAGTGATAAGGTGTATATTCAGGTAGTTAAGCCTAGAATTGTGTGGGTAAAACCTCTTTGGTATGAGGTCAGCATTGATGAAGCAAAGGATATCATTGAATCTCTTATCAATGAACCAGTTGATCCTAAGGATGCATAATTTGGAATGTATGATGAAGCAAAGGCCAGGATTGAACTTGAAATTTAGCTCCCTCAAGCAGTCAACAAAGGGAAAAGAAGGATTGTAAAACTAAAATCAAGTTCACCCCTTTTGTTAACTGAGGCAAAAGATGAGGATGAGCAAGGTAAAGAAGCAGAGAATGAGGAAGATTCTAAGGAAGAAGAACCTTTAAAGAAGAAAGGCAAGGTGATCATCATCAAGCCAACAAAACCATCCACTGCAGTATTCACCAAGAGGTCAAGAAAGAAAGGTGACAAAGAAGGAGGAGACATCATATTTAGAAAGCCTCCACCCACCTTCCAAGATAGATTAAAGCAATTGGAAGAAGGAGCACACATAAAAAAATTTAAATCATTAAAATATGAGATTAGGACAGCTAAGGAGTAGAAGCAAGTTGAAGACCTGGTGTTGAATAAAATGGGTAAGTGAAAATACTCACTAGATCAGCTCACTTCTCAAGTTCCTGGTGAACTATTAACAAAGATAAAGCCAAGATGGTATTTTTCTATGCAAACTGTCAAGGACATATGTGGACAAACCCTGAGGTAGTTATTACTGAGCATATCAAATGTTGAGATAAAAGATTCATTGAAGAAAAATTGACTCTAAGTTTAATACTTGTCTAGTTCTGATCAAGGACATTGAGCATGTTGTTAGGAATGCAACAAACACTTGGAAGAATATATATTTGTTACATAAACCAAGTGATTTTCTAGTCAATGTCAAAGATGATGACGAAGAAGAAGATAACGAGAAAGATGAAGAAGAGAATGTTGAAGAAGTAACTCACTTTGATAATGAAGAAGATGAAGAGGATCAAGGACAAGAGGCTACTAAGGAAGAAAAGCAAGACGATGAGAAGATTGACCTAGTCAAGATAGTTGCAGCAGTCATTGCCTCACTTCCTCACCCTCCAAGCAAGCCAGTGTCAACATCAAGTGTTGAGGTAGCATCAACAAGTTTCGTTGTGACCACTAGTGATATAACAAATGTCTAATCACTCTTTGTTCCTACTCAGCTCAGTACATCACTGACAGAAGTGACTTCCAATTCATCCACCAAGCTATAGATTCCTTCTTCATCTACCGAGTTAAGTACTTCAATTTTGACTTCTTCAATTTTAAACACACCAGTTTTGGGTTCTATGGTTTTGAGTACATCAATTTGGGTTCCTCAAGTATTTCTATAAGTATTCCTTTAGTTAGTACAGTATTAGTTTTGCTGCAAGCCCTAGTATCTCTACCATTTTTTCTATTCTGGATACACAAGCAATAAGTGTAAGGACAGTTGAGCTCAATGTTCAACCGAGCACAAATTTTTTGGGAAAAGTAAAGGAGATAGAGGAGGAAATTGATTTAGATGAGGAAATATTAATCCCCAATTGGGATATTTACAAGCTTACTCTAGACCAAATGCAAACATTTGGTGAACTCCTCTAAAAGAAGGCTAAACAGCAAAGGCTAAGAGAGGAGAGAGATAAAGAGTATAAGATAATTGAAGATGCCAAGAACATTTTGGTAGAAGCTATAGGAATTGAGATTGATTCTTCTCAACCTATTTTTTATTAGCAAGCAAAAGTAGTCCAGAAATTCAATGAACACACTAATGGACAAGATAAGCTAGTGGAGAAAGCTAAAAATAAATTTGACAATAAAGTGTTGGAGCACGTTGCTCAACAGATTGTCATTCATCAAGTAGAGTTCTCTATAATTTTGGGCAATTTAGAAACATCATGTTCAAATGTGTCATCAATTTTTGGGAAGCTATGTGATGTTTCTAGTTTTACAAAGGAAATAAAGGACAAATTGTCCAAAATAGATGAAGATCTAAAGGCTAGTACTCAGCAACTGCAACTTGACCCCAGTTTAAGCTCTGCACACTTCAACAAAATAAGTTTCTTGTCAGAAATGCAAATAAATTCACTAAGGAAAGAAGAAAGGATTAGATCCACATTGATTGACATACAAAACATGATCCTTCCCAAGATGGATGCACTGCAAAAACATATTGCATATTCAAAAACTCTATTCCATGACAATAACTTCTCTATTGTAGACCATATGATAGAATTGTCAGGAGAGGTACAAATTGCACTTCATACATGTAAGGTCCTACAATAAAATTGGGATAAAACTTTGGCAATCATTCTTAAGGTGCATTCTAAATTTTTGTCTCATTTTGGTGTTTCTATGTTAAAAAAAATAGAATAAATCTTTGGTATTAATGTCAAAAAGAGGGAGAAAAGATATATTGGAGAAAGCCATATGTTACAGGGGAGTGAGACACATAGAGAGACACATAGTATGAGGAGAAATATGCTATGGGGGAGAACTTGCAAGAAGTAAGACATGTAGAAAAAGACATGTTGTATATAGCAAGAAGATGTATAGTATACTATTTATACCTTACAAAACCAATTTTGAAAAATCCCAAAAACAGTATACTCTATTGAGCTAGTATCTCATGATGATGGATATGAGTTGATAAGTGTTTTTATCACTAATGCTAAAGGGGGAGATTGTTGAGAATATCAGTCAAGTTTTTTATTAGTGACACACATTTATTTAGTTTGTATATAGCTACCGAGCTTAGTGTATAGTTCTCAATATTTGCAATGTAATTCAGTTGTTCACCAAGTTCTACAGTTGCTATTGATTCCTTTGGACAAATCCTAGTGGTTAATGAGCAGATTTAGTTAATGTGAATACTAGCAGTGTAAACCATGCATTTTAGTTGATGTCGAGTTTATTAGTGGTTAATGAGTAGTGCAATGTTTACCAAGTTCACAGTGTATGTGATGAGAGTCCAGTGTTAACTGAGCTTCCCAGTGTTAATCAAGAGACTCAATTTATACCAAGCTCAAGGTGAGAATGTTTATCAAGTCATACAATGTAAATCAAGAGACTCAATTTATATGATGAGTTTTACAATGTCTACCAAATCACTAGTGTAGACCGAGAGCAGGACTACTTAGAAGTGATCAGTATGGACCGAGCTTCTATGTCTACCAAGTGCATGATGATGTTGAGTATTGATAGTGGATGTTGAGTATTAGAACCTCATCGAGTCAGTCTTTAGAACCCAAATGTCTTCATGTGGGCTGACTTTGTAACATTTGTGGTAACTTGTATGATGGCCGACTTTGTAATTTGTATAATTGGATTGATATATACATAATGCATTGTATCATATCCAATGTATGGATGTATGTAATATGTGTGAAAAATATGAAGATGTGAATGTGAATTACATCAGAGAAAAGTAGAAGGACTGAATTGTAAAGGCCATAACATTATAAGGAGTAGAAAAGACATATTTATCACAGAAAGGTAATCAATACACAAAGGAATCTCATTCAGTACAACTAAGTTGCAAATTAGAGATCTACTATTGCTTCATCCTAATAGGTGGATCAGTCAAAATTCTTTCACAAGGTAGACCTAATAGTTTTTTGTAATTATCTTTACTGAGTGCATACTTAATTGTATGTTTTTAAATCCTTTCACAAGGTGGACCTAGCAGTCCTTATTGCTCTTAACATGGTAGATCATCAGAAGTGGTCAATGCAAGCTTTAACAGGTTAACTTTATACTGCAGTACTAAAGTTGTGGGTATCATCCCCACCCCAGTTTTACTTTCTATTTGGAAGGTTTTTGGGTCACCAAATCTTTGTGTCTCAGTGTTATGAAAGCTTTCAATTTCTTATGCATGCAGTTAGATCAGAGTTTATATGATGGATTAAATGATAATTGAATGGTTAGATTAAAGGTTGAAATTTTTTGAAGTTTTAAAAGTTACTCATTCACCCATCCCCTCTTAGTAACTTATCTTAGTCTTGAATATTTCCAATAATGTACTCCTCTCTTATCAGCTGTGAGATCAGTGTTGGTGCACATGTAGCTCCTATAGCTCATGACTCTACTTATCTAGATGCTCTTACATCAATTGTAGCTCTATTATTACAAGAGTAAAGATGTCTAAGTGGCATTTGGGATCTTGCCTCCTCACATATCAAATCTATGAAGTGGAAGGAATCCTTTCTTGTATGGTCATGTCTATTAGGATGTCCCTTACAAAGGATCTCCACTCCTCTATACTGGTTGCACAAGGCATATTTTATCACTCATTTATTATATATCATTATCCTTGTATTCAATCTTTATCATTCTTCGTACCTAGATCTCCTTCCTAGAACTTGGGGTGTATATCTTAGATATGTGTAGCTAGTGGTGGTCAACTTGACTCTCTACACTTTGTATGTGTGGTCCTATAAGGAGGGGTCCCAGTGTTACCTCATGGTGTGCAAGATTGTAGTGGTCCAACTACTATAGGAGATGGAATCCTCTCATGTGCTCTCCCACCGATTACTAGTGTATCCTCCTCACCCTCAACCTCCATTGTCTCTCCCTCTATTGGAGGCTTATCATCCCCATTACTCTCATCTATATCATCTTCTCCTTGAGATACTTTGAAATATGGACCTAGATCACCTATAGGGTAGTCATCTGGGAATATGGGTCTCACACCCTCAACACTAAAATATCGTAGATAGTCTCTAGATACTCTTTCATCATTTAATATAGGGGGCACCTCTGTATCATCTGGACACCCTTAGTATTTTTCAGTGTCACATCATCTATTGTTAATCATGTATGATCCTGGGGATATCTCTATATCTAGCCCCATCTAGATATTGATGCACAAATGGAGGAGGACCATGTTGAAGACCAAACTATCACAACACTCTATCATAATAGTAGGGTGCCACTATGTAGTCATGCTTTCTCTCGAAAACCCTCTACCTTTGCATCCATCTTAGTTGCACTAGTAAGTATAACCATGCTATCATAAGATGGCAAAGTCTCCAAGTAACATCACTAAATTGTAACTAGTTGAATTTGTTCCTCTAGTATAATATATCTCCAAACTGTCAGGGTTGGTTCAATGTGTAAGCATGCATTCTCAATAACTTTGCTAGTATCTTGGTCAAGATCCAAATGGTCTAGTACATGTGAAGTGATAAGGCCCATACTTGTAAGAGTGTGCATGGCATAAGACTCACTTGCTAGTACCTTACAAACTTCTCTAACTCATAGTACATATGTGATATCGTACTCCATCCCCATGCATACACTATCAACTCTCTCTCCATATGTTTGACTATATGTGCTAGAGGATTCATAAATATCATACCCTTTCTATTGGGTATGATAGTAGAGGCAGTAACTCATAGCATAATCTTCCTAAGAAGAGGTGCCTACCCAAGGATGATGCACTTCATGCACACTTGGTCTGGTCTCTATCTCTCTCTATGTATGGAATACCCATGTAGTACTCAAAATCTATCATGATATATGTGCATGATCTATGTCCTCATTGTCCCACTATTAGTCCACAAACTAGTAGATGCAAGATCTAGTACACATCCTCCAAGGTGACTGTTATCTCTCCTATTGGTAAGTGTAATGAGAATGTAATTTCATCCCATCTCTCTATCAATACTCCTAGCATATCCCTATGGAACCTCATATGTTTTTCTTTTTCTACCTAGTATATACATGTATCCCTATGTATTTGGATATCTACTACTCCCAAATCCTAGATGTTCTCTCAAATGTATATCATCACATATGATATGTAGTTCTCTCTCATGACCAGTGGATCATGTAGAAGCATCAAACAAGATATCTATTAGTACAACATATCAAACTATGTAATCCACTTAGTCTACATCTAGACTAGGTCAACCTCCTAGGGACTAGGTCAACTTCCCTAAGACTAGGTCAACCTCCCTAGGGACTAGGTCGACCTACCTCTAGGCTAGGTCAACATGAACTTGGGATATCCTAGACACCCTAAGGACCATGTCAACCTAACTAAGAACTAGGTCAACCTCCTACTAACCTTCAAATCACCTTTATGGTTAGATTCCACATCTATGAAAGAAAAAATATAAAAAATACATGAAGTCATGAAAAGTATGGACTGATGCTTACTTGCTCAAGCATAAAACCATCTAATACATTTTGTTGAAGCACCTCCATCTGTGTGGGTTGCAGTGTCTCTTCCTTCCTCTCCCCTTCAAGCACAAGGTAAAAAATAAGATTTAAAAAGGTAACATGAGCTTACATAACATCAAGTTAGGTTACTTTTTGGATATGTTTTACAAAACCATTATTTACAAGTGATACACCTATTCACTCTTTTCATCATATCTTGAGTTTGATAACTCAAATTTCTGCCATGTCATAGGTGTTGGAATCATGATTTAGTTACCTAAACCTCAAAGATGCTCTTAAAGCATTCAAAGTTCATCTAGTAGTGTTTTGATGGCCTCTTATCATCATCTTTTATCTACAATTTGTTATGTTTAGTGTGATCCCTTATTTCACCTTTTCTAAATGAGCAAGCTAAAACAAGGGGGGCATGGCTATCTGTGAGCTTCGCTATCCTCTATAGTAAGTCCTAAGTGATTTTTTATTATCACTAACTTGTGTCTTTATAGGATGCGGTTATGAATGTTGTCTTGCAATATTTTGCATATAGACTTTATTATATCCTTTTTACAAGTTATGATTATGTTTTCCTATTTTATCTTGCATATGCATGTAGTGTCATATCCTGCTAAAGTAGGGGTTAAACATACCATCTTAAAATGGAAACACTTTGATTTAAGACCTTTTAGCTCCTCTTTAATGTGTTTGAATTTCATATTCACACTTTAAGCATACACCTCACTTCTTTTCTCCTCCTTCCCCTAGGTGAAATTGAGGTAGGACCTAAGGAATCATCCTCAATTTCCCTTCTTCCTCACACATTCATTGAATTAGGACCTAATTTGTGAGTAGTCTCTCATTCTAGAACCCCAAGATCCTAGATTGGATCTCTGAGTGATAATCCAAGACACCTATTTCACCTCTAACCCCTACTAGCTTGGAATCTAAAACATGAAGACCTTGAAGGTTAACTTTCTAGATTAGGTTGACCCAAGTCAATCTAGTCTAAAATAGGTCAACCTAGGTCAGTCTAGATAAGATGAGGTTGACCTAGGTTAACCTAGTCCCAGAGCTTCCAGTGATTTCTGGCTTGGTAACAATTAACTCCACTAGTAAAGTCTCGCTTGTGTGGTTGACCCTTGTAGAGTAATTTCATGAATATTCATAAAATCTACCATAAAAAGGCATTCAATCCCTCATTTTTACATGAGAGGAGCAAGGAGAAAGTATGTGTGGACACCCAAATCTAACTTAGAGCAATTACAAGGTAAAAGAAAGGGTTGGTTTCTTATTATTCATTATAAAGTGAAGTTATTATTCTTCATCAAGTATTCAAAGGTGAATATATCAAACATGAAGTTGTGAAGGGATCTCAAAAATAGTTAGATTACTTTATCCTTGGGGACTTGGTATGATTTCTACATCATTCTTTAGATCTGATTCTTTGTACCTTCATACATTTATATAGATGCACACTTACATGCTTGGGTTTCACTCATAGAGTAGATTCTTAGCATTTTATCATATTTACATTCTAGATCTACTCATCTAGGATACACACATAAACATGACATTTTTCCTAATGGATATTTGTGGATGTGTAAATCACCAAAATGGGGGGTTGACTAATGAAAACCCCTTTATAGCCACCCACACACACACAAAACTTATTACAAATTTGTAGGATATCAGTGAAAGTTTGTAGATCTAGAACTTAATTTTCATGAGCTTTCTGAAGAAGCTCATTAAAAATTTGTTGGACTACATCAACCTAGTTGTAGGAAGTCCTTCCAAGTTGATGTAGTCCTTTAGTGTTCTTTTCTAGGAAGATTTCTTGGTTTTGCTCTTTTTGACATTTTATTATGAGATCCAAGGTCAAAATTTTAGAAACAGTTCAGATCTGTGAGTTTTATAGCTAAATATTATCTCTCTCTATGCATTTCAAGGTGATTACTTTACCTCTTATTTTCCCTCCTATCATACATTTACTTTTAGATCTCTATTGTATTATTTGTGTGTATTTAAGATCTATATTCTTTATATTTCTTGTTTGCATTGTGTGAAAGAGAACTTGGTAGCATACTTCCTTGACAAGTCTCTAGATTTTGTATTGGCATCCCTTTATCCTCTTTGGGGTTTTTGCTAATCAAATTTGGGGTTTATTGAGAGTTATGTTTGGAAGCCCCTCTTTCTTTTGAATTGAATGGATCAAGGAGAAAGTGTTGAAATTGCTTGGCCTTGTCTACATTGTTATCATTGGTGTCATTCCCCCTTGAACAAATTTCATCTTAGCTTTTTGCATGAGCCATGATAGTTTCTAGACAAGAGAATACTGGAGGTAATGCCCCGTGGGTCATTCCAGCAATCCAAATTGTAAATTTATTTATCTTGGACCCTATCACGGTGTTATATTTACAATATGTTGACTCCTTTGCAGACCATTCCGCTAATTTTCAACTACAAATATAATTTCCCTAATACTCCTTCCATAGATAACATGATCAAAAATATTGTGGAATTCATCAATGAAACCTGACATTTTAACTAGTTTATGGAAGTCTATTATCTAGTTTCCCTATATCTTATTTGGGTTGTACTATCACTCCTTGTTTATGTTTTCATCATCATTGAAAATTTTAAATAACTATACTTATTCACAAATTATAATTTACAAGCTTGATTAAAAATTAAACCCTAAATTGTCATTTTATTATTTTACTTAGCAAGTTAGCTCACTGCTAGAATGTAGTAATTTAGTCTTATAATGCATGAGTGATTCAAAATTAAACCCTAAATTATATAGTTGATTTTACACTTATAGTAAAAAATATATGGTGATAAAAATATATTCAATATTTTACCCAAAAAAATTGAAACTCAAATTGAAAACTGTGAGCTATCTTAGAAGACTGAGAGATTGTGTTGCAACTTGCAAATTGTAACCCCTTTTTGATACTCCAATACTTTTATTGAATCTCGGTAGAACTCAAACACATAGATCAAAGATTAAAAAAAGAAAAAAATAAAATAAATTTATTTATAGTCCACTCAAAGGGACAAATTTACAAATTGTAGAATTGTGAGATTATGTTTGATATTAATTTTTGTTACTCTTACAATTATACACTGTAAAACTTGTATTCTTGTCAAGCATGAGACATATTAGGCATTAAATTTTATAATTATTTCTACTTTTTGAAGATTTAAAGGCTTAATTTCTAGGGGAATTTGGAAAAATTGAGTGTTGCAGAAATCAGTCTGAAATACATCTCAAGGCATTTATCGTTGCTATCTAATGTTGGTCGATACATCACCACTATTGTAGCTAGTAAATGATGTCGATATTGCATCACCATGTATCTCTATAATATTTACCACATCATAATAAATAGTGATTAGTCTCACTTGATATGTGTATGCCATGTGTCTTCTTTCTAGGGGTATTTGGGGAAAAAGTCAAGTGTTGCTGAAATCGGCCCGAAATACATCTCGAGCCTTTGATCTTTGTTGATCCAATAATGGTTAGCATGTCCCCTTTTTGGTATACTATAAATGATGAGATATTGCGTCACTGTAGGTTTTTATGTTTTTTACCTCATCAAACTTAATGTAGATAGTGATTAGTTACACTTATAATGGTGATTGGACACGTGTGACATTTTTGGAAGGGTTTTGTAAAATTTCCATTTATTTTCCCCAGCTTCTTGGAATACATTGTATGTCATTGATATATTATAATCCAACAGTTATCTTGTTAAATTTAAATTTAATAAAATAATACATATTAAAGTTATGAATAGGTATAAAATTAAAAAATCACTCATGAGATGGGTCAAAGTTATTATGAATATTAACAAGTGTCGTGGCCCATGTAATGGCTTAGACTTTAGTACTTTCCTTTATTATTATAATTACAATAATAATAAAAATTATATATCATAGAACTACAATTAATTGAAATTAGAAATTTAATTAGCTTGATTGATTGATTAGGAGTTGGATATTAAGTTAACAATAATTAGTCATATAAACAAACATTGGATTATTGTTATAGTAAGTAAAAGCATAGTTGGTATTAATCATAAGATAAATAATATTAGAGATATTTGATATTATATTATTTAAGATATATATCATGAGATAAATAATATTATAGATATTTGATATATTATATATAATTTCCTTTTTGCAAAATTAAGATATTTATTACAGTTGACATGTGTCTTCTTCTTGAGTGACATTCACAAAGTCAGTTCAGCGTTCCCCAAATCTGCTCAAAATCCATCTTGGGTCATTGATCTAAGGTGAACAAATGGTGATTATTTTATTTTCTTACACATAATCATCATTATTAATTAGTGATGGTGGACATGTATAAACATTATGAAATTATTTTGGGAATTTTGGTTTGGTATTTCTCCTTGGTCTGAAAGATAACTTACATTGTTGATCTATGGTGATCTAATGGTTGTCGGACATTGCTAATATTAGTATAAACTTAATTACAACGTGAATTAAATGATTCATTACTTAAATTAAATGTTAATTGCATGCTAAATTTTAAATCTAAATATTTCAATTTTAACTCAATGTTAAACGTTATAATCTATTTCTTACAAATTTACAAGAAAATTTTGAAAATGCCAAAATATTGAAGAAGTCGACATAATAATAAATCCTGATTTTAAAAGGAACAACTAAAATTTTATTGATAATTTTTTAAAATTCCATTCTATAGATTACAATCGATAGGCAAGCGTATGTACAATTATTGTAATTTGATATAACAAAATAGAAATGAAAAAAATGTCAACAATGGTGATGAGTCCTGGAAAAACCTTAATTTGTGTAGAAATCATTGGACATGGTTAAGTCTGTGAATTCTTGAAGCTAGCCATTTCCCTCCACTTCACCCAAATAAAATTAATTTTTAGAGAAAAGCCCTATCAATTCATCCCCATTTCCTATGGCGCTTTAACTACCAACATTCTAGTCCAACAGAAATGGTTGCAAGGCCACATTCTAGCTAGGTTCTAGAATCTTGTGGATTCAACATGCCCAAGGGATCCCCACCCTTGATTCTACATGACAAAAACCTCAATGTCATTTCCTAGGTATCCCACTTTAAAATTCTTCCTCTATAGAATCAACATGTCAACCTTTTCTCCTTCAAGGTCAAGGAGAGAGGCTAGAAAATAGGATTTAATGTATGTGTTAACATAGTACTTGTTTGCATTCTTTAGAAACTCATGGCCTAGCACTAATTTCACAACATGATTGATGAAAGGTACAAAGTCCCCAACCTCATTGGACTCAAAATTCTCATTAGGACAAGGGCCTAAAAAGGCCTTCTGGTCCTCTTCCAATTTGCATGTCAAATGAATTTGAGTGTCCATCTTGATTCTTAATTTACGTAAAAAGGAGGAAATAATTAACTATCAATATATGAACTACTATACACTAATTGACTACAAATTAAATAACCTACAAAGCAATTACTACTAGACCAATTAACTAAACAAGGCTAGAATCTATTGAGCAGTTGCAAGTAACTATCAAATTAGTGGCTACCAAAGACGAGATGAGAAATTATGGGTATTTTTCATGACTTTAGAAATCATCTTATATATTATGTTGCATATAAATCTTAGCCTAAAATTATTTAAAGGCTTGGCCACCACTTGTTTTGGTATTAAGGAAAAAAAACACATTGAACATTCAAATTTATGCACATTTAAGTTGCCTTCTTTGGTTCTCTCCCTCCTCCCTCCCCCCCCCTCGCCCCCCGCATAAGATTTTTCCCCTATGTAATAAAACTTAGAATAATATGAGCAATCTTATATTCTAAGGTAGCACTACCAACATTTGAGGAACCAAAAAAATAGAAAAGAATCTTACCATTTTATTATCAATCTCATCCTTACTTTTCATAACTACACCAACCTCGTTGCAAATTTAAAATGTGTATCTTTTGATCTCTTAGGTTTAATTGAGACATAACAAATGTTGTGTTTTGATCTCTAACCTTCAACCAAAAATCCCTAGAATTTTTCTTCCATTAAATCTCCCCTTTAGCCAAAAATTTTGAAATTTCATATAGAAGGATTATTTACTCATCAAACTCTGCATTGATCATGTTATGACATATAATTTGTTGATTCAGAGCATCAATCTCATTTTCAATCATAATTTTATCTAAGACAATATTCTCAAAACATTCTCTGTTCCATACCTTAAAATTTTCCTTCAAAAACAATAATTCCTTGAAAAAATGAAAACCTTATTGCCATAAAAACATGTAGGCTCCTTCCATCAATTCTCTACCAAAGATGGAAACTAGAATCCCACAACCACATTGCCTCAAAATTGAAAGGGGAGAAAATGTTCACTGCATATTTTTTGAAATGTGAAGAAATTAGAAAAGGTTTGATCCTACATAGGGGAGGATGTAAATTTCAAAAAAAAATATAGATACCAAAGATGGAAACTAGAATCCCACAACCACATTGTCTCAAAATTGAAAGGGGAGAAAATGTTCACCGCCTATTTTTTGAAATGTGAAGAAATTAGAAAAGGTTTGATCCTGAATAGGGGAGGATGTATATTTCAAAAAATATATATGGATGAGAGGTCTAATCACCCATGATGTAGAATATATCTAGTTTCTCTACAATATTAGAGAAGCCCTTGCTCCTATTAGTCCATATGAATTTGCCATCCTTTAGGGGGATTTCAATTAGAATGTTGCTGCTCATAATAAGGCTTGAAAATCTCATTTTGATGGTCATAGTTTTTTTACAACCCCTTTTATCTGATTGGGTTATGCTCACATTAAAGTCTCTACCCAAAATAATAAGTGGCGAGCTAACTTCCTTAATATAATTGCCCAAAAACTCCAACAAAGCTTGCATATGTCATGCCTATAGGCCCATAAATATTGAAAAAAAAAAATACAACCTCCTATGATCTCTAAATAATAGTGCCTTAATAATATGTCAATTGGGACCCTTACTAATTTCATATGTGAATACAATATCTAGATTCCATAATAATATTATACCCCCTAAAACACTATTTAAATCAACGCAAAAACCATTTCAAATTTTCTACTTTTTATAATCTTGAAAAATTCAACTTGACATAACTTGGTCTCTTGAAGCATGATGAATTCTCAACATTCATGTTCAAAACATGTTTTGATCAAAATGCCTATTATTAGAGGCATTGCATCCTCTGACATTCCATGACAAAGACTTCATAGCTTCTTGGAAAGGGAAACTCCCTTCCCTAATCATAGTTTATTGTGTCTTTAGCATTAATTTCTACCTCCAAGTGAATTCTCATAGATTCGCGCTCCCTTCTCATTTCCCCCCACTTTGGATAGCTTTTTTTTGATAAAGTCTAACATATTATCATTTTCTCTGCAATTTATTCTTCATCATAAAGACCATCACTGAACTCTCTCTTCAATAACTCCACCCCATCCCCAAATTTAGAATAGATAGGAGTAGTAAGTCAAGAGCTAAATGCCCTTTAAGATTCATCACCCATAGTTTTGAGACAATAAAATATCCACTTCCTAAACCCTAATAGGAACACACCTATTAGTGTCTCCCTAAGGACAAGAAGAAACTTGATTGCCTATAAATAAGATTGAGGTTATTTTTCCTTCCAATTTAATTGCTTTAAATGATGAAATATTTCAAAATATTCCACATAAATATAGGTTTATACCAAAAAATAAGTGGTGCTTATAGAGCCAATAGAAGACAGAATGTCATTGATAGTGACAAGACATCTATGTAATTTCCAATGCAAGTGGAACATGGTGGAAGGAGATATGTCACCATTATCGAGACTTAAAGAAGGTTGAGATTCCATTTGAGATGTTTGGCTTGAAATAAACCATCAACTATTGATAAATAATCATTAGATAGTAGAAGTGTGTTAGGTACATGTTGGAGATATGCTATCTAGTACATATTAAAAAGTGTTGGATCTAATAACAATACCAACAAGTTTGAGACCTTAGCTCTTTAGGTCTAAAATACTAGGGTGGGTATACCCTAACTTTTAATCCTAATAAAGTACTTACTAGATAGGAAATTAAATTAGAAATCTATGAACTTAATCTATATATTCACAACAACAAAAAAAAGTAAGAATCAAATACATAATTTGATCATTATAAAAGAACCAAAGTTGAAAAGAAAACATCATGCCACATTAAATTGAAATATCAAAAAGGGGTTTTCTTTTCATTATATTATATGTATCTACTTTACATTTCATCTTCTCACACACACACACGCACGTGCATAATCCTAATAAAGTACTTACTAGATAGGAAATTAAATTAGAAATCTATGAACTTAATCTATATATTCACAAAAAAAAAAATTAAGTAGTAATCAAATACATAATTTGATCATTATAAAAGAACCAAAGTTGAAAAGAAAACATCATGCCACATTAATTTGAAATATCAAAAAGGGGTTTTCTTTTCATTATATTATATGTATCTACTTTACATTTCATCTTCACACACACACATATAATACCAAAAATAGTTGTGGTTTCCCTCAAAAAGGGAAGCAACAAGCTTCCAATTGTTACAATTTTTAAAAAATTGATAATACATTTTACAAAATAAACCATAAACTGATGACTCTTCATATAAAGGTTCATTTATCCTTCAAAACATCCCAAAATCACTTAAGTTCTAGTTTTCCACCACATTTGCAATCTGTTCTTCAATATTAGCAAGGTTGATATACATTTTATAAACATAGCTAGGAGCTTTTCCTTTTCTTGCTCCTTTCCAACTCTTTTATGACATCCCCCATATTAGTAGAGACAACTTGCAAAGCTACCATAAGCCCAATAATAATATCACTCTTCTCCTTATCCTTGTCCAAAGTTAAATCTTGGTTGACAACAAGGTTTAGATTTTCATTTGATGATCCCTCTGCCACAAATAGTCCCATTTTTGGAAATCAACCATGTTTTTTACAATGTCAAGTAGGATATCTACATTTTAAAAAT
Source organism: Cupressus sempervirens (assembly GCA_028749045.1). Lineage (NCBI taxonomy): Eukaryota > Viridiplantae > Streptophyta > Pinopsida > Cupressales > Cupressaceae > Cupressus > Cupressus sempervirens. The sequence continues at coordinate 714,314,925 of CM053783.1, forward strand.
ATATTTTCCACCACTTGTCATTCTATTATAAACACAACAAGACATTTCACATAAGGCACTTTTTCTTAGGAATAGTACAATCATTATTAATGAGTTGTTGGATCTTGTAATGTAAATCTTGACAATTATTAGTAGAGTGATCATGATAACAATGATACATGCAAAACGAAAGATTCATAATATTTTGACTTTTTTTCTTTCTACATTTAGGCCTAGTAATTACCTTAGCACAAATAAGTTTTGGCAAAACAAGTCTTGATTATTATGGGAAGATATCTGAGAGGATGTGGACAAAGAATGAGATTCAATACTTTATTTTTCACATGTTAAATTGTGATTGAAAATGGTATTTAAAGAGTTCATATGCCCCCATTGCCTGAGGGCATGTGATTTTTATCACTAGATTCAGTATGTGTGTAAGTACAAAAAAAGTTGGTAAAGAGAGGAGTTGTGTGATTTTTCATGAATGACAAGTCCTTAACTCTATATTCCCTAATAAAGGTTGGTGTAAAATATAAGGATCCCCAATAATCACCTAGAAGGGTACTTGTAGAAGGAGGATCACCATTAGATTCTTGATTTTGTTGTTCCTCAACATTTACACAACTATATGTCTTAGTATTCACATCAAGAGTATACATGAAATTATTATAGATAAACTTGAATTTTTTATTGAGAGTTAAAGAAATAACATTCATAACATGTAACCGAGGTCTACCCAAAAGAAGATTGTAATTCAAAGGTTGAGGCAAAACATGAAAATGAGTATCTAGAACAACTGGACCTACTTTGATAGGTAAAGTGATTGTGCCTAAATTTTTCTTATAAACATTATCAAAGCTACAAATAGAATTACTATTAATTTTTTTATTGGAAAGATCAACATTAATTTTTTTAAGCATATCCGTGCTACAAATATTAAGCCCAAATCCATTATCAACTAGAGTTTGATGAATAAGGTTACCATTGACTAGAACAACTACCATAATCCATTATCAACTAGAGTTTGGTGAATAAGGTTACCATTGACTAGAACAACTACCATAAGAGCATCATATTGATCTTGAATCTCTTTGGGAGATAAATCATCATGAGTAAACACAAATTGAGGTGGGATGGATGTAGTATTGACACATTGTAAAAAGGCATTAATGTTATCCTGATTAAGAGATGGAGTTGGAAGAGTGGATAAAGCTTGTTTCAAGGCTTCATGATATGTAGGGGATGTTTGAAGAAGTTCCCAAAGAGAAATATTTGTAGGGGTATTATGTAACTATGATACAAAATCATAATATAATCCAATATTTTGAGAAAGATGAGGTGAAAGGGGAGGAATATATTGAGAAGGTGGAAGATAAGTAGTAGATTGAGGATTATTTCTTGTACAATAGGTGTGAGACACCATATGATAATCCTTAGATTCCCCTTTAAGAGTTATGGAGGGACAACCCTTAAGGGAGATGAGAGGTTTATTTGATGAAGGGTAACCCTTGATAATGGGAATTGATTGAGCTAGATTAACTTTATTAAAATATTTCTTCTCCATAGACTTGTTACTAGAAGAGAGATCTTTAAGGAGATTACCATTATCAATTTTTTTCAAGGAGTCCTTAGGGTACATATTATGGATGTCCATCAGCAAATCATCTTTTATAGGAGCATCAAATGAAGGAAAAATCATATTGATGAAAGTATTTATAATGTCTTCCTCATGATCTAAAATATCACTAAGATATGTATTAGGAGAAGCAACATAAAGATTGTAATGTTTAAAGGAGAAGGTATCAATCATGTTAACTCATTCATGAGGAAGAGAATAGTCATATTAGTATCAAGAGGTCCATCCCAAATAGTGGCATTATAAATGAAAGACACATTGCCATCAATAAATCACACTATAGAACAATGGTCATGAATTTAAGTGAAGTATATTAAGGGGGGAGGAGTAAAAGAAGGTATAGGACTACCCTCTAGCAATACATCCTCATAGTCAAGACCTATATTAGGAGAAGGGCCAATATCAATCTGCCACTCATTTCCATATGGTAAATCTAATTTGATAGGAGGGTTATTTTTAGTGTCAAAGACAAGGGAACAATGTTTCAAAAATCATTTAAAATACTTTAGAAATATAAGAAAAAAATAAGTGCATGTATACTAGATCCAACTAATCATTGATTCATTTAAATGTATACAAGATCTCATAAACATTTGAATAATAAAGCATGGAAAGTGTGTACTCAATTTTGAAAAATCCATGAAAAAGAGTTCTAAATGCTTTTAGATGCACAATAACTAACCTAATGAAAATAGGGAAATAAGGGAGATGATCTAACCCTAAAATCCACAAGACGTCAATACAAAATAGGAGAAATCTTAAGAAAGATCTAACTACAAGAAAGAGGGGTAAGCAGGTAGGTTCACCAAAAGAAAGTAAACACCCAATGCAAATAAGGGATATCTAACTCAAAAGATCAAAAAAGGGGGAAATAAGTTGGGTTCACCAAAATGTTTAGGGGGAAGGGAGACACTTTAATAGCACTATAGGTCTCCCTAATTCTAAGCCACAAAGACATTCAAATGTGTATGTGAGGGAAAGAGAGGAACTTCCAAACGATCCAAATTATATTAGCCAGGACCCAAAGGAAGAAGTGTGCTAATATTAAAATAGATTATAAAGGGGAATTCAATACAAGGAAATGAACTCTTTGTCCCTTAATAGGATAATGTAAATGTGAAATTGAACTAATTGCTTAAATAATGTAAATCTAGATGTTATGTGCATACAAAATCCCAATTAAGATATATATCTAGCGTAAATATATGAAAGGAAATAAAATATGAAAAAAATCATGTTTAAATGCATAGAGGAGGATGTATTTTAGCTCCAAAACTCACAGATCTTTAACTATTTCTAAATATCTATTTGCGGATCTCAGAATAAAATGATGAAAGGAACAAAATTGAGAAATATACCTAAAAATTAAGACTGAAGGACTAGGTTGACTTGGGAAGCCAAGTTGACATAGTCCAAAAACCTAAACCTGACTTCTCCATAAAGTTTCCAAAAAGTAGGTTCCAAATTTGTAAACCTTTCACTGATATCATGCAAGTCAACATAGAAAAGAGAGGTTTTGGGGAATCTGTTGGGGGAGGGATTGTCTTTGTAAAGCTCTAGGTTAAGGAATTAATCTTAAATGATAAATGTAAATGTAAAGGAAATAAGATAGTCACCTCTCTTGTAGAAACCCTTGTCAATAAGGATTTATCATGATGTATGTTGTAGATCTTGAATTAGGTATGAAGGATGTAAGATATCTCCACAATTACAAAATATCCATCATAACCACATTATAGAGCCATGGATGTAAATGTGCATCAATGAAGAAGATAATGAATGCTTCAATGTAGATATTCTCCCTTGATGGCCAACAATATGCTAGATCTTGAAGAGGAAATACTAACAAAATATCCTTAAATGCTTGAAGAGACTTGCTTGCTTGAATGCTTGAATGCTTGAACTCCTTTCCTTGAGTGCTTGATGAGGTTCCTTTATAATGAGATGGGATTGATATGAGATATGAAAATGAAGCTCCCAAACCTCCTTTTATACTATTTTTTGGGTGAGAGAACAACTCAGGTTGATGTGGGAGTAAAATTAATTAATTGGAAAACTCAAGGACTTTTAGTCTTTGAACCCCGCAACCACCGAGGACTAGTCTTGGGTTGACCTAGTCCTAGTGGATAGGTAATAAAGGTGATAGAAATCTCTAGAAGGTGGTACAAGTGAAAATGGGAGATGGCATATTGATTAGGAGATATGATCAAAATGGTAAAAAAGTGATATGTAGAAGACCATGTCAAAAAGTGAGAGATACAAGTAAGTTTGATAAGATAGAACATTATAATGGAAGTAGTGTTGAGTTTGGAAATGATGCACCATGTTATGTAAAAGATAAAGGATCAAGTATATTGAATAACATAATCAGATGTGATAATGCATATTGGGTTGATGGACTAAAGTACAATCTATTGAGTGTAGCACAATTGAACAATGTAGGTTATTAATTTGATTTCTAAAACAAGAATGCAAAGATCTATGGTTCTATTGGTGAACTAATTAGATGTGGAGAGAAAACAAGAGGTAACTTGTTCTACATAGACCTATTTGAAGATACTTTTCTATTTGCATAATTTGGAGATATTTGGAAATGGCATAAGAGGTTATGTCATGTGAACATTGATAATTTGGTAAGCATTAGTATGATAAAAGGGTAAGAGGATTACCAAGATTGAGAAAACCTGGTAAGGTGATGTGCAAATAATGTCAAATGGGAAAAATGTCAAAGTCTAGTTTCAAGAGCAAGACCTATTCTTCTAATGATATTTTTGAGATAGCTCATACTGATTTATGTGGTCCTATTGGAGTGAAAAGCTATTATGGTGACAAATATTTCATTATGTTTGTTGATGAATTTTCTAGAATGATGACTGTGATGTTTCTTAAAGAAAAATCTGGTGCATTTCAAGTGTTTAAGTGTGTAGGACCAGAAAAATGGGTTAGAAGCATAACACACTATGAGCAAATCAAAAACTCAATCAACATGTATTAGTGCCCACTAGTCTACCATGAAATCCAAACTAAACAAAAGAAAGCAAACATAATCAAAAACTCCCTTTTCCGTTTGTAGCTCCCATGTCCTTCTTTCTTCTCCAAATGATTGTAGCTCCAATTTGCCTATAGTGCACACAAGATTGAAGCAAAAGCCTATGATAGAGATAAAGCCATGAGAATACTTGAAGTGTGATTTTATTGTGAGAGCAAGAATGCAAAATGCAAATTAGTAGAGACTCAAAAACTCAAAGATTCAAGGACTCAAGACTTAAGCATTCCAGATTTGAAATGAGAGGAAGGGTGTCCATTTTATAATTCTCATGCAGGGTGAGAGCATTGGATTTGTCACCCACAGACATGTGATGTGGCAAGAGATTCCTATGACGCATATGACAGAATATGCCAAAAGTAAGATTCTATGACACATGCAAGTCAAATTTGGAAGAGAATCTATGACGCGTCATAAGATTCCTCAACCCACTTAAAGCCAAGAATCTATGACAAATAAGCCAAATAGGGACATGCGTAAGAGGTAATAATAATTCCTATGACGCATATGATAGAATATGCCAAAAGTAAGATTCTATGACACACGAGAGTCAAATTTGGAAGAGAATCTATGACGCGTCATAAGATTCCTCAACCCACTTAAAGCCAAGAATCTATGACAAATAAGCCAAATAGGGACATGCGTAAGAGATAAGAATATTTGATTATGACAAATCTCAACCAAGTGTCAAAGGAGAATCCATGAGGTGTCATATCCAAGTGTCATGATGATGAAATATTTTATGGAATATTTGAATTAAAAATCCTTTTATTCCACAAAATAAGAATTAGTAGAAAATGGAATTAATGATGGAAAATAGAACTTAGGAAATTGTAAATTTCCATGGTTTGCAGATAATGAATCAATTAATTAATAAAATTAATTAATTGAGGATGATAATTAGGAAGAATAATTAGTGAGAATAATAGAATTAAATTATGGGTTATTTAATCCTATAAAGAAAATTCGTAGATGATTGGCCAAATTGATTAAATGAATGCGACCGTATCTTTTGATGAAAATGTGACGATGATGGATATCGAATAAGATGATGAAAAGGTAGACCAAAGCCATGGTCAAATTAATTGATAGATCGAAATTGATAACATGCCAAGGACACATGACATGAATTAATTGATATGTAACATTTAACCGACATTGTAAATGCTACAGGATTGAAATTGATTGATAAGGTTTGATCATAATAACATCGACGGACACTGTTAATATTATTAAAATGATTGATGATGCCATGACCTGACATTGAAAGCCTCAACAATGTCAAAGATTGGATGGCATGAATGATAGTTCGACCTAGCACTGAGAGCCACGACAGTACTAAGGTCAACTTGATAAGATTGATAGATTGATAGGTTTCTAAGGCACTAAAAGCCACAAAAATGCCTAGGAGCAGATAAATGATGATTGATTTGGGATGTTTGATAAGTTTCAGGTTGATTAGGATTGATTTCGACTGATTCTAGGTTGATTTGGGGTGATTCCAAGTTGATTTGATATGATTTCGAGTTGATTTGATATGATTTCGAGTTGATACGAAATTGATATGAAAGGGGATACAAATGACGAAATATGGTCAATCTGGCCAAAAGATCAGAGTTAGTAGAATGAGAAAATGGGACAAATTAGTATGAAGAAGTGATGAAATCGTAGATGCGAACCATTTTTGAGCGTCTACAAAGTGGTATTTGACTAGAGTTGAAAAAGAAATAGGAAAATTTTGAAGCGCTTGAGATTAGACAAAGGAGTTGAATTCATATCAAATGAGTTTAGCATATTTTGCAATGACAAAGGAATCAAGAGACAATGAGTGTACTTAGTACAATACCACAAAATGGTATAGCTAAAAGAAGAAATAGATTAGCTATGAATTGTACAAGAACACTAATGATGGAGAAAAATGTTTCACAAAAGTATTGGAGAGAAGTTGTAAGTACTCCAGTCTATACTCTGAGTTGAGTTCAAGTGAAGAAAGGTATAAGCAAAACACCTTTTGAAGTTTGGTATGGCTATGCATCTAATGTGAATTATTTCAAAGTTTTTGGAGGAAAGTGTTACATATCAAAGATGCAAGAAATGGAAAACTTGATGCAAAAAATGATGAAGGCACATTTCTAGGATATTCTACTAAAAGCAAGGTTTACAAATGTTTGAATGCTACACTAACAAAATTGTGGAAAGTGTGAATGTTAGAGTTGATGAATTTGCAGAAAATAATGAAGAGGAATGAAACAAAGAAGCTAAAGACTACATGAATTTTGTCTATGTTTATGAAGGTGAACCCTGCACTTTACTTGAACCACAAAAATAGGTTGTCGAGCATCAATGGCTAGGCACTGTCGAGTTTCAATAGAAGATTTCTTTTGAGGAAATGGAGGTATATAAGCTAGAAAAGGCTATTGAAAATAAAAATTTGGATCTAGAATTAGCTATTGGAAAACTCAAGAAAGCAAAAAAACAAATCTCTCAATCCTTGCAAAGAAGGAAAGATCTTGTAGCACAAATGGATGACAATCTCTACATTGAAGAAAGAATTCAAGACTTATGTCCAAAAGGAAATTCAAATGAAGTTGATGTAGCGATCAAAGACCTACATGAGAGGAATCTCATTCTTCAAGAAGAAGCTAGAAAGTTGAAAAGAGAACAAGAAATTCAATCAGTCAGATTATGTGAAGTTATGGAACAAAAGGACACAGCCAATGAAGACATAGAAGAAGAAAATAATGAAATCAATCAACTATCCTGTTAGCAAATAGATCTAATTGATCAACTCAATGATGCATATCAAGAGCTTATTAATCTAAGGATAGAGAATGAAAGACTACAGAATGATCTCAACGTGGAAAAGAAAACCAATGAGAGAATGATGAAATATCAAGAAAACATGCATCAATTGAATGAGAAAAGTCAATATAGACACAAAGGCAAAGCTAGATTAGGATATGCAAATGAAGGTGAATCATTTTAGCAAGGAGCTCAAAAGAATAAAAGACCTACTTGCAATCATTGTGGTAAGATAGGTCATACATCAAATAAGTGTTGGAGCAATGGTAAAGCAAAATTCAATGAAAAGTGTTATAATTGTAATAATCATGGGTATAGAGAAAGTGATGCATAAAGAAACCTAAGTTTGAAGGAAAGTGTCACAATTGCAACAAATAAGGACACAAATCTTTAGAGTGCAAAATCAAGAAGTGAAACCCAACATAAGAAATTATGAAAGCAATATTTGGATGGGATTACAATACATGATGTAGATGTCACTACTGTGGTGAGTTTGGGCACATTGGAGAAAATTGTGTAAAGCATCACATGAGGAAGAGAGACGCTACAAAGAGATGTTTTGTATGTACAAAACTTGGACATCTTGCTAAGAATTGTATGAACCATGGCAGAGTAGAAGATGAAAAGAAAGCTAAATTTGACAACATCAAAAAACAAATGAGGCAACAATGGGTACAGAAATCTTCAGAGAACGCAAGCTAAAGTCCTAAAGTTGTTGACACCTAAGTCAATGAGTTAGGTGGCACAATCACCTCGACTTAGTTCCCTATGGAGATCACTAGAACTGTGATTCAAAAGAAGTCATCTAATATTAGTTCCAGCCAACAAGCAAAAAGATCCATATCAACATTGAAGATGCACAAGGATCACTAAGTGATGATGGAAGTTCAAGATCTTACCAAGAAAGGTTGGGTCACAAGACCTTACCAAGCAAGATCAGGTTGTAAATCATTTTCTAGATGCAGATGTTGAGTTGGTGACTCTACTGAGTACCAAGTTTAGACTGAGTGATGTAACCCTACTGAGTTCAAGGTTTGTATCATGTTGAAGTTCCTACTGAGTTGAAAGTGTCTTTTGAGTAATAAAAATCAAGCCAAGTGGAGGACAACCTATCACTGAGCGAACATTTGTACCAAGCATTAATGGTGATTATAAAGAAAAAAAATTGTTAAAAGAAGAAAATTTATCAAACCATTTCCTTTTGAATTTTTAGAGCTATTAGTAAAGAGTGATTTTAGAGTCTCCAAGTGATTTGAAGTAGTATTTGGTGAAGGTTATTTTCATGTTGAAGAATTTACCAAGTGAATAGCATTGTCAAGCAACAAAGAGAAAAAGGGTTCAGAGATGTTGATTTGTGGAGTGGATTGCAAGGCTCTCGCATTCAAACTGGCACCAACAATTATAGAGGCACTTGACCCAATTGGAGCGTAGTCTCAAATACTTTTGAAGGTACTTCTTGCACATGATATTAGGTCATTTTATCACTTTTTGTTTCAAGATATTGGAATGCTAGAAATGAACTAGGCATTCAATGAACTTTGTGTGGATGGTGTTTTGAAACCTGAGCATACACATTTGGAGATAGAGAGTTTGACACACATTATGTATATGTCACACAATTTTCAAGGGAAATGGATTAGATACATTTTAAGCAGAGTTCACCAGATACATTTGTGGTTGGATCACCCTATCCAGATCACAAAGAAGATGATAAACTAGATTACTTGGTTCCCTATGTTGAATAAAGCCAAGACTATGAAAACCCTAGGTCAGGTTAAACTAATGAAGAGAACTCTTGTCAAGTGGGGTGGTAGAGGAATGAAGCTTAATGGAGTAGCAGACATCGAAATCAAGTTTGGGATACATGTGATTTCTCACAAGTAATATAACTTGAGTAGAGAAAACAATGTTCCCTGTGAAGTAGTTGACCTAGAGCTAAAGGTGGTGAAAAATAATTTGCCTTTTGACTTTACCAAGCTACTATTGAGTCAATTGGGAAAAAACATGGAGAGTATCCAAGTCTCCAAGAAAAATTTGTGTAAGTTTGGTTCTCTTTTAACTTGTTTATTCTTCCATGTTCAAAATTTTCTCCCTTCTAAAAGAACTATGGTATGGAGGAAAGTCACTCCTATATTTTATCAGATTCATGAGTTCATAGCTAAAATAGGAGAAAACTTTGATATTATAATAGATTCCTACTTTGAAACATTCAAAGAGAAGATGTAGAATAGATATAGGATTCCTATAAAGTTAGTAGAAGACTATGAGAAGGATATCTATTTTTTGGTAGACTATGATAAAGTTTACATCCAAGTAGTCAGGCTAAGAGTGGCATGGGTAAAACCTTTGGGTTATGAAGTGAACGTTGATGACACCAAATATATTATTAATTCTCTCCTTAACGAGCCTATGGATCCCAAGGCTACCTACTTTGGAACATTTGAGGAGGCTAAGGATAGGATAGAACTTGAAATCAAGTTGCCCTAGGTAGTAAACAAAGGAAGAAAGAGGATAGACAAAATCATGAAGAACACCAAGTCATCAAGCTCTCCTCTCATGCTTACTTAAGGTAAGAGAGATGACATAGATGAAGATGAAGATGAAGAGGAGAATGCAAAGGAAGAAAAACCTGAGGAAGAGGAGCCTCCCAAGAAGAAAGGGAAGGTTATAATAACAAAACCTACAAAGTCTTTTCCTTCGTGTTCACAAGGAGATCCACCAAATCTAAAAGGAAGCTAAAGTTAGGAGATGAAGAGAATGAAGCTAAACAAATCATATTTAAGAAGACTGCCCCTACTTTTGAAGAGAGGTTGAATAGAATAAAAGAAGGAGGAGGCATGGAATCCTTTAAGAAACTCAAGTACAACATTAGGAGTGCAACAAAGAAGAAATAGATTGAAGATGCCCTAGTGGCACAGATGGAAAAATGGAACTATTCCCCTAGTGAACTAGTCAAATGAGTTCTTGATGCAATTCTCAAGGAAGTTGCACCAGTATGGGAAAATGTAGCATATATTGCTAGAGACATCAAAGAACAGACCTTGAGACAACTCATGTCGAGTCTCAATGACAAAGAGGTGAAGAAATCATTAAAGGACAATGAAACAAAATTGACACCAAAGTTTAATACATTGTTGATCCTATCAAAGGACATTGAATTTGTGGTGAAGTCTAATACTATTGTATGGAAAAACATCTATAGGTTGCACAAGCCTAGTGATAATGTTGTGCAAATAGATGATAAGGATGGAGAAGAAGATGTGGCAAAAGATAATGAAGATGCAAAAATAGAAGATGAGGAAATAGAAAATGTAGATGTTGATGAGGAAGAAGATTAAGAAGCTACAAGAGGAAGTCTTCTAGTAATACAGAGTCTTGAGGACACTAATGCAGAGAAGATAACAGCAGAGAATTGACTTCCCTTCCTCATTCTCTGAGTGAAGCCTTAGTGAAATCTAGCTTCGAGAAAGCTTCTACCAAGTTGGTTGAGGTAAAATCTACAACACCAAATACACAACCAATATCTAGAGTTACTTTATTGAGTACTTTAATCAGTGAAATGTCTAACACTTCATTTGCCTAGCAGTAGGCTTAGATCTTTCTAACATCAGGCTTGACCAAGAAATAACAAGGTATTCATGTTTTTAGTCTTGCTTTCCCTAAATTTGTTGTTATTCCATCTATTTCTACTATTGTTTCCACCATGGCTAGTGCAATGATAGTTGAGACTCAGCCTCAACTGAGCACTAAAGTGTTGACTAAGTGAAAATAAATTGTTTCATCTATTATTCATAAGGATAAGGGTAAAGAGGAAGAAATTGATCTAGATGAGGACATTGTTGTTCCAAATTGGGATACCTCTAACCTCACTCCTAAAGAGAGGGATACCCCTTGGAGAACTTTGGAAGAAGACAACAAGGCAGCAAAAGCTTGGAGAGGAAAGGAAAAAGAATAATCAAAAGGAAAAAGAATAATCAAGTACTTGAAAATATCAAGATGATATTTGTTGATGCTCTGAATATTGAGATTGATGAGAAACAACTTATTTTGGATAAATTAGTTGAAACTGTCCACAAATATAATGAAGAACTAAATGGACAAGAAAAACTTCTATAGAGGGTAGAGAGAAAATTTGACAACAAAGCTTTGGAGCAAGTAGCATAGAAGATAACTATTGATCAGTTACTATTGTCTACTATTCTTGCTACACTAGAAACATATGTCAATAATGTTGTTTCTTTATTTTTTGAGTGACGCATCCATCTTTACTAATAAAATTAAGAATAAATTATCCAAGATAAAAGAGGACTTGAAGGAAAGTACACATCAATTGTCACTTGATTCGAGTTGTAGTTCTACACATTTTACAAAGATCAGGTACTTGACAGATCTCTAGGCAGAATTAGTAAGGGAAGGAGCCAATATTAGGGCCACACTTACAAAAATCCAAGGCATGATTCTTCCAAACATAGATGCACTACAAAATCACATTGTACATGCAAAGACACTCATCCAAGATAATACCTTCTCCATAGCTAACCATATGATGGAACTTTCAATAGAGGTACAATTAGCCTTGCATGCAAGTAAGGTATTGCAACAAAATTGGAACAAGACCATGACAATCATTTTGAAGGTACATAGTGATTTCTTGTCACATTTTGGTATCAACTTGTAAATATTTTACACCTTTGGCATTTATGTCAAAAAGGGGGAGAATATTATTGATAAAGGGGGAGAAGATTATTTTTATATTATCATACTCCATATTTATGTATGGGGGAGAGAGATATGTATGGGGGAGTAGTAATATGGAGATATATGTAGAGATAGCAGAAAATATGTTTACAAAAGTAATTTTGAAAGAAAAGAAAAAAATAGAGAAAGAGGTAACTGAGCTACAGTAGTAGACAGCAGTCAAAACCAAGTTGAAAATTCAAATTGTTGATAAGGAAGGTTTTGAAATAATTTTTTGGTACGATAAGTGTTTTTGTCACTGATGCTAAAGGGGGAAATTGTTGACATTAAGATCAATTTTTTTATTAGTGATTTAATACTTAGTCAGTTGGTTTCATTGCTACCAAGCTCTACAATTGCTACAGAGCTTATCATTCATCTAGCAGTGATAACCTAGTGTTATAGATGTGATTGAGCTAAACACTCAGATTTTAGTGTTTTTCAAGTTCTACAATGTCTATCAAGCTTGAGAGGCTAAGCACAATGTTATCCAAGCATGATAGAGTCTACCGAGCTTTCCAATATAAGTGATGAAGATCTTAGTGTTAACCAAGTATATCAGTGTCTACCAAGCTCAAAGTGTTAACAAAGAGAATTCAGTGTTAACCAAGTCATGCAATGCCAACCGAGTGATTCAGTGTCTACTAAGTTTCTTAGTGTTCATTAATTCATACAGTGATAACCAAGTTCATGTTACTCGAAGTGATTAGTATGGACTGAGCTTCAACTTCAACTAAGTGCCAGAGTTTGCCAAGTATTGATGATCTTTACCAAGTGTCAAAACATCACCAACTTTGTCTTTAGAACTTGAGTTATAGCAATGGGTTGAGTTTGTGAATTATGATGAATTTGGTATTGTAGCCAACTCCAGAAAGTAGTTAAGTGGATTGATATATATGTAATGTATTGTATCATATCCAAATGTAATCAAGTATGAGTATGTGAAGAAGTAAGAAGTAAATGAGTGCAAATTGAAGAAGGTGACAAGTAATATATGTTGGAAATCTGATTGAAAAGCTCATTGTTGAAGATCAAAGAGGGAGATTGTTGTTAAATGAATATTTTCAATCATTGTTTTGTCATTGATGTCAAACCTGCTATTTGCAGGAATGACATTTTCTTATAAGATCCAAGTACTATCACTTAGTTGATTGATGAAGAGGATTTGATCAACAAGATGTAACAAAAGAACCTAAGGGAAAGGTTGATTTATAATGTTGTAATACAGTGCAAGGATCAGTTAAGATAATGTTTAAATGATGTATTGATAACATACTCAAAGATACAGAGGTTGGTCACACTTAGAAACATTGGAGGAATAAGTTGTAACAAGGTTAACTACAAAGCCTAAACTAAGTTCATTAGTGGGTGCCAAGCAAGCTAGTTGAAGCCAAGAAAATTTTTAGTTGGAGTCGAGCAAAAGGAAAATCTTAGTTGGTGCTGAGTGAACTTCAGGTGCCGAGCATTAGTAAAAATGTAGTTGATTCCGAGTAACACAGTATGTGTCGAGCATCAAGATTTCAATAGTGTCGAGCTACTACATTATTTTAAATGACAAAGATTCACCAAATCTGAGCTAACATAGTTGTTACCTAAAATTTTGTGAACTGTTTGGAGGATAAGGATGATGAGCTGGTGGCACAGAATTCTATGTAAACTATTTTGGAGCTAGTTCAAGAGGATTCTTCATGATGTTTCTAGAGAAAATAAAATATGGGTTAGATACAATGAATCCTACCTAATCCATACGAATTGAAATTAAAGCATGGAAGAATCAAGTAGGAAAAGGAAGCTCCAAACTTCTATTTAAGAAGTCACAAACCAAGAAGCAAGAGCTGCTGGAGTGCCAAATTGCAAAGTGATTAGAAAGGTGTCAAGAAGAAGACATCAAGGAGAAGGAAGAACAGAGCACAGAGGGTCTGCTTCGACAAGTGGTCAGAAAGAGATGATTTCACTAGTACATTGAGCATGGAGACTCAAGAAGACTAAGCTTGAAAGGATGACAAGTTGTCAAGGGTTGCAGAGACTAAAAGCCAGGCAATGGTATGAGCTAAGAAGTGATTTGAGATCTGCAAGTTAAGTTGTATGTTGTAATCAGGTCAAAGATTTTCTAATACTCTCTAGCAATTGTATTAGATATAGAAATCCTATGGACTTAGGTTGGTTTAATAGCCATTTGTAAATCCTTTAACAGGGTGGCATTCCAAGTGAATGTTCTAAAGTCCTCTAACAGGGCCCACTTCTAGCAAGGTGGATGAATCCTCTAACAAGGTCACATTTAACAATGTGTTGTAAGCCTCTAATAGGGCAGGCCTTTCACAGGGCATCACTTCAGAAGAGTGAGAATTGAGTAGCATGTTACTAGTGGTTTTTCCCAAATTGGGTTTCCACGTAAATCACTGTGTTATGTGTTGATCTTTTATGTGTTATACTTGCATGTTGATTTATAGTAACTTGTTGAATAGGAATATTAAAGCTTAGATGAATGTATGGTTGAATGGGCTCACTATGCTTAGTGAAAAAGTTTGAATTGGACATGTTGGACCTTGAATAACTAATTCACCCCCCCCCCCCCCCCCTCTCAGTTATTCTAAAGAATTTCTAACAATATATGGTATAGCCGAGACTTATCTATTACAATAAGGTGATCATTGCAATTCAAGGAATCTCATTCAACAAATCAAAGTTGCAAAATCAAAGATCAGCCATTAATTCATCCTAACAGGTGCTTCAATTAAATCCTCTAATTGGATGGACTTAATAGTCTTTTTCTAAATCTCCTAACAGAGTGCATACTTCACTGTATATTTGTAAATCCTTTAACAAGGTGGACCTAATAGTCCTTATTACTCCTATCACCAGAAGTGGTCAATTTTAAGCCTTAACGAGACAACTTTATACTGTAGTACTTAAGCTTGTGGGTATCATCCCCACCCTATTTTTAATTTCTTTTGTTGGAAGGTTTCTAGGTCACCATATCTTGTGTCAAAGTTTTATGAATTTTATTTATTTCATTCTTTTATGCATGCAATTAGATTAGAACAATATATGAAGGATTAATTGGCGAATTGAATTGATTTTTTTACTGGTTCCTTATTCACCCCTCCCCTCTCAGTAACCTAGTCTACCTTATGTTTCCAATAGGTAGTGAAAAGGATATTGAGATATTTGAAAGGAACATAAGACTATGGACTAGTGTATAAGAAAAATGATAAGTTTGAATTGAAGGTTTTTACTAATGTAGATTGGGATGGAAATGTTGATGATAGAAAGAGTACAAGTGGATGCACTTTATTTTTAGGAAAAATATTGATTTCATGGACAAGCAAGAAGTAGAACAATATTTCACAATCTACATAAGAAGTTGAATATGTTGCTGCAACACTCATTTATTCTAACATTGTGTGGATCAAGTAATTGTTGAAAGGAATGAAGGAATAGATCACTAAACTTGTTATCATTTATTATGATGATACAAATACTATAAACATATCAAAGAACCTCGTGATGCACATATAGACTAAACATATTGAGATCGGGTATCATTACTTGAGAGAGTTAGTGCAAGACAAAGGAGTGAAATTGGAATATGTGAACACAAAAGAACATATAGCTGGCATATTCAAAAATACGTTACCTAAGGATTCTTTTGAGTATCTAAAAGGTAAATTAGGGGTAATTCTCCTATCTGAAGCAAGCTAAGAAGAGATGTACTATTGCATCAATTGTTATGGTCAAAATATCTTATAAATTGATGCAAGAGGTCACACTTTAGGATATGCCTAAATTTTGAAGTGTAAAGCTCTCAAGTCACATATGATAAAGGAAGTGAACTAATAATATGAGTTCGAGTAGTAACATAAGGGTGATGTGTATAGAGTACAAAACATGAGAATGATATCTTTGTCATTGTTGTTAAAGACGGAGATGATGTTACAATTACCATCTACTATATAATCAGAAAGAGGGAGAAGATTGCCAAGTTACCATGATTTGATATCAGGAGTTGAAGAAGAATTTGTTAGCAAAGAGGAAGTTATATACCATTGGAGAAGTTTGAAAATGAAGATGGAAGTTATATGAGAAAGAGGTGCCGGTATTAAACATGTTGCTAGTATTGTGACTGTGATACAATTGATTTTAGAGGGAGCATCTAGAGATTGCATAGATGAGAATTAGAATGAAACTAAGAAAGAGAGAACACAAACACAAAGGGAATTGACAATACAAGTTCAGAGAAGACATAATGAAGATTTTTGGATTGCATGGTAACTAGAGGTGTTGCCATCAATGCTAAAGAGGGAGATTATTGGAAATCACAATTGGGATAATTGTTATGTTTTTATTGATGTCAAACCCTACTAGTAAGGCATTTACTAATAGTGTAGAGTTCCATATCATTTGATTGATGAAGAGTCTTTGGAAAGAGGAGATAACAAGGCACTAGTCAAGTTGTTGAGAAGAGAAGTTAAGTATCATGAAATTACAATGGGCACTTGATAAGTTGGTCATTGATAAGATAATGTATTTTTTAATCATTACATGAAGTAAGAAAGACAAGTGAATTAATGTATGAAAGAAATGACAAGAATTTGATTACAACTCTAAGCTTGATCGAGTACCAGTGTTGGTTGGTCAATGAAGAAAATGAAGTAGAAGATAAGGAACTTAAGAAGAAGTTGAACAAAAAGTATAAGTTGAGTGATAGTTATGGCCAAGAAAATTAATGAAGGAAATGTTAGTTATGATTGAGAGTCACTAACAACTAAGAAAGATAGTGAATTCCAAGAAAGATAGAACAGTGATGACCAAGCTATACAGTAGGGATCAAGCAGAAGAACTTAGTTATTGTCAAGGGACAAAAAGTTGATAGTTTATGAAATATTTGAATCTGAGGCTAACATAGTTGAATTTTTGGATCAGTCAAAGAATTTTAATGATAAGGATTGATGAGATGACATTAACAATGCATGATGATATTTTGTTAACCGATCTATGGCATAGATTTCATGAGAATTTTCTAGAAGGGAGAAGGAGAATAAAATGATGGAAGGATTCAATGAATCTAACCTAACCCTAAGATCTATGAATGTGTTTAAGAGGAAAAGTATTAAATTACATATTTAAGGATTCATATTTGATGTTTTACATCAATAGTTGGAATGGTTGAAAGGAGAGACTGGTGAAATTGTGGTAGAATAGAAGTGCCAAGGAAAGGTGAAAGATCTTGACTGCTTGAAGGATTTCCAAGAAGATAAGAGATGAAGAACTTTATGAAGTCCAACCTATGAACTAGATATGAGTTGAATGGAGATTTGAGAACGAAAAGTGAATTGCATTTTATAGATAAAACCTAGATGTTGCTTTCTAACCATTGTGGCAATAAAATCCTTTAATCAAGATAACGTTCATTTTAAAATCCTTTAATCAAGGTGACATTCTAAGGGAATGTCTAAAAAGGCCACTCCTAACAAGGTGATTTTTTTTTTAATAGGGTCACACCTAACAGTTTGTTTTGTAATCTTTAACAAGGTTGGCTCTTAATCGAACTCACTTCAGAAGAGTGAAAAAGTGGTAGCATGATACTTGGCACTTTTTCTCGAATTGGGTTTCCATGCTAAATACTCGTGTCAAAGTTTTATGTGTATATAAATGTTGTTTACATGTTATTTACTATTTTATGTTAATGTTAGTCAACATACACCAAATAGATATTTGTGTAACTATATGAATAAGTTGATTTACTCTTAAGATGCTACATTGATTGAGTCAGTTTATGAACTAGAGTGAGTTGTTTGAAGTTATTAAAAGTTGAATTAGTAAATTTGGACCCAAGGATAACCGATTCACCCCCCATCTCAGTTATTCTAATCATTCTAACAAATTCACTTCTTTAATATTATTAGCATAACTAATGGGTTTTGTAGATGAATAAGGTTGGGTAATGGTGTTGGTAGAGTGAGATGATAAATGATTTGTGTTTGTGAAATTTGGTTGGGGGGAACATATTTTTTACCATGAGAATCAATAGATGTCACACTAGAACCAATAAGATCTTGAAATATATTCTTGAAAGAATAACGCCTTTTAATATCATGTTTGGCGTGATGGTGATAGTGACACTAACAATTAGCATCATATGATTTAGGAAGAGGTTTACTAGTGTCCAATGGTCTAATGATAGGAATATTAATAATGTTAGAATAAATAAATGTTTTGATCACATTATTAAAAAGGAGAAGATAAAATAGTATAAGTATGATTGGGTCTAAGAACAAAGCAAAATGGAGACACAACTTTGTATGCTACTGTCACTTGATCATCTCCTATATTAGATGATTTATTTATCTTAATGTAATTGTTAGGATTCTAAAACTTATTAGGATGAGATACAACATCACTCTACCAATGCCAATAGGGTCCACTATAGTATTTCTCTCAAACTAGCTTACTTGTAGTTTACAATGATGAGTCATTGTACATCTACATCAAATACATGAGTCCTTTTGAAAATATTAAATAAAGATATGTTGTATATCTACATCAAGCACATGATAGGAAATTTGAGAATGCAAATACATAAATCAACCAATAAATCCAATAATACTTTCTTTAACTCTTTGTTTACAATACATTAAGTCAATCAAAGAATTTTAAGGAACAATATTATTTTGAAATTTTTTAATTAGAGAATTGGATTTTTTTGAAATGAATCAATGGAATAATACAATTGCAAGCCTTTGTCTTTAAAGGTTTGAGCAAATAATTTATTCACGAACCCATAGTCATGAGAAAATCACTACAAAAGGTTTGAAAAAGATTTTGCAGAAGTCACATGATCACCCTTACAATTATAAGTGTCAAGATAAGGAATATCATTGTTAGGAGGAGTAATGGCTTAGATACTATGCAATGTCACATGTAGGATGTTATACTTAGCTTTTGTGAAAGAATAAATTTGTTGCTGCAAGGAAGAAAATATTTGGACAAGGATAGTTTTTTTTTTTGTCGGTAATAATATTTTTTATTTATTATAAACTTTCACAGATACATATATAGAGGCTAGAAAAAATAATCTTTCCGCATCACCCATTTACAACTTATAGCACCTTCGTCTAAATCTATCTGACATATTTTTTCATCTACTACCCACTTAATTGAGGCTTACAAAGGCTACATATTACTATATTAAAAAATTACAGTATTTTCTTTGAAAAATCCTAGAAAGCCCTTGCCTCAAACCCGTCTTCGAATCTACTTGGTTTTTGTAGACATTCCTCACTTTCACTGCACCTTTGCCCACTTTCCAACCAAAGGTTTCCCAATGGCTGGTATTTCCTTTATTTATCCTTTACTACCAAGAATTTTTATTCACATTTGCATGATCCTATCACCATAGCTTAAGTTATGCTCTTTGCAGGCTTTCAGCCCTCTGCTATTTTCTATTTGATTACTTTGTTTGTTTGTTTCTAGAAGCTTGCCACCCCAAAAAAACTACTTTGAGACCAAAAAAAGTTAGACCATTTTCCTCTGGTTTTCATCAAGGAGCAAAAAGAAAAAAGAAAAATTTAGTCACCCTTCACATTCAAATTTTAACTCCTTTATTGGGAACACAACCCTCACTAGCATTCTTCTTTTCCTATTTCCTTTAGTTCACTAATGTCAAGGATGGGAGACCAGGAAACCCCTTACCTTGTGACCATCCCTCTCTTTGAAGATGTGAATCTCCTCCATCAACCTGAGCCATTCCATTCTTATCTTTTCCTTATAGGCTTCTTTGTCCACACTAATTGGCCACCAAATAAAACCAACTTTCCCTCACTCTTCCCCCTCTTCTTCATCTGCAAAGCATTCACTATAATTAAAGCCCTTCCCTAGCCATGCCCATTCCAACAAGGAGTTAATCCCAACAATAAAATCTTTTGGGAATAGCAAGTTTGTTACCCATTTCACTTCTTCTTCCAAGAAAGTTAGTTCCAACCCCCACGCCATCACCATTGCAGCAATATCCACATTAATTTTCTAGTGGTGGGTCAAATTTTGGAATAGTTCTCCAACCATTCCCTTCACCAAGTCCAAAACACCTTGTGATGGGTATTGAAGAAAAAGTTGTAATCTCTAATTTTTATCAGACTGAAAAGCGCCTTCTACTGGCCATCTGAAAGGTGAAGGTAGCTTCCATATATGTCCTCGATTGTTTTCCTTGCTGTCATTTTCACCAAATCTACACTTCTACTATTTTAGTTTGTTAAAAATTACCTTTACGGCTCACCTTTTTTATAGCATTTTCTTGAGCTTGCTTTTTGCACTATATCCCAGTCACAAACTAAGACTAATCATTTTGTCCTTTACTTTTTGGCCCATCTTTTCATTATGTAGCCATTACTTTTAGATCACCAAATCCTTTCTCATTACTCCATTCTAACATTCATTTTGATCATCATCCTCTACTTAAACATTTTAAAAGACATTTTAAACTTTTGATTTTTATTTTCAAATGTCACTCAAAACCCCCTCCAAATAGCTACACCATTCAAAACACTCTGCTCTCACCTCCAAGCAATTTATCGCCCATTTTGATAACTAGCCTACTTCCCCATTAGCCTCCCTATACGCATGACATAATTCAAAATCTTCCAATGTTCTCAACTCCTCGTTAATCACTATTAAAAAAAATTTAAATGTCATGCCAAAACCTAATTTCTTCTTATCACTTGCACTGCCACCATGGAATCTCCTTCCATAATTACTTAACCCCCCCACCCCCCCTCCACCTTCTTTGTACATTGGATTGCCAATAAAGTTGCTTAGAATTTTGATTCATTATTAGTGTCATCTGGTAATCTATTTGTCTCTAAAGCTAAATTCTCTCCATTATGATCCCTCACTATGCAACCCACCCCTAATTTGCCCAGGTTACTCCTCGTAGCACCATCAAAAATAACTTTTAACCATCCTTCCTCTAGAGCTTTCCATATTGCATTTTTTCTCCAATATTTCTTTGATTACCTCTATTATTGCTCCAGTCTATCTAATTTTAATCCCTGGCCATTCCTTCTGAATATCTTTATCTTATTTCATAAAAAACACACTTTAACAAATCCTTCTTAAAAATTGTTGCACTAACTACTTCTTCAATGGAGTGATCAATCCATCTTAGGAGGTATTCTACAGATTTTGACACCTCCTAAAAGGTTCTTCTATTTCTCTCCTTCTACACCTCTCATATTATAATTGATGGGCTTATCCTCCACACACTTTCCAACATATTTGTTTTGCTCATTCTTGGCCATGATTTAAAGAAATCAACTAAAGAAGAACTCCATGGCCCCAACCAACCCAAATTACCTTGGATATAACACCATCATTGTGTTGCTACCTCACATTATAACAGTAGATGTTCCACCAATTCTCCCTCTCTACACACATCACACATTTAGCTAGGCCTTGAAATCCTAATTTCTTTCTTCTTTTCCTAATCAAAATTCTACCTTGGATAGCTAACCAAGGAAAGGTCCCTACCTTAGGTAAAATCTCTTTATGCCAACATAAATCACTTGGTTCAAAGCTAGCCTCCCCTTTATTTTCTATCAGCTCATATCCTGATCTTATAGAAAACTCTCTTGAAGCCACAACACACCAACTAATCTTGTCCTTTCTAGCAATAACACAAACTATCCTTTGGGAAAAATATTTTTTAGGCATTGTTGTTGTCCATGGGAAAGGCCCTCCACCCTCCGATCCTTCTACTCCCAACACTTTCAAAAGATTCCTTCTTTTTCAATTAAGTAATCTCTTACTTTTCTACCCTACAGAACACATAATTTTTGTTTCAAGTCTCCATCCTGACATTCTTCATTCAGAGCCCATTCCATGAATCCTCCTAGAAATTTGCTTTCCTACCATCACCAATCTTCCATGAAATGTGATCTGTTATAACATGTCAACATAAAATGATAAAGTACCATATAGTCAAACCTCTTAAGGGATTTTTGACTGTTAAGATCCTTGTCTCATCGTTAGAGTCCAAATATTTTGCCCTTAAAATCTTAGTCTGCATTTGATCGATATTTGAGACCATTTGCCACACTAATTTAACACCTAAAAGCCACATTCATAAGATTCCAGTCTCTAATTCTTGTTCCCCCATCTTTTTTGGTCTACATATTTTCTCCCATCTTAATAAGGGATTTTCTTACTTTCCCCTGCTTCACTCCAAAAGAACCTATGCATCTATTTTTCCACATAGCTTATCACCTTCTTTGGAAATTTTAATACATGACATTGATAAAATTGGGACTGTACACACTACGAATTTTAATATTAAAATTCTTCCTACTGATGATAGCCATTTACCCTTCCATCCTTCCATCTTTTTGAAACACTTTTCTGCTAAGCTTTTCCACACTTCACCTTTATTTGTGCTTTGGAACAATAGGATCCCTAGATATCTACTTGGTAGTAACCCTTGCTTTATATTAAGGATTCTATAGATAGCCACCTTTTTGCTTATAAGGATGTTAAAGAAGAAAATCTCCAATTTTGCCCAATTAACCTTATGTCCTGAGATTTTTCCATACAACTCCAACATCCTCTTCATCATTCTGACTTCCTACTCTGAAGCTTCCCCTATTAAGAAGGTGTCATCTACAAATTGAAGGTGGGATACAACTTCTACACCCCTAGCCACTTTCACACCTTTCCACAAGCCTCTATTTCTCTTAATACTAATCAATATTCCCAAAACTTCAACTAAAATGATAAAGAGAAAGGGGGATAGAGGATCCCCTTGTCTTATGCCTTTCTCCATTTCAAAAAAGCCTTGGGGGCTTCCATTGACCAAAATAAAGAACCTGACAGAGCTCAAAAAACTTTTAACCCAACTAATCCAATTATCATTGAAACCAAACTTACTCAGAACTTTAAACAAAAACCCCCTATTCACTTCATCATGGGCTCTCCTAATATCTAATGTCACCATCATTTTACATAGCTTCTTTATTCTGATAGAATGAATCATTTCATGAGCTAAAATAACACCTTCATAGATAGATCTCCTTGGTGCAAACCCATTTTGTTCCCTAGAAATCACTTCACTTAAAACCTACTTTAATCTATTCACAATCACTTTAGAGATGATTTTATACAGAGTGTTACATAATGATATAGGCCTAAACTCTTTAAAAGTCCTACATGCTTCCTTCTTTGGCACTAAAGCTATGAAGGTGTTATTTAGTTCTATTAAAACAAAATCCCCCTATCTAGATTCCTCCACCACTTCCCACACTTCATCACCCAAGAATTCCCAAAAGAATTAAAAAAAGCTCCCTGTAAATCCATCTGGTCCAGGGATTTTACCCTTTCCTAGACCCCATAGAGTTTTCTTAACCTCCTCTTTTGTTACTTCTACACACAACATGCTATTATGCATATCTAAAACACAATGAGGAATACTAATCCAAAACTTCATCCTCTACCTCCCCTCCTTCTACCTCTAACCTTCCCCTATCTTGGAAAAAAGATATAGCCTCCCTCTTTATCTCCTCTAGTCATTTGCCACCATCCCTTCCAAATTTACTATTGATAAAATCTCATTATGTGCTCTTCTTACTTTGATTAAGTTACGAAAAAAAATGGTGTTTTTGTCACCTTTCTTCAGCCACATCTCGCTAGATTTTTGTCACCTTTCTTCAGCCACATCTCGCTAGATTTTTGTCACCAAAACACCTCCTCTCTAGATAAGATCTCCTCATAATCCTTTTTCAACTTCTTTTCTTCTAGGACTCCCTCTTCTCTCATTCCTTGCAAGATTATTCTTTCACTTAATTCTTATAAAGAGAGTTCTAGCTCCTCTTTCTTTTTAAAAATGTTTTGGAAGGATTCTTTGCTCCAAACCTTCAATTTCCCTTTGATATATTGTAACTTTTAAAACATAGTAAAATCTTTATTCCCATCAACTTTTGGGGCATTTTTCCACCATTGTGCAACCAAATCCTTAAAACCATCTACCTTGAACCACATTGCTTCAAATTTGAAAGGGTGTCTATCTGGAGAACAATCTTCCTGAATTCTCAAACTAATTGGAAAATTATCTAATCCATGGATAGGTAAGATCTTAGCTTCCACCATCCAATTGACCTATGTCCAATCTCCCCAAAGAGAAATCTATCCAACTTCTCTACAATATTAGCAAACCCTGATCTTCTATTATTCCATGTGAATTCACCTTGCTTAAAGGGGATATTCACTAGCCCATTATTTGTCACAAAGGCTAAGAAATATTCCTAATTCTCCAGCCTTCCCCCCACCACATCCCCCCCCCCGCTTTTCCCCTAGATAGAGAATGGCATCGTAACGGCCACCCAAAACTGTAATCTCATCTTGTAGGACCTCCATTACCTCTGCTAAATATTTCCATAACACTTTTTTTTTTCCTATTCTAAACCAGCCTATACACATTGATTACATTAAATTTTATCCCAAGTTGCTCTGATCTTACCTTGAGCGATTACCAATTATCTTCCTATTGCATCACCACTACACTCATCAAATTTTCCTTCCATAGCACACTTACACCACCTGACACTCCTACTGCCATTATCCACTTACTACTCCATTTACAAAAATTCCTTTTAACACCTGCTACCTCCTCCACATTTATCTTGGTTTCCTAAATAAGGACTACATCCGGTCTCACTTGATCAAGGCCTCTCTTGATCAAGCAAAGCTTATCAGGGGCATTACATCTCCTAACATTCTAGGATAGGATCTTCATCCCTTTCAGGAGGGGGTTTTCCCCCTTTCCATATTTAGCTTATTTTGTCCTCTCACACTTCCTACTATTTGGATTAAAGCATTGATTGTTCCCTTTCCTCTCTTTTGACGTTCCCCAACCTAAACTTTATGACTCTTCCTTTCTGATTTTGTTAGGGTTTTTTTTCCTTTTAGGGCCATCATATCTTCTAGACCCAGATAATCCTCCTCCAGCATATCTCTCCTTTCCATTACATCCTCATTAGAGCTCTCATCAAAGCCAAAGGCTCTAGAGCACCCCTTCAAAAATTTGATTGGGGAAATTTCTATGTCTTTAAAGAATTCAATCCCACATCTATTTGCTTCCCCTTCTCTAGAAAAAATTATTGTCCTCCTCTTCCTCATTATCCTTAATCACCACTTCTTCATTCCAACCCCCATCTTCTTAATTGTAGATCTCCCTTCTAATATTTTGTGCTTCCTCTCAACTAACCAAAGTAGAGGATCTCCTTTCAACCCAAAACTTCCCCCTTCTCCCTTTCCCCAACCATCTATTGCCCCTCCTTACTATTCATTCTTCCTACCAGATCTTTAGTTTGAACTTCAGCTTCACCACCCCTTCCTTCCCTACATTCCTCATGCACCTTGAAAGACATTTCATTCCCTAAATACACCACCTTTTCATTCACCATTTTTATGCCTCCTTCCTTCTCATTGTCTCTAGAATTATTCTCTCTTGCTTTCAAGATCATGATGCTTTCCATATCTGAAATAGTTGCTCTTATTTTTCCTCCTTTCTTTCCTGCAACCCTACCCTTGCTTTAGCCAACACTAATGCCCTATTTAGTAACCTTTCATCCTCCTTATCCTTTTGTCACCCCCCTACTTACATCTCTCTGACTCATGTTCCTTGCATAGATAATGTTCACACACCATCAGTCCTTCTTCTATTGACAGAGGTTGTCTCCAAACTCCCCCTTTTGAAAAATCCTCAATCATTTATGGTATAGGATGACAATAATTCCAAATTATACAGATCCTCAAGAACATTTGGAAATTTTCCTTATCAACTATCTCCACAACCTTAACAAAGATACCTAGTTTATTTCCTATCATCCCATAATAATGATCATTCCAATATTCTTGAGGGAGATTTCTCAAGCCCACCTAGATAGGGAATTGTTTTATGATTTCCTTTGTGGGGTCAAAGTTTGGAACCCATGTTTTCATATAAAAACCATATCCTTCTAGGAAATATAGACCCCCATTCAAAATCTAGTCCCTATCCTATGCCAAATCTATTGTTACCATACATAACCATTCTCCAATGTTTTAAAGTCTTTAACCCTACCCCACTTTTCATCACACAATTTTTTTTAGATTTCCTATTGTAGGTCATGGTCCTCACCATTTTAGAAATAAACCATTACTTTCCAAAAAACCCCTCTTCTCCTTCATAAGGCCTTATTCTAAAACTACCCTTTCCATTGTGCATCTTACATCTGCTTGTCTTCAATCCTCTATTTCTCCTGGTATTCCACTACTTGTGGTTTCCTCATTCCTTTTGCAATCTTTCCAAAGTTGACTTCACCCCCCCCCCCCCCCCCCCCCCCCAAATTAAAGGATGTAAATCTCTGCATTGGATGGCTTCTGTTTCCATAGTTGTTGGTCCTTCCTTCTCCATTTTGCCTTCTCCCTTCACCCCAAAGCTCCACTTTTTTTCATTGAACATGCTTTTGACTATATCTTCTCTTCATCTGCCATCTCCCATTTCTATTACCCCAATAGTTCAAACCTGCATACCTTCTGAAAGGTTCAAACCGTCGGGGATGTTGAAAATGTAAAGAGAATAAAATTGTAAGAGAGCATAGATGAATCATAGTGGAAGTTTCTAGAAGAGGATTATAAAATGTAAAGAGAAAAAAATTGTAAGAGGACATAGATGAAGATAATGAGACACTTAGTATACTCATAGGGAGAGTGTGATTACGAACTTATAGGGGTAGGGTTTGAGGGTTGAATATAGGTAGTGACAAGAGGTGGCACATAAGTAGGGACAATAGGAATGGAAGTTAAAATGCAGAGAGAAGGCTCAACATTTCTAGTCATTGATTTATTTACTAATCACATACCATCTATAGATGATATGACCTTATTCAATGTCTCATAGTATACATTCACCAACATAGTATATATATATATTTCATTAGAATGGAAAAATTGCCTCATACAAATTATAGAATTTTTCCATTGGAAGGGAAAAGTCACCTCATACAACAAATATTTTTTCCATTAAATGGGGAAAAATGCCTCATACATTATATTTTTGCATTACAAGGGACGAAATTGTCTCTTGCATTGTATATTTTTTCTATGACAAGGGAAACAATTTACCTTGATTTTATGAAATTTTACTATGGTCGGAGTCAAAGCGTCCCTAAAATTAATTTTTTCCCAACATTGGTAAAAAATTACCAATTAAATTTTTCTCCCCTCAGAAATAATGTTACATTCACCATGATTTTATAAATTTTCTTGGGAGGGGGTTTCTTATAGTCCCTAAGAAGAATCACTTCTATTATGAATGTGGATTGAGTCAAAGGCTTAACATGTGAATGAAAAAGGTGTGTAAGACCATGCAAAATATTAACACTATGTTCATCATTATGCATCAATTTCTTAAGAGCATCAAAAGCAACAATACTATTAGCATTTTGATTCTCTTGAATAAGCTAATCATTCATCTTGTCAATTTTAGTAGTAAGCTTATGAACTTGTACATGAGAAACTCTCAAAGTATCATCTTCGTCATGATATAAATGGGAAGATTCATTCTCCATAGAAGGATTAGGATCATGGGAAACCAACGTCTCACCAAGGTTTCTAAAGAGAGGAGAAGAAGATTTTGAATCAAAGGAATCCATGAGCCTATGACTTTGCCTAACAGGAATGTTATAGGTAGGAGATAAGATAATGAATCTCATATATCTCATATACAAAGAAAGTGAAGGATTTGAGCAATACACAATACAAATCCACAAAGACCTCGAATGCCTACATGTAAAAACTTGTCACAGAGAAGAAAAAGATAAGAAGAGGTGAGGATTTGCTCTAAAAATATGCAAATTATATTCTCAGAAATGAAAATGATAAGAGATAATTACAAAAGATCAATCCTTGTAGAAGGAGATCGAAACCCAAAAAAAGGGTAACCTAAAAGGGAAAAGACATTTATAATTACTAATTAATTATTAAATGTGAATGCATAAGTGCATAAAGTGAAATCTTAAGAAGGGAGAAAAGGTAATTTAATGAATGAAATTAAATTAACCTTTTTCTCTAACACCCACCCTTAAGATGAGCAACAATGTAGGAACAGCAAGGAAACTACAAAGTAAACTAGAAAACAAACTTCGATCCCAGCAATAGGGCCTGATGAGGTACCCAATCACAATCAAATCTCTATGAAATGGAGAAATAGAGAAAACCTAGTGGGAAAAACTCTACTCCAAAAAGAGATAGAAAAGAATGCACAAATGAAACATCTCAAGACCATAAATATGATTAAAGCCTCTATAATAGAAGCTCCAAAATCCATAGCGCACCCCCCCCCCAACAAGAATGGTAGAACTCCTGTGTTGATGAACATACCAGTGTGGCTCCAATCTAAAGGAAACAAAGGCAGTGGACAAGGATGATAAAACCCATGTATGTACGGTGCAACTGGAAGTCCTAGCTAATGCTCAAAGGAGAAAGCATGAGAATCCTAAAATAGAATCTCCAATGGAGATGGAATAATAGGTGTGTTGAATCTATCATCTGAGAGGAAATGTGTGTCCTCTGATATATCCTCAACAACTGTAGTAGGTAGCTCGATGACTGAAGCTGCAATAATAGGCAATGCTGAAGAGTAATCCTATGCAAGAGATAAAATCTAAATAGGATGTGGAGGTGTAGAACTCACAACACTGGTCTTAGGAATAACACATAAGTTCAAGCGACGTGACTTCACCTCAATAGACTATCATGAAAAAAGAGAGTGAGTCTCCAATAGTGGAGATGGTGGACCAAAATGTGAGAAGGAATATAAGCAAGAAGCATGATCAACAATCCCTATAGCAATAATATTGCCTATCTCACTATCTCTTATGTGCATTGAATCCTGTGCAAACTCAATTATCTTCCTTGTCCCACTGTGTGTAATTTGATAAATAGAGAGAAGGTTAGAGGACAAAGATGGAACACAAAGTACATCATGAAATGTACCATCATCAATGTCAATACAACCTTTCCCACATATAGTCATAATAATGTTGTTCCCCATCAAAATGTGTGGAGTAAGAGAAGCCTCAAAAGAAGAGACAAAATCCTAAGAAGATGAAATATGGTGTGAAGCACCTAAATTTAGTAACCATCTAGAAGAATGAGGAATAGTAGTTGCACATAGTGCATGACCCTTTCGTGTATCTTTATCGTCAAATTGAAATGATGATGAAGAAGAAGCTCTATGAGGAGTAGAAGGAATATCAATGTTGCTCTTCTGAAGGAGAGTTGTCAAATCTGAAACCTGTTTGGAATAGCCATCTAACTTCTTCTCATAGAAATGTGACTCATCATGATTAGGCTTATTACAATAAGCATATTTCAGTCTTTCTAGCTTTGATTTACCCTCTTTAGGAGGATGTGGCCCTAATGAACTGTGAATGCTAAAATTAATCTAAGACCCTATAGAATGAGATTTGTGAGACTTCTCCTTCATCCCTAAAGATGGTTGAGCTACCAAGGGATGATTATGTGAGCCTATGAGAGAATCCAACTAAGAGAGGTTAGCTTGCTCTCGATTCAAATGATCACAAAAAAACTCAATGGATGGCATGGAAAATTATTACCCAAAGCATCTTTGGTGGAATAGAAGGTAGAAGAAAAAATGTGAGAGTTTCCATGAAGCTTAGAAAGAATCAGGTAGATACACTCAGTGTTAGTATTCATTTTCCCACAACCTTGCAATAAAATTCTCAGTTTTTTGAATTTCATCAAGAAGTCCTCAATGGAGGGAAAAGAATCTGGTATAAGTGAGGTAAGATTTACCTCAATCTAAACTTCCCTAAACTCATTCATTGTACCAAACAAGCCTTCAAGCTTGGTCCACATAGCTAGAGGGGTATTGCACCCATCAAGATGAAACTGTAGACTATTGAAGACCTATAAGGAAATCAATTCTATTGTCTCATCCATCTTGATCCTATGTTGCATGACCTCAAAAGGCCTCTGTAAAACTAGTTGCGCTACATCTAAATGAGACCACAACCCTATTGACTAGAGAATGTCTTCCATGTGTGATAATTATGAGGGGTCAGAAGTTCTAGACAAGAAGAGGTCTCAACCATTGTTTTAGAAGTTGTTGAATTATTTTTTAATGTAGTATTGCTTTACATAAGTAAATAACAGAAATAATATGACAAAACACCCTCCACAATGCAAAAATTAAACCCCAACATACCAAAAGAATGTGTAAATGAGTGAAAGAAAAAAAGACTTCACAAATGAATAAAAAATACCTAGTAAAAAATATAGGTGAAATGTCTAAGAATCTAGAAAGTGCTCAAGAAGAGCTTTCTGATGCTTTTTTCATATCAAAAAACAAAGCTATCACAAAGAATTCATGCCCCTGGAAAGATAAAAGTCACCAATAGACTTCAAGTGTAATAATAGGTATCATACTAGAATTTTTTTTTCAAAAATACCTAATCCATCATCTTCATCTTGGAACTAGCTTTCTGATGCTTCTTTTGGATTGGAAAAATACCCCTGTATGCTCAAGATATCGCAAAAAAAGACAGGCCCACCAGAAATGCTTGGAAAACAATTTTTTTTTAAAAAATTAATAAATAAACTTTTTTTAAAAACACCACTCATCAGAAACAATGGTGGGTTAGAGTAGAGGTGGGGCTGGGGTAGTGGGTAGCGACGATGCAGGAGGCAGTGATAGCCATGAAAAAACTGCGGTGGTCGAGAAAAAGGCAACACAGCTCAGAAACAACTATCGCACTAGAATTTTTTTTTTGCAGCCAGTAAACCTTTGCAGCACTTGTAAATCATTAAGTGGTCTAGAAAGTTGCTAAATGGGCTAGATTTGATTTTTTTAAAAAAAATTCATAATGCGTGTAGAGGTCGTACGATCCTAGTAGACAATTTTTTTGGCCTCCTAGATTATTGTTGTCCAAAATGGATGAACTTTATATGAAAATGGGTGTTTTGACACCTTCTAGGTCTAACTGTGAGGTCTATTTGGCCTCAAATGCTCCAAAATTTAGAGACCCCTCTATTTTCACAAAAAATTGATGAAGGGTAGGTTAGGAGTAACTAAGGTCAATATGGCACACTGAGCTACCCAAACCACCATGTGAGAGTTAACACAACAGAAGCAAACACAAAAGGGAATACCACCATAGAGAGAGAGAGAGAGAGAGAGAGAGAGAGAGAGAGAGAGAGAGAGAGAGAGAGAGAGAGAGAGAGAGATTCTTTATTGATTCATGAAAATATCATCATACATGCCCAATTGTAAGGCCTTTTGGGTTACAACCAGATACAAGTACACTCAAATCCAAGATCCAGCTTCAAGTTCGGATTTCCATCAATTATCTCCCAAAATATATCTACCTTAAAATTATGATTAAGACTCTAATATAAGCCAAAATTTGGCCCAAAATGCTAAAAACCAAAATTAAATACTTGAAGAGCCACCAGTCGGCCTGCAACAACAATTAAATGTCCAGAAATTGATGTTCGAGCAAAATCACGATATCTCCTAGCTCTTATTGAATTAGAACTCAGACGTCAAATTGTGGGTAGTAATTTAGGTCCTCTACAACCCCTAAAGTGTGCAAAAGGTTTATTCACCAAGGATAAGTATGCATTCATCCCGAAAGTCAAGTACAAAAAACTATCACGTAGAACTGCTAAAAATTGATACTCTGGGAGAATTGTCATATCTCCCAACTTATGAGGAATTAAAACTTGTGCCTTTGATACAAGGAATTAATCTAGGTCCTCTTTAATCATTGAAAATAAAATCCTCTCATTCATTAGCAAAATTAGTTAGCCAGTCTACAACATGCACCTAGAAACTAGAAAAACACAGTTTTAGCAGCAAGGTAAAAATTGAAAACATGCAAGATAGCAGTGCAACCCAGGATGCTCCTACATTAGACAACCAAGGTTGGAAGAAATGATTCTCTTAAATCATTGAGATGTCACAACATGAGTTGAATCCAACTTATATTGAGAAATCTATGAAGCATCTTCCATAGGTCTATTCTTCCACTTTACCAGATATTCATAATAATCTTTTCCCCTTGTGCTCTTACCAATTCTCTAATCCAATATATGTTCAACTTCTTCAATTTTCTTCTTAGGATAGTCCTCTTATAGAATAACTTCATCATCTAATTCATGATACTTGTATAAGTTAGCAACATTGAATATAGGAGATATATCCATGTCATCAGGTGACTCAATTTCATAGGTGTTTCCACTATCAAACTTTTTCAAGATCATAGAAGGTCCAAATTTATTCATCTTTAGCTTACTGTATGTTCTAATAGTAAATCTTCCTTTCTTCAAATGAACCATCACCTCATCACCAACTTGAAAATCATGATGTCTCCTAGACTAATCAGCATTCTACTTATACTTCTAATTACTTTGTTTTATCCTCGACTTCACTTCCTTATGTAAAGATTCCATAAAATTGGAAAATTCTTCTCCTGTAGCACTTCTCTTTTCTTCACCAACAATATCTCTAAAATTTGATACTCCTCTAGGCTTCATTCTAGTAACAATCTCAAAAGGTTTTTTCCTTGTACTCTTATTCACGAAATTATTATATGCAAATTCAACTTGTGTCAATACCATCTCCCAATTACTTGGCTTATTCTTAACTAGACATCTCAACAAATCACCCAAGCTTCTATTTACAACCTCTATCTATCCATCTTTCTATGGATGGAATGTAGAACTAAACTTCAACTTAGTACCCATCTTCTTTCACAAAGTCTTCCAAAAATAACCAACAAACTTATTGTCTCGATCAAAAATAATACTTCTCGATAATCCATGCAATCTCACAATCTCTTTAAAGAAAAGTTCAGCAACATGCTCAACATCTGATGTCTTCCTACATGGTATGAAATCAACCATCTTAGAAATTTTGTCCACTACAATAAATATGGAATCATACCCCTTCACTATCTTAGGTAATCCAAGAACAAAATCCATACTAATGTTACTCCAAGGTTTCTCAAGAACAACAATAGGTGTATACAAATCAAAATTCTGACTTACTCCTTTTGCAACTTGACAAACTCCACAACTCTTTACAAATTTTTGAACATCCTTATATATTTTTGGACAATAATACTTCTCTTTCAGCAAACTCAATGTCTTATCAATTCTAAAATGTCCAGCCAATCCACCACTATGCTATTCTTAATTAGATTTAACCTCATAGAACTTCTAGGAATACATAACTGAATACCTTTGAACAACATACCTTCTTGAATGAAATACTCATCATACTTATTTATGTGATTGGTCAAATTTGGTGCTCTACACTCTCTCCATGCCTCAGAAAAATCAAGATCAGCATCATACAACTCTTTTATTTCATCAAAACCAAAAACTTCAACCTTCATTTTAGTCAACAAAGAACATCTTCTACTCAATGCATCAGTAACTCTATTAGTAACTCCACTCTTGTATTTAATTACAAATGTAAAATTATGCAAATACTCAACCCACTTCATATGTCTCTGATTCAATTTATGTTGAGTTCCCAAGTATTGTAAAGCTTTATGATCAATATACAACACAAACTCCTTAGGAATCAAATAATGTCTCCACTTCTTCAATGCTTGGACAATAGCACAAGATTCTTGATCATACACAGAATACTTCCTTTTAGCATCATTCAACTTTTCACTAAAGAAAGTAACAGGTTTACCTTCTTGACTTAATATAGCTCCTATTGCATTACCACTTGCATCATATTCAACTTGAAATACTTTGTTGAAATCGGGTAAAACCAATACAAGTAATTCAGCAACCTTTTGTTTCAAAGTCTCAAAACTCTTATCAGCTCTATGTGTCCACTTGAATTCCTTTTTATCTCCCCTTATTGTCTCAGTCATAGCATTACAAACAGAATTGAAATTCTTTATAAACTTTCTATAAAAACTAGCCAAACCATGAAATGATCTTACCTCACACACATTTTTAGGTGTAGGCCACTCCAAAATTCTCAAAACCCAAATACACAATCTCCTCTTACATAAAAGAACACTTTTTTAGATTAATTAGCAACTTTTCCTCTTTCAACCTCTGCAATACTTTTGTAATATACTCAAGGGATTCTTCTTAGTCTTACTGAATATCAAAATATCATCCAAATAAACAATCACAAACTTTCCCAAGAATCTTTTTAGAACTTCATTCATCAACCTGATGAAAGTACTAGATGCATTAGTCAAACCAAAAGGCATAACCAACCATTCATACAAACCATCTTTTGTCTTGAAAGAAAATCCTCCATTCATCACCTTCTCTGATTTTGATCTAATGAAAGCCACTCTTCAAATCAATCTTGGTAAAATACTTTGCTCCACTCAAACAATACATTATGTCATCCATCTTCAGCATAGGAAACCTATATTTTACTATGATTTTGTTAATAGCTCTAGAATCAATACACATTCTCCATTCTCCATTTTTTTTAGGTGTTAATACAATAGGTACAACACATGGACTCAAAATTTCTTTGATCAAACCTTTCTACAACAACTCATGCACTTGTCTATTAAGTTCTTCATTCTCTATAGGTGTCAATCTATATGGTGCTTTGTTTGGCAAACTAGCTCCAGGAATGAGATTCATATAATGACTTATATTTCTTACTAGAGGTAAACCATCAAGAATATCATCAACAATAATATCTTTATACTCATTCAACAATTTTGCAATTCATGCTATCACTCTATCATTACCAACTTTTGTTGCTTGGTCATTACTACCAACACTCGGTCCTCTAGGAACTATAGCAAAACAAACTTGATTCTTCTTTACTTCCTTTTCAAATTGCTTTCCATTAACCATGCAAACTTTTATTGCAGTACAATTGACCTCATCTGGACTTTCAATCAAAGGCAAGAATATTTGTTTCTTCCCATTTACCCAAAGATTATATTGATTCAATCTTCCATCATACATAGCATACCTATCATATTGCCAAGGTCTACCCAACAAAATATGACAACAATCCATGGGCATAATATCACACAAAACTTCATCAAAGTAATGTCCAATTTTGAACTTCACACTACATTGCTCACTTACCAATATCTTATGCTCATCTTTGATCCATGAAACATGATAAGGTTTGGGATGTTTCAGCCTCTGCAATTGCAACTTTATAACCAACTCTTATGATGCCAAATTTGTAGAACTTCCACTATTAATGATTACCTTGTAGCATTTTCCATCCATCTTACATATGGTCTTGAAAAGACTTCTTCTAAGGACAAGTTCCTCATCACTTCCCTTATTACATAAGGTTCTTCTCACCATCAGATTTTCTCTAGCCTCAGGTCCACTTGGTTAACTCTCAATGTCTCCTTGAGTCACAACATTTATATTATTCTGCCCACTTTTAGAAGATCTACATTCAAAAGATCTATAACCACATCTGAAACAATTACCATGAAAACTATCTCGAGGATAAGAATTACCTCTTCCTAGGTAAGATCTAGTACCTCCTCGGTAAGAACTACCACCTTTCCACTCAGTCTTGTCGTTTTCATCATTCTTCCATTCAGATTTTCTTTTATCATGCATAGAATTGTCAAATCTACCACCTTCTCCATAAGATCTACCTCTACCTCTCTAGAATCTACCACCTCTACCTCTTTGTCTTTGTTCATGCTTCTTTGTCAAGATCTCCCCAGCTTTCAAGGCATATTGATATGCTTCTTCTACACTTTCCAACTTGACAAAACTTATTTCATCTTGAATTCTAGATCTCAATCCATTTATGTACCTTGTAATTTTGTCAACATCATCATCCATATGTACAGATCTAATGTCCAATCTATAGAATTCCTTGGTATACTCTCTTACAGTCATCTCCTTTTGTCTCAAATTTTGCATCTTTCTCAACAAGCTAACTTGGTAATCAACATGAAGGAACTTGTTCTTTACCTTGTTCACCATCTTTAACCAAGTTTTGATTTTCTCCTTTCCTCTCCTTTGTCTATCAATTTGCAAATGCTCCCACCATAGTGAAGCATGACCTTTCAACCTAGTAACTACAATCTTCACCTTCCTATTATCAAGAGTGTTTTCATACTTAAAGAAATTCTCCATATCTGAGATCCAATCTAACACAGCATTAGTATCTAATTTTTCATCATAAGGAACAACTTCTATAGTAGGCTTTGAATTTTCCCTAGACAACACTCTCAATAATCTTTCCTCATCTTGATCTTCTTTAGGTTCTAGATTATGATTTGGTGCTACTGCTTCATCATCACTTACATCATCAAGATGCACTCCTCTCTTGTGGGTTGTCTCCACAACATTTAATCTGGCTACAATTTGTCTTAATTGATCCAGTATAGCATTATCAAAATTTTCTCTGCCATGAACCATCTTTACAAATTAGGTTCTTGCAAGATCGTAACCCTCTACAAGTTATAGGTCAAATATGCATATTTGTAACCCTACAACCAATATTTGAAATAGGGTTCTACATGATCCAATATGTTGGATACAATTATTCAATTGTGTGTTGTCTCTGATGTCACACAAATGTCATATTATCCATCAGATAAAATCTACCGAGCTCAGAAAGTCAGCAAGGCAAAGGACAGTGTTTACCGAGCTCAGAAAGTTAGCAAGGCAAAGGATAGTGTCTACTGAGCTCAGAAAGTTAGCAAAGCAAAGGATAGTGTCTACCAAGTTCAGAAGGTCAGCAAGGCAAAGGAAAGAGTCTACCAAGCTCAAATGGTCAACGAGGTAAAAGGACAGAATCTACTGAGCCCAAGAGGTTAGTAAAGAAAACTTGGAGTATCTATCGAGTAAACAGTTCTTACTGAGCTCACTCGGTCATCAAAGGAAATGTGGTAGAAACAGTTCTTACCAATCTTACTTGGTCATCAAAGGAAATGTGGCAGGAGCAGTTCTTACCGAGCTCTCATGAAGGAATTCAATTCTTACCGAGTAAACTCGGCAGCCAAAGGATTTTATGGATATTGCAATGTTAACCGAGTCAAGAAGGTTAACTTAGGAAATTTCTAGAAGCAGTATTTACTGAGCAGGGTCAGTCAGTAAAGGATTTCATTATTTTATGAAATAATGTTTATTTGTTTAGAGAAATATTTGTAGTCGACTGATGTATGGTTTATTGGTAAATATAACATGTAAATGGGCGGACTTGACAATCTGAATGGTATAATTAAGAGGTCAAGTTGTGAATTCTAAGTGTGAAGTTGAAGTGTGTGTGGAATTAATGTGATATGAAGACTAATTATTGTGGAAGAGAATTTGATGGATGATCAGAGATCATTGAGGAGCAGCAAAGCTATACTTGATTAAGGAGGATCTAATGATGTTGAACAGAGACCTGTAGTTAGCAAATTCAGTTGCATCTTGTTCAGGTCAATTCATTGTTGCTTTTTAACCATTGTAGCACTGATTTCAAATCTCTTAACGTAGTTGGTTTAACAACCATTTTGTAAATCCTCTAACAAGGTAACAGTTCAGTTGAATTGTTCTAAAGACCTCTAGTAAGGCCACTCCTAATAGCGTGATTAAATCCTCTAACAGGGTCACACCTAACAATGTGTATTGTAACCTTTAATAGGGTTGGCTCCTAATAGGGCTCACTTCAGAAGAGTGAAAAATTGGTGACTAGTTACTTGGTGGTTTTTCCCATATTAGGTTCCCAAGTTAAATCTGGTGTCTCTTAAGTTTATTTTTGTTTTCAGTTACATGCATGAATGCTTGAAGATAAGTAATAGTTTAACTTATCGAGTTACAACATTTGTTTATCGAGTATTAGCAGTAACTAGATCTTTAAGACATCTAAGGGATCTATGGATTAATTTTTGTTAGTAACTGATTCACCCCCCCCACCCCCCCCCCCCCCCCCCCTCTCAGTCACTCTATCTTTAATCCCAACACCAATCACCACAGGGATGAACCTCAAGCTCTGATACGTAGGTCAGGAGTAACTAGGGCCAATATGGTACAATCAACTACCCAAACTACCATGCCAGAGTTAACACAACAAAAGAAAACACAAAAGAGAATAGCAACATAGAGAGAGAGAGAGAGAGAGAGAGAGAGAGAGAGAGAGAGAGAGAGAGAGAGAGAGAGAGAGAGAGAGAACAAGATTCTTTATTGATTCATGAAAATATCATCATACATGCCCAGCTGTAAGGCCTTCTATGTTACGGCCATATACAAATACATTCAAATCTAAGATCCAACTTCAAGTTTAGATTTCCATCAATTATCTCCCAAAACTATCTACCTTCAAATTATGATTAAGACTCTACCCAAGACCTCTACTTATACTAATCTAAGCCACAAGTCAACCCAAAATTCTAAAAACCAAAATTAAATACTTGAAGAGCCACAAGTTAGCCTACAACAACAATTAAATGTCCAAAAATTGATGTCTGAGAAAAATCGCAATATCTCCTAGCTCTATTTAAATTAGAACTCATGCATCAAACTATGGGTAGTAATTTAGGTCCTCTACAACATTTAAAGTGTGCAAAGGTTGATTCACCAAGGATAAGTGTGCATGCATCTCAAAAGTCAAGCATAGAAAACTATCGCTCAAAACTGCCAGAAATCAATACTCCGAGAGAACTGCCATATCTCCTAACTTATGAGGAATTAGAATTTGCATCTTTGATTCAAGGAAGTACTCTAGGTCCTCTTCAATCATTAAAAAGTGCATCCTCTCATTCATTAAAAAAAATAGTTACATAGTCTACAACAAGCACCCAAAAACTAGAAAAACATAGTTTCAGCAACAAGGTAAGAACTAAAAACATGCAGGATAGCAGTGCAACCCAGGATGCTCATGCATTAAAAATACCTAAAAAGTACTAGATCTAATCTGTCAAACTCTCATTCTCTTTTTTCTCCAAATACTAACCAAGCTACAGCAGATCTAGCTATGATATCGTAAAGGACTTGAGTAATATGCAATACAAATCCACAAAGTCCTCAAATACCTGCATGTAAAAACCTATCACATAGAAGAAAAAGGCAAAAAGAGGTGAGGGATTTCTCTGAGAATATGCAACTTGTATTCTTAGAAATGAAAAAGATAAGAGATAATTACAAAATATCATCCTTATATGATGCAGTGCAAGGCGGGGGAATCCCAAAAAAAGATGTCCTAGCCCCCAACAAATAGCCACAAAATGAAAGATAAGCAACAATGCAAGAATTGAAGCCAAGTCACAATAATTTATTCATAGATATAACTAATTAAATGCTATGTGTCAGGCTGTAAGGCCTTCATGGTTATAGCCAAATACAAAGCAAGTAATAGTTCTACAAGATCCCTCTGTCAACCTCATTATGGTTTTTGACACTTGAGTGCCAATACACTTAACCACTTTCTATATTGGAGCCGAGTACACCATGTATGCCGAGCCACAACATGAGCCGAGTCAGGAAAGACTTCAGGTGCTGAGTGATCTTCAGGTGCCGAGTAGCCTTCAGGGGTCAAATGAAGATCAAGTGTCGAGTGAAGTTCAAGTGCTGAATGACTTTAGGTGCCGAGGATGATACAAGTGTCGAGTGATATTTAAGTGCCGAGTCACAGATGATGCCAAGCAATACAGAAATGTAACAGGGGCCGAGTAAGCCAATCTATTATTAATGCCGAGCATCTGGAATCAGCAAGTGTTGAGTAACACAGAATGTACATATGAGTTTGTAACTTCATTAATTCATATGTAAACCATTTTCATGGCCGACATATGACGAATCTCGAAGGATTAAATGATAAGATTGAATATTTTGTATTTCCTATGCAATCTACATGCAACCAATAAAAAAAATGGAGAAGGCATGCAACCAATAAGAAAAGTTCAAGGAATGAGCGGGAAGAAGAGATTCAAAATGGATTGTAGATCCATGCCTAACCCTAAGTCTTCAAATGTCTTTAAGGAAGACAAAATCTCATTAGAAAAAGAAGTGGATGTACAAGGGTGTGGAGGGAACACTATTTCAGAGTAAAGAGTATCAGATCTCAAAGGATCAAGATCAGAGAAAGCAGATCAAGTACCTGTATTCAGCAAATGAAGGATTGTAAGCTATCAGGTTTATTGTACCTAATACTCTCTAGAAATTGTATTAGAATGAAAACCCTATGGTGATAGGTTAGCTTAACAGCTATTTTGTAGATCCTTTAAATAGGTGATTAAATCCTTTAATAGGGTGACACTTCATGTAAAGTGTTTGTAAATCCTTTAACTAGGTCACTATTGATATAGTGTAAAGCCTTTGACAGGGCAGGCCTTTAACAGGGCAGACCATCAAAAGTGGTTAAATATTATTACTGCAGTGATTTTGTGGGTATCATCCCCACCCCAGTTTTACCTTCTTATTTCTGGAGGGTTTTTGGGTTACCAAATCTTAAGTGTTATGTGGTGATGCATATTGGTTTATTATGATTGCTTAATATTTATATGCATGCATGTTCATTTCAAAAATATGTTGTTAAGGATTTGAAATAGTTAAAAAGGCTAGTACTTATGATTCACCCCCCCTCTCAGAAGCATTCTTTCCAATAATTTATTCCAACACCCTCTATTGATAATTAGCTAATAGTGACATGTAATTGTTGTCATTTATGGCAACACATGATGTGCATGCTTACAAGAAACCTCAGAAATAAAGATACATAGTGTTCGGTAATCAAAAGATTGTCTAAGTATAGAATTTGGTTTATAGGAGTATATTGTTTTGTTTATAACTTGTTGCTGGCATCATATTATGATTGGTGATGTTAAATGTAGATAGTATACATGTTGATGATGACATGTATAACCTAAAAAGTCATTACAGACTATAAATAATAGAGATAATCATGTTTGAAGCGAAACAAGACAGCAGAATTAAAGGAAAGGGTTATTTTGTTTACAAGATAATTACTTGTCCAATTAGGGCTGACATCTTAGATGTTTACTCTAAGTTGGAAAAGTAGATTATGGCCTTAGCTGACCCAGCATCAATTTGTGAAAAGGCATGATATTAATGCAAAGGACATTTTGCAGTAAGATTTTGGAAGTGTGAACTGTAAGATTGTGATTATGATTGCAAGTGCTATCTTGTAATTGTGAAAGTGATATATTGGAAGTTTTATGTGAGCTATTTGGTGATCCAAGATTAAGTTGAAGATCAGAGATCAGTCAAGCAAGAAGATACAATACTTATTTTTGGTCTGATTACTTATATATCAGTATATTATCTAGTGGGTATCATCCCCACTAGGCTTTTCCCTTGGCCAAGGTTTCCCTAGTTAACAAAATATGTTGTTATGAGTTATATTTGTGCATTGTTACTATTACTATTTAGCATTACTTTATTTCTTTGTTATGAATGGTTTAAAGTAAGAAATAATATCCAGTTGGTGACTAAAGTTTGTAGATTATTGATTCATCGCCTCCCTCCTCTTAGTAATCCCTATTTCTAACAATTGGTATCAGAGCGCAATTACTTTGAAAAGGCTTAACAGCTTGAGTAAGATCCCTATGGATATGGAACAACTGATCAAGAACCTTGAAGAAGCTCTTGAACAAATTGATCTCCTTACTAAAGAAAGAGATAAGCTGAAGGACATATATGAAAACTCCAAAGCATACATTGGTTAATTAAAGGAAAAGATTGAACATCTCAAAACCAAGCCTAAATCTATTGAATCTAGAACTAGTGATGATGATCATTCAAAGTTGAAGACAAAATACAAGATCTTGAAGCATTAATTGAAGATTATAAATCTAAAGTTGACTTTGAGAAATGATCCTAGCAAAGTTGAATATGATTTGAAGACTAAAAATGTAGATCTGAGAGCAAGTCTGGCAAAGAAAACATCTGAGTTTGAAACATTGAAAGAAGATCATGAAGAACTTCATAAGTACAATACCATTGTGAAAGGTGAATTAACTCAGTGCAAGCAGTAGCTTGAGAAGCTCTATTCTAGTAGAGAAAAGCTTGATGATTCAATGTCAATACAGAGACCTACTTATGATAAGACTGGTCTTGGTTATCTAATTAACATGTTTGCGAAGAAAATTGAGATTAGATCATATCCAAAAGAAAAAGACAAATCTGATGATAAGATTGACTACAGTCAATCTTCTGAAAAATCCAAAGAAATTGAGCAAAACAAGGAAGTTGGAATTTTGGATGAACCAAAGCATGTAGAATCTCCTAAGGAAACCAGCTATGAATTTAGAGGTAAGTGCTTTTTATGTAATGCAATAGGCCATATGAAAAGAGATTATAATGATAAGTCATTTAATCATGTTAAGGACTTTTATTGTCATAATTGTCATGGTATGGGTCATAATGCAACTAATTATAAGAAACCTAAGTATGATAATGATAAAAGAAATAGTAGAATGTCTAGAAATACTAACCCTATAGATAGAAGAAGATCCAATAAAAGGACATCGAGAGAAGGAAAATCTTATGAAGACAGAAGACAAATCATGTGTTATAAGTGTAACAACTCAGGACACATTGCTTAGTATTGTCATGCACCTAATGATCAACAAAATCCTAGAAGTAGAGCACTTGTGTGTCAATTATGCAACAACTTCAGACACACAACAAAGTACTACAAAATAGACAGAAACTTCAGAGATAGAAAGAACAATGGAAGAAACTTCAGGAACAAAAGGAATGATGGAAAGAGCGTCAAAAATGACAAAAGGAACCATGAAAGGAACTCCATAACCAACAGAAACAATGAGGAACATAGAAATATTGTTAGTGAACTTCAAGAAGAACTTAATGAGGCATTTGTAAAAGGAGTAGATATCTCAAAGGAAAAGCTAGATGATGATGAGACAGGAAGATCGAAGTTAGTTGTTGAGTTTGATTCAACTAAGTTGAATTAAGCTTGTTCACAACATCAGAATTTGAGAACTTCATTCAGAGATCAAATTAGAGGTAGAGAAATTTGGAAAAGGTGTATCTAGTTATATTTAGATGCTATCTAAGCTCGCTTGTAATTTAGAGCTCATCTGAACAAGTTATGAAGGAATTCAGAGTTACTCGTATTATAGGAAAAGCCATGAAAAGTATGTTTTTCAGAGAATTTCGTGATGCAAAGTCTAGTAGAGTTTTGTCATAATGGAAGCTAACTATGGAAAACCTCGAGTGACATTTGAAATTTGGATAGATGATCTTGAGTAGTTATTTGATTCCAGAATGAAATTGACAGCTTTTTT
Source organism: Cupressus sempervirens (assembly GCA_028749045.1). Taxonomy (NCBI): domain Eukaryota; kingdom Viridiplantae; phylum Streptophyta; class Pinopsida; order Cupressales; family Cupressaceae; genus Cupressus; species Cupressus sempervirens. The sequence continues at coordinate 714,358,417 of CM053783.1, forward strand.
CATGTTTGCAAAGTACGTAATTAATGCAAGTTCAAGTTGATAGAATAAATGGAATACAAAATTAATTTTCACTTCATTATGAACACATCCGAAGTGAAGAGCACTTAGAAGAAACTTGTTAAGGTGATTTTGAAGTAAACCCTTTTTTTGGAAAGAGGTATTTTATTGTTTTTCCAAAAAATTATTCGGTAAAAGTTCTTGTTTGATAGAATCATGGATATGTCAACAGTGCATAGTGTTGAGAATGAAGATAGATCTAAGTTAAAAGTTGATTCCCTAAAACCTACTAAAGGAAACCTTAACTAAACGTTGTCTATCACTCTGAACAATGTAGTATATCTTGAAGATGTAGGAAATTATTTGAATAGTAAGTTTGAGTCTATTGGTAGTGAATTCATGAACAAAGATATGGTATTGGTTTTCAATCATAACATGAATATGAAGCCCATATTTGAACATCTAAAGGAATTAGACTTGTTCAAATATCACTTCTACCGTGAGTTAGACACAGATGAGTGGACACATATTGAGTACAATACATGATGGTAAATTATGGATGCAAGACAAAGCAGTTGATATTTTTGCCAACCTTATTCATGAGGTAACTGGTCTTAGTAAACAAGGCAGTGTACCTATAGGTGATAAATTGGTCAAGAACAAAGTTGAGAGTTGTACTAAAGCATTGTATGATGGAAAGGCTATGGTGATCAGCATCATCAAGTAAGATGATGTAAGAATTTTGAGTAGAATTATTGCCTATTTTGTTTGTGCAAGTTCAAAGATTGATGAACTTTCAATATGATTCCTCTATGGAGCATATAAGATATGTTTAGAGAAAAAGCAAGTGAATCTTAGTGAAATACTGAGAATGCAACTCTTAGAAAACCTAAAAAAGATCAAGAGAATAAAGAATTGTGTGTTTAGATTCCAGTCATTGATCAATCACATATTCTTTCATGTACTTAAAATATTTCCTTACTTATTAGTCATAGACATAATGAGTAGTGACAAATGCACAATGGAGAGTATTATAGAAGTATGTAGAAGGCATCTTGCAGATAAGATATTAGACAATGACAACTTGATAATGAGAATATTTTAGAATGAAACGAAACAAAGATTTAGAATTGCACCTACAATTGTGGACAGATTTAAGGATGACATTTGTATTTTGGTTGATACAAATTATACCTATATTCAAGTAGTGTAACCTTGGGAAACATTTCTTGATCCCTTAAGTTATGAATCAAATGATAATATAATAGTTGGTTATATTGATTTGTTATTGTATGCAAATAGAGACAAAGTAGAATACAAATTTGGTACATATGATGAGATCACATAGTCAATGCATCAAGCAACCTTAGATAAGGCATCACATAAGAAAGTTGAGTCTATAATGAAGAAGGCACTATTAGAGGCTAGAATGACAGAGAATGAACCTAAGGCTATAAGACAAATGATGAAGCAAGGAATACTAAACATTCAACCTTTGTCAATATATGTTGTAGAGACATCTTTGAAATAAAGTATTCTGTATGTAGCAGTATTAGATGTTCAAACTAGTAAATCGAAAAGAAAATCTAAAAGATTGGCACAAGCAATAACTATTAAGACCAAGAGGGTCAAACAACAAGCCACTAGACTAGGAAAAAGATAGAAAACATTGTTGACAATTGATTTCAGTAATGAAGAAGTAGAGAAATAAGAGACCAAGCAAGCAGAGAAAGTGACTCCAACAAAGCAATCGGCAAGTAAAGCTCGGCAACTTCAAAAGCCAAAGATAGAGAAGATCAACACCGCTATTGCTAATGAGGGTAACTTTGTTAAGATGAACAAGTTTTATGATTTGTACAACAATTTTGAAAAAGATCAAATTGATATATCTACTGTGAGATATATCATAGAAAACAATCTGAAATTGACATATAGAACTTTGAAAGTCTATGCTTAGAACTATTTGCAAGACTAATGATGAAGAAGAAATTAAAAGATTGTTAAATAACCTCGCACCATATTTGAGGAATAGATTGAGACCACTTCTATTCATGGTTGGTGAAAAGGATAAAATAAGAAGTGAGATTGTGGCTGCTATCAGTCAGATGTTGAGAGAGTCAAAGGCAACATCTCCTTCAATGCCTAGAACCTCAGAAGTGTCAGTGAGCAGTGGCACTATGCAAATTGATCAAACCAATGTTACCATTAACATTGAAGATAGCAATCCATTTAGTGGTTCCAAACCTAATGAAATAGACACCAAGGATATTGAGGACAAATTGAGACAGATTGAAGAAGAGAAAAGGTTGCTTGAAGAAGAGAAGAAGAAAATAGAAGAAGCCAAGCAGAAATTGCTTGAGGAAAAAAAGAAAAGAAAGAAAGAAGAAGAAAAGAGAAGAATTTTAGAAGAAGAGATGAGAAAGAAAACTGAGGAAGACAATAAGAAGAGATTGGAAGAGAAGAGAGAAAAGGAAAGAGAGCAAAGAGAAAAGAAAGAGGAAGAAGAGAGAAGAGCAAAAGAGGCAACTAAGAAATAAAGGGAGAATGATACTAAACCATCTAGTTCATTCACTCCACTCTCTCTTGCCAATTTAGCTACTAATGATGATGATCAAACAAATCTGATCTCATCCTTGACAAAGCTTATTGAGAAGAACATGAAAGTGAAAAGCTTACATAGAACTTTAATGGAAGTTACTGACAGATTGCACAATACCTTAGCAGTACAACACATTGGATCAGATCCTGAACAGAGGGCACAGATAGTGTTGAAATCATTTGATGAAGAGTTTACCAATTTATTAAATGTTGCAAAGGCAAAGGCACAAATTTTCCATGATGCTAACTTGTTTAGTACCATCTATCAAAACATCAAGAATAATTGATTAATCTTGATACTTGTATAAAGGAACTTCAGAAATACCAATGGGATGGGAAAACTTTGTATACTAAGTGTACCTTATCATACAAATTGACTAAAGACATTGACAGTCAGATAGAAGTAAAGATGAGTGAGCTAGAGGCTTTATCTAGCTAGATCCAACATCTATCTTAGAAAGTGGATGATTTTGAAGAACAAGTGGCGAGTATTCACAGTGACATTAGGAAACTGGAACTTTGGAAGGAAAGTTTTTTGAAGAGGATATTTGATTTAAGAGAATCTATTGCTCTAAAATTATCTTTTTTTTGAGAAGTAATTAGAGGAATGTGTCAAGGCCAAGGACACATATTCCAACTTTTTGTATTCGGATCGTAATGCAATTAAGATTACATCATATGCTTTATGTGCAATTCTCACATCAGTTGAATCCACCAAGGAGACATGGACTAAGGGTATGGATAGTCTGAAGGCAAACTTTGATGATTGCATGAAGATCATATCAGCATAAGGAAGGACAACATTTTTGGACAAATTTATGACATTTCGACCTTTGTCATTGTGTCAAGGGGGGAGAAATTGCAGAAAATTGAATTGTCAAAAGGGGAAAATATTGTGAAGTATATTATAAGGGGGAGCATATGTAAAAACTTAACACAAATAATATAATAGATGTAGTTTGTTTTTGTCACTTAGCCAATTTTCCCTATTTTATTGCCATCAATGCCAAAGGGGGAGATTGTTGACAATTGGCTAATAGTAATATGTAATTGTTGTCATTTATGGCAACAAATGATGTACATGCTTACAAGAAACCTTGGAAATAAAGATACTTAGTGTTTTGGTAATCAGAAAATTGTCTAAGTATAGAATTTGGTTTACATTAGTATATTGTCTTGTTTATAACTTGTTGTTGACATCATATTATGACTAGCAAAGTTAGATGGAGATAGTATACATGTTGGCTATGATATGTATAACCTCAGAAGTTAGTACAGACTATACAAAACAGAGATAATAATGTTTGAAGCAAAATAGGACAACAAAATTAAAGGAAAGAATTATTTTGTTTACAAGATAATTACTTGTCCAATTAGGGCCGACATCCTAGATGTTTACTCTAAGCTGGAAGAGTAGATTATGGTCTTAGATGACCCAACAAAAATTTGTGAAAAGGCATGGTATTTATGCAAAAGATATTTTGCGGTAAGATTATAGAAGTGTGAATTGTAAGATTGTGATTATGATTGCAAGTGCTATCTTGTAATTCTCAAAGTGATATATGTGAAGTTTTATGTGAACTATTTGTTGGTCCAAGATCAAGCTAAAGATCAAAGATCAATCAAGGAAGAAGATACAATGCTTATTTTCAATTTGATTACTTGTTTGAGCTATGAGATCTTCTTGTAATTAGAAGTGCATGTTTGGGTAGTGGGCTCATCTTGCATCTACTATACTACAACTCCTAACAGGGATTCAAAGTCTCCTAACAAGAACTCCTTATACTGAATTTGCTCATTGACTCCTAATAGGGTCCATCCTCTAACAAGGAACTTATATATCAATATGTTATCTAGTGGGTATCATCCCCACCAAGGTTTCCCTAGTCAACAAAATATGGTATTATGAGTTATATTTGTGAATTGTTATTGTTATTTTCCATCATTACTTTATTTCTTTGTTATGCATGGTTTAAAGTAAGAAATAATATCCAATTGGAAACTAAAGTTTGTAGATTACTAATTCATTCCTGTCTCTTAGTAATCCCTATTTCTAACACCCTCAAGATCCAATCCAAACCCTAACTAGTCCAGATCCACACTCTAGTAGAAACCCCTAAGGAAGATCTAAACTTGTGCTCGCAAGCCCACCAAGCAATCTCCTTGTTTTCCAAGCCTCGGCTACTAGCCTTCTCAAAAAATTTCTCCTCTACCACCTCCTCTTCTCTAATATGGATGAATAATGACTAAAGACTTCACCACAACCCCTACTTATACCAATCTAAGCCACAAGTTGGCCCATAATGCTAAAAACTAAATCAATCTAACATTAAATACTTGAAGAGCCACAAGTCAGCCTCCAATAGAAATTAAGTACCAAATGCCTTTAAAGGCTTACAATAATTATTAAATACATCAAAATTAACTACCCAATATCCAAATAGGTCTACTCTACCCCACAAAATTACTTAATCATGTAGGATAACCAACTACCCTAGGATGCTCCTACATCATTATAGAAGGAGATCGAAACTTGAAAAAAAAACATAACCTAAAAGGGAAGAGCCATTTAATAATTACTAATTAATTATTAAATGTGAATGCATAAGTGCATAAAGTGAAATCTTAAGAAGGAAGAAAAGATAATTTAATAAATGAAATTAAAATAACTTTTTTCTCTAACAGAAAGGCAAGGGGAAGATCACACAAAGGGAATCTAACTTTGAGATATGAAATAGATCTAGAAGAAAAAGCATGCAATTTAATATAATGAAAGTAAATGCATAAAACATGGAAAGAGAAATCACAAGAGAGGTATTTAACAAGATAACACAATATAACTCCAAAAAAAATAGAATGAAAATAATATAATACCAAAATCAAAATTGGAAATGTCACTAGTCATGTCTACTAAAAGAAATGAACACACAATAAAAATAATCTAACTCCAATGAGAAAGGGGCATGAGATTGGGTTCACCAAAATGCATAAGGTGAAATGTGAAGAAATCAAAATAGGACTCAATTACTCCATATTTTGAGTATTTGATTAACCTTATACCTCAAAGGGGGAAGTTAAAGAGATTAATCCTTTCAACTCCAACTCTAAGGTGACTATATCTAAGAAGATTAGTGCCAACCAAAGATGAAGGATCACTAATTCAATCAAAGATCTAATGGTTATAAAATTAGAGAAATAATGAAAGACCTTCCAAACCCTAACATAGCAAGAGCTATGCAATGTAATTATGACTATAGCTATAGAAAGTAGAAGTGTTTAAATAAATAAATAAAATAAAGCACTTATCTTGAAGAGTGAGGTGAAATATTGGATCTAATTTTATGGTCTCTATACAACTCCAAACAACAAATAGTTCGAGCCCTTAACATGAAATAATGAGACCTCCAAAACCCATAAATATTTTAGCTTTCTTGTATAATTGAACTAAGGAAGCATGGATAACCTAAGGCAATATAATTAACTTGGTAGGGACATTTTGAATCTCTTCTTGGTAGTTTCAATATGCAAAACAATTTTCAAATCTATAAAGTTCAGAAAAAAGGGTATTCAAATCTATAAATTATTCTGTATTTTGAAATCCACAACCTACAAGAAAAATGGTTTTGTTTTGTTGATTGTGGGTGGGGGTGCCTTGGTCAAACCCTATTGAATTTGATGAAAGATAAACCCCACAACTCCCAAGAATCATCTTCATGCAAACACATGTCACAAAAAGAGAGAAGCAAAAGCTATGGAGGTTGGAATTTCCATATCCACTAAGGAGACATTCTTGATGAGCAAAAAGAGAAATTGCTATCAATCAAAAGCGAATTAATGATTAATTACAAAGAGATCAATCGTTATAAAGGAGATCAAAATCCTAAAAAGGTAAAACCTGGTTGCATTATAGTAATTAATAAAAGAATTAATTATTATATGCATAAAGTTTAGCTTAAATAAAATAGAGTTAATTAGAAAATATCTAATTACTCTAACACCCCCCCTTCAGATAAACTTAGGGAGTAGCTAAAAACCTAGAAACTACAATTAAAGTAGATTTGGGTCCCAAAAATAAAGCTCAATGAGGTACCCAAACACAACCAAATCTCTATAAAGAGGAGAAATAAATAAAACCACATGGGAATAACCCTACTCCAAAAAGAGATGAAAAGAATGCTAAAAGAACTGGCGAGAGGCTGAAGAAGCCTCCAAATTAGGGAATGTCCTACAAGATAGGAACAAAAGAATTATTATATAAAACACCACTGAAGTATGTAGAACCTATAAAGCTCTATCAAAAAGTAATTGACAATCTAAAGAACCTCCATTGAAATAGAACATGACTAGGTAGAGAAGACTATAATATGCATGAGTGCTCTTAGAAGACACCACTTGTATCAAGAGGCACACAAAGGCAAACAACTGAACCCAAAGATACATAAGGCATAAACACCAAAGCCTAAAGAGTTGAAGAATTGAACATGGAAGGCTATAGCCAAAGCAGGAACAAAGAGAAGAGTGTCTATATGGTAAATGATTCATCTCACCAAAAATGCATATGTACTCAACCACTGCATCCACCTAATGTTGGAAATGTAAGAAGAGTAATTGAGAGGGGAGGGGTGAATCAATTACCACTAAAATAAATCCCATATCCCTTAGATGTTAGTACAAAATAAACTTTGAAAATTGAACTCTGCTAATGCTCGGCAAACACATAGAAAAATGTTGTAACTCGGTAAATATTGAAAATGCTTAACAAATACTTAACACGAAAATCTTAAGATGTTGTCTACGATTATTATTACTTTTAACTTAGGTGCAAATGCATAAGATAAATAGCATGAACACATTTGACACCAAGATTTAACATGGAAACCTAATTTGGGAAAAACCACCAATTGCAACTAGTTACCGATTTTCACTCTTCTAAAGTGAGCCCTATTAGGAGCCAACCCTATTAGAGATTACAAAACACATTGTTAGGTGTGACTGTGTTAGAGGATTTAATCACTCTGTTAGAAGTGGCCTTGTTAGAGGTATTTGGACAATTCAATAAAAATGCCACTTGTTAAAGGATTTACAAATAGTTGTTAAGCCACTCTGTTAAGAGATTTAGATCACTGCTACAATGATTAGAGAGTAACAATGAGATGACCTAATTTCATATGCAACTAAATTTTTGATTACAGATCTCAATTTTGGCTTATATACTTAATCCTCCTTGATTGAATGTATCTTTTTAGATTCACAAGGATATTCTACTTATCCTTCTGATTCCTCTTAGCATCATTAAATCTTTAATTATTTTCCATGTATTCACACTTTCTAAATCTCAACTTGACCTTATATTTATATCTTTCATATTGTCAAGTTGGCTAGAATATAACTTGGAATAATTAATATTCATCTCCTCAGTTGGTTAGAACCAATAGACAATTCAATTGAACTTAATATGCCAAAATAAGAAAATATTTTGTTAGTCATCCCTACTTGGTAGACACTAAATCAGAAATGATTTTCCTATGTTAACCAAGTGAACTTGGTCAACAGTGCATATTTACAAAGTTCCTTTGGTAACCAAGTGAGCTCATTTAACACTAGTTCCATCCAGTATTCCTTAATTAACTGAGTGAGCTTAGTTAACTCTCAACTTTTGCAAGCCTTTCCTTTGACGCTTGAGTGAACTCAGTAGATATTGCCTTTTGAACTAGGAAAACTCTAGAATGCTTGGTAGACACAAAAAATTGTCTTCAGTGCTTGAGTGAGCTTGGCATACACTGGCTGGCAATGATATGACATTTTGTGTAACATTAAAGACATTACACAATTAATCAATTGTTCCAACAATCTACTTCTTTGGCATTGATGGCAACACAACATGTCATAATGCAATGAAATTTTTAGAGCAAGAATAAAGTAAGGAAATATCCTTAGTTTCATTCTAATTCTCATCTTTGAGAACTCCCTCTATCAGTGTGAACTTTTTCTTCCTATAGTTTCTCCCTCTATTAGAAAACTTTTGTCTGCTTACAACTTCTTTTGATAGCAAACTCTCCCTTGGATATCAAACCAAGTTCATTCTCCCTTTTTACATCTCTTTCTCTTTTTGTTTACAAAATTTCTATGAGATATGATAGAAAACTTCTCCCTCTTTGACATCTCATGCCAAAGACAATATTCAGTGAATATCAATGTACCTCAAGTACTAATTCATTTGCAATATGCCCTTGTCAATACTACACCAACTAATTGATCTTCAACATGCTCTGGTTGATGCATCTCTAAACTTCATTTAGTAAGTTTCAGATAGGGGAATGATCCCTAACTCACCTCTTAGATACAAAAATGCATCCTTAGGTAATGGCTTGGTGAATATGTTCGCAATTTGTTCTTTTGTATTCACATATTCCAATCTTACTTCTTTATCTTGTACCAATTCTCTCAAGAAATGATATTTTATAGTAATGTGTTTGGTTTTGGTATGCATCATTAGATTTTTTGATATATTGATTGCACTAGTGTTATCATAGTATATAACTACTGGATCCTTGATCTCTATCTTCATACTTATCAACAATTGTTTGAACCAAACAATATTAGAATAATTAACTGTTGTTGCCACATATTTTGCCTCTATTGTGGACTGAGAGATACAATTTTGTTTCTTGCTTGTCCAAGACACTAGTCTTTTATCAAGAAAGAATGTTCCACCACTAGTGTCTTTTCTATCATCAATACTTCTTGTCCAATCACATCTTTGGATACTTTTAAATCCAAATTGCCTCTTATTTTGTACCATAAACCATATTCTTTAGTACCTTTTAGATATCTCACGATTCCTTTGATTGTCATCATATGATTTTCTTTGGGATTTGTTGAGAATCTTGCCACCATACTGACTGCTAATGCAATAGTAGGCCTTGTTTGCACTACATACTACAATTTTCTAATCATTGATCTATATGAGATCTGATCTACCTCTTTGGAATCATCATTTTTGGAAAGCTTATGTCCAATAGACACAGGAGTTCTAATTGGTCTTGAATCTTCCATTTCAATTTTCTTTAGTGTCTCCTTGATATATTTAGATTGAGTAATGTAGATACCATATTTCTTCTATTGGATCTGCAATCTAATAAATAATTTTATCTCTCCAAACATAGACATTTAGATTCTTTACTCATTTCTTCTAGAAATGCCTTGCATAAGTCATCATTTCCTGTGAATAAAGTATCATCAACAAGAATTTCTACCAACACAATGTTTTTATCTGATCCTTCTTTGATATATAGACTATTGTTATCATTTGTTCTTTGAAAACCAATCTGTACCAATTAGTTATGAAGTCTTTCATACCAAGCTCTAAGAGCTTGCTTGAGACTATATAGTGCCTTGTATAATTTGCAGACCATGTCTCTTTTGCTAGGATTTACAAAACCTTCAGGTTGTTCAATGTAGATTTCCTCATCAAGAATTCCATTCAGAAATGTAGATTTTACATCCATTTGATAAACTTCAAATCTTCTATGAGTTGCATATGCTAGTAAAGTTCTAACATCTTCTAATCTTGCAACAAGGGCAAAAGTTTCACCATAATCAATACCTTCTTCTTAAGAATAGCCTTTACATACTAACCTTTCTTTGTTTATGGAAACTTCTCCATCTTCATTTAGCTTATTTCTAAATACCCATTTTGTGCCAATTACATTTTTATCCTTGGGTCTAGGAACAAGAGTCTAGTTTTGTTCTTCTCTATCTGTTCTATTTCCTCATTCATTTCTTCAATCCAACTTTCATTATCCAAAGCATCTTTAATATTTTTAGGTTCAAATTTAGAAAGTAAGCATGTACCTTTCAACTTGTTTCTTGTCATTGTTCCATCTAATTTGTCTCCAATGATATGGTTAGGTGCATGATGCCTTCTAACATATCTTGCTAGCATAGGTTCTTCAGATTTGGAGTTTGTTTTACTAATTTATCCATAAACTTCAATATTAAGCTTGGGTCCCACTATTTGTGACTCAGGCCCATTAGACTCGATTTGCTCTAGTAATAGCTCGATAGCCTTTGATTGTGACTTGGGTCCTTCAGATTGTAACTCGAGTTGCACAAATTGTAACTCGGTAGCTGTTGGAGATTTTGGGGACTCATGAGGTGAAGCCTCCTATCTACCAGATAGATTTGGTAGGGCATCAGGTTCATAGTAAACAAATCTTTTATAATCCTCAGGCTCTTTGTTGCTTTCTTCTTCACTCTTTTCTGTAAACTCATCAATTCTCACATGTACATTTTCTATGATATTATGAGAAGACAAATTCAAACATTTGTATACTTTAATTTTGCAAGAGTATCCTAGGAATATGCCTTCATCACCTTTCGACATCAAATTTATTTTTTCTAAATTCTTTCAAGATATAACATTTGCTATCAAATACCTTCAAGTAACTTACATTAGGTTTGTAGCCATACCATAGTTCATGAGGAGTTTGATTTGAGTCTTTCTTCAGTTGTACTCTATTCAAGGTATGTATTGTAGTGTTGATTGATTCCTTCCAATATTTGATTGCAACATTATTTTCTATCGTTAGTGTTCTTACACAATCCATGATGGATCTATTCCTTCTTTTAGTTATACCATTCTACTGAGGTTTACCAGGGGTTGATACTTATCTTTTAATTCCTTTTTCAATGTAGAATTGATTGAATTCATTGGAAATGAATTCACCACCTCTATCTGATCTCAAACATTTAAACTTCTTTCCAATTTCTTTTTCTACTCTTGCCAAATACCACTTGAATTTTTTAAAAGCTTCTAATTTTTCTTTTAGATACATTACAGTCATCATTCTAGAATAGTCATCAACAAAAAGAATGAAAAACTTATATCCACTGTAACTCTCTATTCCACTAGGTCCACATAAGTATGAATGCACAAGTTCTATGACTTCTTCAAAATGATAGTTCTTGCTTTTGAAGCTAATCTTTCCCATTTTTCCAATTTGATAGTTTTTGCATTGACTCATATCAGGTTTCCTCAAGCTAGGAATACCTCTTACTCTTCTATTTTTTCTTATTTTAACCAGATTATCAAAGTTTACATGACATAATCTTTTGTGCCATAACTAGCTTTCTTCTGCTTGAGCAATAAAACATGAACTTTTATTGAGATCTAGATAGAATAGGTTACCTTTTCTTTGTTCGCTAGATCCAACTAGATTTCCTTTTCCATCCAGCAGTTTGGCCTTCCCATTCAAAAATTCTACCTTGAATCAAATGTTATTCAACCATGCCACACTCAATAGATTGTGCTTTAGTCCTTCAACCCAATAATAATTATCACATATAAGTTCATTGGTCAATGAAATACATCCTTTTTCTTTTATGCAACAAGGTTCAGTGTTTCCAAATCTCACACTATCACCATCATAACATTCCATGTGCTCAAACTTTGTTTTGTCTCCAATCATATGATATGAGTAGCCACTATTAATAATCCATGTATCATTTTTGCTAACATGAGATATAAGTGCCATCTTATCTCCTTCATCTTCAGATTCATCTTTTACAACGATATATATTATTCCATCCTCATTGTTATCAAAATCTTTAGCCATAAGACAAGATTTCTTACATTTGTCCTTATAGTCCTTATAGTTTTTGAATTCCTTCTTTCCTTTGTACTTATTTCTTTTCTTTTCATCCTTATTTTCTCTGTTTGGGCATCTTGCAGCAATGTGACCAACTTCTTCACAAGAAAAGTAGATCAAAAAAATCTTACCTTTGTACTTTCCTCTGCCTTTAGAATATTTCCTTGCAAGTAGGGCTTCAACAACTTCAAGATCACTGTCAAAAATTTCTTCTTCATCTTCACTTCCTGATTGATTAGCCTTTGATTTCTTACTCTCTTTTTTGAGTGAGATTTTGGCTTCAAATATAGACTCAATACCTTTGGAACTAAGAACATAGTTATCATAGTTATCCAACTCAAAAGCTGTCAATCTTCCAACTAGAGCATCCAAAGTTATATTGTTATTTGCATCACATTTCATCTCTTGAATAATAGAAAATCTAATTGCATAGATAGGAAGAAGGGTTATAAGTACTTTGCTTATGACTATTTTGTCATTAATGTCTCCTCCAGATGCTTTGATTGTGCTCACACTTGCTTTGATTCTCTCCACATATTTTACAATGTTTTCATCTTCTCTCATTTTTATCTGATCAAATTATCCTTTGAGACTGTCTCCTTTAGCTCTTATTACATTATCATCTCCTCCATAGATGTCTTTCAATTTAATCCACATATCATAAGCTATAGTACAGTTTTTGACTTCATCAAATTCAACATAATTAAGAGCATATGCATTGTCAATCATCATGATGTTATGATTTTTCTTTTCAACAATATTTTTGACTGATAATGTTCTAATAGGAGTCTTGTATTCAGTATCAAGATTCTTACAGCCTGAATCACTGATAGTTGCTAGATGTAACCTCATAAGTCCTTGCCATACTACAAAATTGTCTCAGTTTAACTTGAGAATCTCTCTTCTGTAAGACATCTTAAACTTTAGCTTAGGTCCTTGAAACCTTCTCTGCAAGCACCAAAAACTCTGACACCAATTGTTGGAAACATAAGAGGAGTAATTGAGAGGGGAGAGGTGAATCAATCACCACTAAAATAAATCCCAGATTCCTTAGATGTCAGTACAAAATAAACTCTGTTGATGCTCGTCAAACACACATAAAATGTTGTAACTTAGTAAACACTGAAAATGCTTGGCAAATACTTAACATGAAAATTTTAAGATGTTATCTAAGATTACTATTACTTTAACTTAGGTGCAAACATATAAGAAAAATAGCATGAACACATTTGACACCAAGATTTGATGTGGAAACCTAATTTGGTAAAAACCACCAATTGCAACTAGTTACAGATTTTCACTCTTATGAAGTGAGCCTTGTTAGGAGCAAACCCTGTTAAAGGTTACAAAAAACACTATTAGTTGTGACCCTAGTAGAAGATTTAATCACCCTATTCGGAGTGACCTTGTTAGAGGTCTTTGGACAATTTAATAGAAATGCCACCTTGTTAGATGATTTACAAATAGGTGTTAAGCCAACTTTGTTAAGAGATTTAGATCACTGCTACAATGGTTAGAGAGTAATGATGAGATGACCTAATTTTGGATGCAATTAAATTGCTAATTACAAATTTCAATTATCGCTTGTATACTTGATCCTTCTTGATCGAATTATCTTTTCAACTTCACAAGGATATTTTGCTTATCCTTCTGGTTTGCTTCCTCTTAGCATCATTAAATCTTCAATTATTTTCCATGCATTCACACTTTCTAAATCTCAACTTGACCTTATATTTATATCTTTCATATTGTAAAGTTGGCTAGAATATAACTTGGAATAATTAATATTCATCTCCTTAGTCGGCTAGAACCAATAGACAATTCAATTGAACTTAATGTTTCAAAACAAGAAAATCCTTTATTAGTCGACCCTACTCGGTAGACACTAACTTAGAAATGATTTTCTTGTGTTAACCAAGTGAACTTGGTCAATACTATAGAGTTTCAAAGTTCCTTTGGTAACCGAGTGAGCTCGGTTAACACTAGTTCCATCCAATATTTCCTCATTAATCGAGTGAGCTTTGTTAACACTCAACTTTCACAAGCCTTTCCTTTGACACTCGAGTGAACTCAATAGATACTACCTTCTAAACTAGGCAAACTCTAGAATGCTCGGTAGACATAGAAAACTATCTTCAGTATCTAAATGAGCTTGGCATACACTAACTAGCAATGATATGACATTTTGTGTAACATCAAAGATAATACATAATTAATCAATTGTTCCAACACCTAGTACATAGGAATAAATATTGAATACATAGTTCACTCCATCTAACCAAGGAAGCATGAGAAACAATAGAAGAACACACCCTAATGTAGACAAGGACAAGGTGACTAGCAACTAGAAAAGTGGGCAAAAAGAACTACATGTCAAGGAATCATGATCAAGATGCACAAAATAATACATATGTGTGAATGAGGTAATCAATCTCAGACATGTTGTGAGACTAATGTCATGGAAGTAATGCTCATTGGACAAAGGAAGATGGCAAAAAAAGGCAAAACATCAACCCCCCCCCACAACACTCTAATCAAAGTAGTGCATGTACAATAAGGCACAAGATATGGTGAATTCCAAGAATGTAATAATTTGCATGAGTTTCCTCAAACAACATTGCTTGAATTAGAAGGCAAAATAATGAAAAACAACTAAAACAAAAATATAGATGGAATATGACATTTTATCTCAATGTGTTTACAAAAATGCATACACATTATGTCTACAAAGACTAGAAGAGATGTAAGGATGATACAATAGATAATACAACCCATGACGAATCATCTAAAGCAATAAACAATTGATCCCCATACCTGAAACAACCAAAATATCTCCCAAAATGCAAAAATGCAAAAAACTAAATAGAATGTGTCTGGATTAGTATATGGCAAAACAACCCATATCACTAGAAAGAGCTCTGAAAGACTTTTCCAACGATATAAAGAATTCCCAAATATGAGATCAAATACTAAAGATATGTCTCCTAGAGTACAAAATAGAACTCCTAACTTTGATTTTTAAAAATGTCATATAAAAGAATCAAAATTGTAAATTGCATGTACCATTGCGATAAGCTCAAAATTACCATTTCGACAATATCTTGTTTGTGAAAAGCAAAGTCTGTATGCCTGAGATATGAGAAAAGATGTGAAGGTAGGTCCAAACAAAGCCAAAAGAGGTAGCAGGTATATTGATGTAGTGTTGACATCAGTAAGTGACAAGCACAAATTTGATAGTCAGATGGCCGTCGAGGCAAAGAAATGTCTAAAAAATACCTAGTTCATCAAAAAAAAGAATCAGTTGTCAAAAAAGAGCCACTGTGACCAAAAAAATGGAGCTAGTGGTAGAAAATAAATCTGGTGCCTATGAAATTTCACATGTGCAAAAAAAGGTGTCTGAAATGATGTTCGATGATAAAAACACCCATGCAAGTCAAAAAATGCCATTAGGAACCCACAGATCAGGCCAAAATAGTCCAAGCGATCAAATACCATCTGAAAATGTAGGAAACCAATAACCACATGTCTACACAATAAACCTCTTAACAAAGTTGCCAAGCAAAACACTGATGCACTGAAGAAGGACATGGGGCCTAATCAACACCCAAAAATAAGGTGTAGGTCTCCCAAAAATTGTATGAAAGGAAAAAAATAGCACCTATGAAGAATACACATACCACTTAAAGGTCCAAACTACCAAAAATTTCATGGTGAATATATGTGCTACGTGGTGCTTGGAGGCCCATCATGGAAAAAAAATTGCCCAAGGTCTTTTTAAGGATGAGTACAAGTACATAGAGTAAGAGTAATAAAAAAGGTGCAATCTCCCAAAAAAATGCCTTATCATTGCAAACAACCACCAATGGTGGCTTTGAATAATGTCGAGAGCCAAGCACAAAAAAAATGTTTGTTTCCAAGCAAAATCACCCATTTAGCACTTAAGAACTAGGAAGTATGGTGCGTGGACCAAAGACCACAAAATTTGGTCTTAGAGAGTGTGCAAGGTCCTGATAATAAACCAAGGAGCAGTGACAGGTGGTGGGTTGTCAAGCATGGGGCCCATCCAAAATGTAGACACTCCATAGAACAATGCGCCCCAAAACAACGCATAGTATGAGTAGCAGGCTCAAGGTCAAAGCGTGGGTCCCAAAAACCAATTCCATTGCCAACTCCATGAGGTGTCGATAGATCTTTGGGTAGTAAGCCAATCTACAGCACATGTCGCGAGTGAGGAAACCAACTTTGCACACAAAGACCCAAACGCATGACATACTATTGAACAAGGCAGTACTTTTAGCATGCATTTTTGCAAAAAAAATTGCAATTTTTTTGAAAAAAAGTAAAAAAGATCATTGCCTAGATTTGTGTGCCCATGTCAATATGATCTAGGTGCAATTTATTTTTCCTCAAAAGTCAACAATGTCCGAATTGGATGTATTTTATATGAAAATAATGATTTTTAGATGCTTTAAGCGTAGTGATGATGTCTGTTTGGGCTCAAAGTGACCAGAAACAAAGATCTGCCCAGATCTAAGATAAAGCACTTTTGGAAGCTCATATCTGAAAACCAATGCCAAAAAACCTGAAGAACATAATAGGTGCATAAAGATTTGAAGCTCTAATACCATGTTGAAGTTGATGAAAGATCAACCCCATGACTCCCAAGAATCAACTACATGCAAACACATGTCAGAAAAAGAGAGAAGCAAAAGCTATGGAGGCTAAAATTCACAGATCCATAGAGGAGATATTCCTAATGAGCAAAAAGAGAAATTGTTATTAATCAAAAGTGAATGAATGAATAATTACAGAGAGATCAATCCTTATAAAGGAGATAAAAGCCCTAAAAAGGTAAAACCTAGGTTGCATCATAATAATTAATAAAATCATTAATTATTAGATTCCTAAAATTTAGCTTAGTAAAATAGAGTTAGTTAGAAAATATCTAATTACTCTAACAAACCCAAATTTAGGAATTAACCTTGGAATTTAAATAATTGAAATGTGAAGTAAATGAATGAAATTTCCTTACAATAGTAGGATTTCCCAAATCAAATCAAATGAATTCACTTTACCAATTTAATGAACCAAGAAGATGTAAGGGATGTAAGTTGAAGTCCTCTCTTGATGAAAACCTCCATTATCATCAATGAAGAAACTAGATCTTGAAAGGTTGTGACATGAATATGGAAGAAATGATGAATCCCCCAAATGAACTCCTTAAAGCTCCTTGAAAGGGGCAGAAATATTGAAAAGATTGATGTCAAAGTCTTAGCTAGCTAGACATTATGCTAACTCAATAAAGTGCCATATCATTTGATTGATGAAGAGGACTTGAACAAAGTATAATGAAGAGATAATTGTTAAGTATGGTATTCAAGGGGTACTAGAATGAGTTGGATGGTGAAAATGTAATATTAGTTTAATTGTTTTACAATCATATATTGTTGTAAAGTATTGAAGAACACAAGCTTGACTGAGTGACAAGGTTAATGAAGGGAGACTATATTCACCGAGTGACTATAGTGTTGCTTGAGTGATTGGAAAAGTAAAAGGGAAATTCAATATTGCTCGAGTAAGTCTAGTAATTACTGAGTTCTATATTACTTGAAAAAATGTAACGTTTACTGAGTAACAATTTGGAGAATTGGAATCTAAGGACAACTTTTGATGGAAATTTGGAAATTTTGAGATGGTCTAAGGCACGAGTCAAAGTTTGTTACAATATCTACGATTGGGAATATTCAATAAGGATTTGATGATGGAGATTGAATAAGGATAAGGATGAACACAAATTTCTATGAAAGTTATATTTTCCAAGTGTTTAGATTTATTCTATGGAGTTTGAATCTAGAAATTTGGGATGAACCTAAGATCGATGATTGTGATTAAGAAACAATAGATGGAAGAATCTGGAAGCTTAGAGATGACTATTTAAGGAGGAGATCAAGACAATTTTCGTTATTGATCAAGTTGCTAAGTATGTTTCTTATGTCATTGTTGTTGTTGTGAATGCAAAGTGTTGAGAAGAAGAATAGAGCAAGGTGAATTGAGCATAGTAGAGGGAAGAGAGAAGAAGAGTTGGTGAAAGTGAAGGTGTGAATCAACTGAGTGAGAGATCAATCAAAGATAAGAGCATAATAGAGATTTGAACAAGCAAAGGTAGTTGCTATTCTTAACAGATCATTTTTATTGTTACTTTTAAACCATTGTAGGATAAAATCTCGGGAAACCAGGTGGACCTAAAAAAGTATGCGAAATCCTATATGGTAACATCGATTAGTGGTGTTTGTAAGTCCTTTAAAGAAGATGACTCTTTAAACAAGATTAAGGAGTGATAAGTTCTAGATGATCTTTTGATGAAATCCTCTAACAAGGTCACATTAAGAATGTGTATGTAACCTTTAACAAGGTTGGCTCCTAGCAGAGCTCACTTCAAAAGAGTGAATATTTTTGGGTTGTTGGTCCCAGGTGGTTTTTCCCTTCACAAGGTTTCCACGTTAAAATCTTGGTGTCAAATGTGTGAATACTATTTGCATTGCAAGTTATTTTACATGCTTTACATTTTACTGCAACTAGGTAAGAACTAAGTAATTGCAAGATAATAACTAAGCTATTTTACTTACACTTGGTATTGCAAAGAACAAAAAGTTATAGTTTGGACTAAAGTAATTGACAAAGTATAATAAGTTGAATTATTACACTTAGTGATTACTGATAAAGTTTATAAAGTTTTATTGGTATTGAAATTATATGAAGGGACTGTATTCTAACTAGGCATAACTGATTCACCCCCCCTAGTCATCTAACACTAAATTAATCCAGTTAGGGGAGATCCTAGGGGAAAAACATTGAGCATTGAAATTAGGAGACCATTTGGAAAAAAAAAAGGGAAATACGTTGAAACACAATTTAATTTTGTTCAAAAGATCTCTTAACAATACAATTTTACATTCAACTAGTAGAAATTTCCTAGAGGTATGATAATACTTACCTGACCAAGGAAAGATTCATTCCA
This sequence comes from Cupressus sempervirens, assembly GCA_028749045.1. NCBI lineage: Eukaryota > Viridiplantae > Streptophyta > Pinopsida > Cupressales > Cupressaceae > Cupressus > Cupressus sempervirens. The sequence continues at coordinate 714,377,680 of CM053783.1, forward strand.
CCATTTCTCCTGTGTCTCCATACATGAGGTCGGTCCATTCTATAAAGCCATCAGACCTAATTTTTTAAAATTTATGATAAAATGGACCCTTGTCATCTTCACAACTTTTTTCAAACCCTCAATCTTCCTAGGTGGTTATTTTTTCCTTAAGAGAGGAGGTAGGAGCTGTTGAAGAGTCTTGATTGTTATTTTCATGATAATTATTCTTTGATAAACAAATAATTTTTGATTTCAACATTTGAGGGTAAGGCTTCGGATCAATTTTATTTGATTTGTCTCTAGAGACCTTTTCAGAGTGAATATTAAATTGATTCAGGTTTTTATTGAATAATTCTTTGTGAGATCTTTGATAGAAGTTGAAATTTTCTATGATCATTGCTCTTTTTGGAATAGTCCTTCCTTTCTTGGATCTTGTCGCAAACAGGGCCAATTGGATCTCAATGCCTTAATGGGTTGTGATTGGCTCTTGAAGTGAAACCAAGGTCTTTCAAAGATATTGGAATTATCCACATACCCTCGAATCTTCTAGGTTTAATCTGAGAATAGTTAAAGGTTTTTCCTTCCTCGAAATTTCTAGAAGTAGGGTGAGCATCACCATTTTTGTGGAAGAGAGGTGAGCTATGACACTCGTAAGATTTCCCTTTCTTTCAAGATTCTAGATTTACCCACATAAACGTAGACGCCTGCAAATTCATCTGCCATTTCCTCTTACTAATAACCAGATTCCAATCATCTTCCTTCTTCGAATAGGGATTTTTGATGTTCAAATTAGGATTTTGGGGATGATTTAAATAAATTTGCATATTTTGTGTTCTTGAATAAAGCTGAACTTAATATAATATTTTCTTGAAGACATACATTCTCGAGAAAACATTATTAATTGTTAGAATAACTTATATATAAGAATATATTATGATTTATTATTTTATTATTTTAGATTATTTTTTAACAATTAGATCAATTGTGTAACTTCATTGGTACCCATATTATATGACTAGTAAAGATACTAATTGAATGTGTAAATTTGTTTTAGTTATCAAAGTAAAAGGATAATCAAGACTACTATTTGACTCTTGTACATATGATGAATCTTATAGCATTCACTAGCCAAAATTAGAACAATCCCTCAAACAATTGAAACACAAAGAAAGACACAAAAAAAAGTGTTAAAAAATTCGAGATGCACTAGATTAACTACAACAACTAGTTGGAAATGTTTTCCCACCTCTCATTATAGTCTAAATATAGACAAAAGTTTATAAAAATACTATTCTAAACCATTCCATACGAATTATTGCAAAATAAAATATTTTGAATCAAATGTCTCGTCATCTTTGCTTTCAAATTTTTAAATTGAATGAAACAATAAAATTAGTTGTCTCTTGAATTTTCTGGATCGTAAAATTACTTTTTCAAATTGTTATCTATTACACCAAAAAAATCAATAAAAAAAAAGGAAAAAGCAGTATTAAAAAAAAACTTGTAGTTAGAGAAGGAAATTTAGGTTCAACTGGTTTTCTTATTTCCAATCTGTGTTAAAAGTCGGTGGGGAACGCCACCGGCTCCGTCCCGTTTGATCTCTACAATCCCGCGTAAAATGAAATTAATAAAAAATATAAGAAAATCAGAACGGAAAAATCAAATCCGTTTGATCTCGAATTTCTTTAAAAGCAAACAAAGCCCCGAAGCCGCCGTCAATATAAGCGGCACATTTCAGACGGATTTTACGTTGTTTGACGCAATTTTTGCACCGACTTTCTGCCTTCTATTTTCGTCACACGCTCCCCAATTAATTTCGGAGGTCCTCTGATGGATTCCCGCCCCGTTTATTAAAGCAACCCTCCTCCCTATTCTTTTTAATCTCCCAAAACATTTTCATCTCCCAGAAAAATTAGTACTCAGTTTTTCAAAGCAGGATTCAAATTTCTTCTGCAGATTATCTGCATCGGAGGGCGTCTTCTTGTTTGGAGCCGGAAACAGACCTGAGAGTATCGGCGCGGAGTTTTTATTAATAGTGCCACTTCATTTTCAGGTTTTTGGCCCCGTTCTTGTTATTGTTTACGTTTAGTTGGTTGGCTTTTTGGCGTTTTTTTCCCGAGAGTTTAGGGTTTGGTGATACTACAACGGCTCAAGATCTTCTGCTATAAGATACTGTGATTCTATTAGCGGGTTTTTAAGAGATTTAGTTTTAATATTTTGTGCAAAGTAGTTCAAGTATCAAAGCCGTTGCGTATTTTTCTTACGGTTTTTGTTCTTGAAGGGTAGGTTTTGATATATTTTTCTTGCGGTGCAGGGGTTTAGATGAGGAGTCCAGGGTTTGAAAGTGTTGCCTTTTAATAATATGTGTAATCTTAAATGTTGAATGGTTATTGTATGTGCCGTATTGTTAGGGATGAGTACTTCTAGGGTTTGAAAAGATTTAAACCACTATTTCTTTCCTTTTTCACAAAAATCTGATAATCGGGTTTTTTTCAGTTGTAGCTGGATAGTATTTGTCTAGGGCTGGGGCCAGCAGGTTAGTTTGTGGTGTTTAGAGGGAAATCGAAAGATTTGAGAGGATTATTCGGCAGCCTTCATAGTTTGAGGGTTCAATCCATCTGTTCTTCTAAAATATACCAGGGTTGAGAGGATTAGACTGATTGTTTCGGAAAAAAAATCGGTTGTAAAGCATTTGATCTATATCTTTGTAAAGCTCAGGCTTTAAAAGCATTAGTCTACATTTTTCCTGATCAGCCGTGGTTCGAAAGGATTTTCCCCTGCAGATTGTTTTAAAATCTGTGGATTCAAAGGATTTTTTATTAAAAATATCTTGAAGGTTGAAAAATCTAGGCGCAGGAGCCTCCTCCTTGAGGTTTCGGGCGCCGATCACGGCTCTGCTCTGAGTCATTCCGCGGCTCATAAAATCTGCTGTGTTTTGTGGTTTCGAGCTTCGATTTCGTACGGCATTTGGTACAAGATGCATAAAAGCAATGTTTGGCAAGAGGTTGAGCCAACGAAAGGCGTATGTTTGTCCAAGGAAGTGCATTTCAGGGGTGTAAGGAAGCGGCCGTGGGGAAGATTTGCGGCAGAAATAAGAGATCCGTGGAAAAAGACGAGGGTTTGGCTTGGTACGTTTGATACAGCTGAAGATGCCGCCCGTGCATACGACAATGCGGCTCGGGCTCTTAGAGGAGCAAAAGCGAAAACAAATTTTCCCGTTCCCTGCGATGATCTGAGTACTAGTCAGAGCAGCACAGTAGAGTCCTCCAGCGGGCAGAAAAATAGCATTTCAAAAAAGAACACAAGCAGAGGCGATCTGAACAGGGCTGGCTCTAGTTTTGCCAAGACCAGGGGTTCCAAAGACGTAATTCTTAACGGCAAGCGGGCGAACGTCGAGAAAAGTACTGTATCTAAGAGATACAGAAGAGGGAAGGTTGCAAATGCCGGCTACGATTGGGCGAACGGTGTTATGCCGCCCCCGTTAGGGTTTGATGCCACGGCTTGCCATAGTGATTGTGATTCGTCATCCTCTGTTGTGGATAATGATGCTGTTGACGCTGCCTCATGCGATGAAATGACATTAATTGAAAGCAATTCAGAAATGGTTAGACTCTTTAATCGACCAGATGAGTGCAAGTTTCTGCTGCCAGATTTGAACCTGCCTCCATGCGACTGTGACGAAGACGACAAAGACTACAGGAATTTTTGGGGCATATCATTGCGTCTGTGATGGTATGTTTTTGTTTTCCAAGGTTGTGGTCGCAAGCTTAATTTGAATCTTTCTTTTTTGATTAGGCGTTGCTTGTGTGGATTTGGCTGTCTGAATCTGCGGGGTTTTCCTCTGATTTATTAAATGGGCGCTCTTGCCTGGGATCTTTCATTCCTTCCCATGTTTCAGGGAAATCAGTAAACAAATGCGTTAGAAAAATATTACAGCAAATTGCAATCCCATTTTTGTGTCATAGGAGCATAGGCAGATCTATATCATCTGAAACTAGTGGATTAGTCCACATGTTCTCAGGTTTAGTTACATGGGCCTTTTCTATTTGACTATAATGTACAAAGAAGAAATGGGTAATAGAATATTGCTATTTCAGTATATGATCATGAATTTATAGAGTGGCTATTTCCAATTATAAGGAGATCTTGTCTTATATATTCATAATCATCTCCTGCAAATCTAATCGATTGCTCCTCACCTATAATTGGTGAAACGCATTAAGAGAACTGTACGACAGGTTTATTTTTTCCATATCGAATGTTGAAAGTTCTCTTTGAAGTATCTTAAATCTTTACAGAACTTTTATGTTTATTTTAGATCTGATGTGTATACTACCACACTTATATTACAAAGAGATCTTTTTAGATTGTTTATTTGTTTCTTTGAAAATGCATTAAAAAATGGAATTTGATCAAATTGTAAAATTCTTTTTTATACGAGATTAGATGAGATTATACAAGTTGAGATTGTAAACGGCCTTCAATTTGCTCTGATATTGAAGAGTATTAAGGTTAGATGAGATGAGATTGTCTTGTAAATCTGGCCTGATGGCTGCGGCAATACTCAAAAATTCAAAATTGATAATCTGTATAAGGAGTTTTTAATGTCTATACAATAAACTTCTTTTTATTCGATTCTCTGGGTTTAATACGAATGTAAGCTTTTAAATGAAAGTAATCCCCTGCCTGCGTATCTGAGCAGTAGAGCCTTGTTTCATTTCATTTTGGACAAGTCAAATGAGGTTTTGTAATTGTCAAGACAAAATTGGCTTCTAATCAAATGCTAACATCTGCTTAATCCTGTTTCCTAGCATCAAATTATAAATGAGGCAAATAGAACTTATAGACCAATTATGGCTACATATTAATAATCATGGTTAATGGAAACATATATGAAGTTTCTATAGTTATAATACTATTGGTGAGTCAATTGGCATGATCCACTTTTATTACGACGTGTCAATAAATATTTGGGGTGTATTGGTTTTAACTTGTCTATGGAGTAATGATGTGTCAATAAAGATTTTTGCTATATTCGTTACAATTTTTTAATGCAGTAATGCCTGATGCTAAGATATTGTTAGAAAGCCACGAGGAACTGATATCTGCAAAATGTTTGTAAGGCATTTCAAAATAGCTGGGTTTGAGATCTTTTTGGTTTATATGCCAGGCTTTGATATTGGTTTGCAGTCATGATTTTTACAATGATTAAACCTCATGCTGTTGTCACCTCTTTATGAAAAAGATGTGAAAGAGCCAAGAGGAACTGATGTGCAAAATGTTTGTAAGGCATTTCAAAATAGCTGTTTTTGAGATCTTTTTTGGTTTATATACGAGGCTTGACATTGGTTTGCAGTCATGATTTTTACGATGATTAATGCTGTTGTTTCATCTTTATAAAAAAGAGGTGAAAGAAAACCTGGTTGTTTTTGCTTAATTTGTAATTTTGTACAATATGTTGTCTTTGTGAAAGCAGTGGAAGTGTACATCGTGTGCTGGCTCTATTTGTTTAAAAACAATGATTCCTCCCTTAACATGATAAAGCTACACACTACACAAGATAGGGTGAACTTCATGTTTTGCTTGTATTCTTTTGCTGGGAAATTTTTTTATACCTACCGCCCTTGCCCATGGAAAATGTCTCTGTGCTCTCTTATGCATTTAGTTAGTGTGGAAACCCCTGTTTGTGATAACATTTTTTTTCTGAAATTTTCTATGTGCTACATTTTGTAGACTCAGGTGTGCAGCATGTGGGCGCATAGTCATAATATGTCCTCACAAGAGAAATGTTTTGAAAAATAATAAAGTTCAAATGCAGTGTGAATTTCTAATCAGAAAAATGCTATTTTATCTTTTAAAGCTTTTCTATATGTATACATAGTAGAGTAGAGAGAAATAAGCAGCGACAGGGCTGCAAACAATTAGTCAGTACTTATGCACTTGCAGGGCGCACTGGTTTGATTGATACTGTTGCTTTAAGTGCTGACATTGAATGCAGCTAGTACAAAACCTAGCCAATGCGTCTATGGTTAACATCTAAATGCCTTGGCCATTTAATGCATTTACAAATTTATATTTTAAAAAATTAAATGATAACCATGACAAAGATGATTAAAAAATATCAAGACTTTTAATGTGGCAATGCGTTAAGTTGGCATATCAAGTTTTACCTTGTCATAGGCAGAACTTTGAAGGTATTGAATGCACTTTCGTGCCTGTAGCTACTGGGTTGTTATATTATCAACTTACCTAGAGAAATTGACTTGCTTTTTGTTGTATCCTACTTCGTAATATATAACGGACCTTTCGTATTAGATTGCCCATAGATCGACAGAACTAGATAAAGAGAAATATCTGATAACTGCAAATGTAGCAGTATCCATTTACTCCATCGGGCCTCCCTTGCTTTTTTAATGTTACAAGATAAGTGGCTGTATAACAGCAGGAACAAGTGGGTTAACCTTGAGACTGCCAAGGAAGATGGGTTTGGTGTGTGAGAAATCCAGGCAAATGCTGGGGAGCCACGAAAGAAATCCGTTAAGAATTTAAAGCTTAAAATGTAATGAGAACAAGAACAGGAAGGTGTGCTAGAAGAGTTCTCTCTATATATAATCCTTAATGATACTGGCACCGAATTCTGAAAGACTATAATAATGAAAACTACACCGTGAACAGATCTGAGTCTAACAAGCAATCCTTAAACTTAAGGTCCCGCTGGTACAGAGCATTCAAGTCCAAGGCGGTTCTAACCAGTTGAGGTGTTTTCTTCATTTGCTATCTGGAGTTTTAAAACTTATGTCCACGGTCACATACAGAAAGTCGAAGGCAGCTTTAACCAGTTGAGGTTTCTTCTTCATTTGTTATGTTTCGACTCAAACAGATAACGATTTCAATGGAATATAATGCAAATATTTACATATTGAGATCAATATATCAATGAATCAAAGTTTCCATCAATATCTTGAACTTTTAAATGAGATCTCTGCGGCTTATTCTAAATGTCTAATTGGCGTAAATTTATTTGCGAGTTAAAGGAATCTAATATATTCAGTGCCTGGGTTGTCCAATCTATTAGCTGTATATGAGACATCATATATTTGAAATGTCTTTAATTCAAAAGTCGGCTATCTATGTTCACTTTCGGAAGATGTAAGCTGTTGGTGGGTAGTTTTACTGGTTTGCCTTGAATATCTCGTTGGATAGGGAAGCCTGAGAAATTGAAGGATCGTCACCCACCTCTTATAATAATGAGAGCACAGAGATATTGAGAGAGCGGCGAAAGCATCTAGAGAAAAATCCGTTAAAACAGGTATAAATTGTCATCTTGATTTGATAGTGGTTTTCGTATTTGAGAATGAACTAAATGGTAGATATATTAAACGCGAGGTACTTCTGAACCCTATTAATATCGCTGACCAATTTAAGACCATAAACTTAAAAGGTAGTTTCAGTTATACACTAATTCGAATTGCCCCAGTGGATTGTATGCAAATCCCTTTTCAGCATGCAAAATTTTTGGCAATGAGGAAATAATTACAGTTTTGAGTAGCCAGCTTACTTGAGTATAACAAGAATATAGCCGTTTGTTTTGCTAATCCTTTTTAAGCTTGCAAAATTTTTGGCAATGAGGAGATAAATTTAGTATTAAGGAGCCGGCCCACTTGCGTATAACAAGAGCGATGTCATTTGTTTTTGTATCCCAATCTATTTCAGTGAAATTATCGAAAGCATCCGTTTTTTTGGGGTACGTTTAACGTACCGGTTCCACTTACCTTTATAACATAATTTGTTCACGAGGGATTAAAAAGGAAAAACCATTTGAACAAACTCTTAACAAAAGCTAATTTACAAAATCAGAAAGAAATGCAGTAACAAAATAGCCAAGAAAGGTCCAATTCTACTATTTGGAATAAATGAAAGTGCTGAACATCAAACAGTCAACGACATTGGTGCACCAATAACATAGGTGGGATAGGGAAGTGGCTATCCAGCCTAAAGATGCACTTAAGTTCAAATTACGCCCGTGCACGATAACTTATTGGTGCAACCTAAGGGCTATATAAACATTTCCTCATAACAGGGTGACCAAAGCCTGAGGATATTACTTGCATTGCACCATTCAAATTACCCTCGTGCACCATAACTTATTAGTGCAACCTAAGGGCTGTATAAACATTTCCTTATAACGGGATGCCCGAAGCCTCTATATTACTTGCATAGCATGGTGCATGATTTGGAAGTATGAATTCTTTATTGCGAATTCTATCCCTTAACATCTAATTCTGACCTGGAACTGTAAACTGTCTTAAATTGGAATAGGAATACATATTCTCAAATACAAAATGGGTGTATGCATTTTTAGTCTTGTTTGGTTCAACCAGAATTTGATGGGAAATTGACGAACTCAAAAATTTATGTTTTCTAAAAAATAAAAATAAAATAGGAATATGAATTTCAATTGGAATAGCAAATGCTCATTTTTGGGCCAAAATTGAAATACGTATTCATTATTCCTATGCCAATTTTGATTTGGTGCATCTAGAGGGTTCAAAATTTTAAGAATTTACATATGCCTATTCCCTTTGTATTCCCATTGTCAAATGGATTAGTGTACACATTCAAGGAATCTAGCCTTGGATCTTTTATTTTATTCACTTTCGTATTTGGAAGTTACTATATGATTGTAGAGCTCTAAGACTAAAACTTGTCTTGCCTTAACTTTTTTCTTTCACCTCACTTAAAAGTGAGAAGTCTCTAACTTTGATTGTCAAATGTTGACACCAATTTATTATGCCTAGAGGCATATACAATGGGAGAAGCAAAATTCAACACAAGAATATTCCAAGGAATAATTTGTGTAACAAAAAAAGATTTGATGGGAGTTGCAAAACAAATTTAATTTTAAAAATTAAATTAAAATAGTAATTGCATTTGACATTCACAAAACAGTTTAAAAACAAATAAAGATGTGTAATGCCATTTGGCACTTATAATTGTTAACAAATAAAAAAAATAAATAAATTTAATGGGAGTTACAAACGAATTTTTGTTTTTAATGAAGTGTGTAATGCCATTTGACAATCACAATTATATACTGTAGACACTCAAAAATGGTTCACATCTACAATTTCATCACTTCTTCATGCTAATTTGTCCCATTTTCTCATTCTACTAACTTCGATCTTTTGGCCAGATTGACCATATTTTGTCATTTATATCCCCTTTCACATCAATTTCATATCAACTTAGAATCATATCAAATCAACTCGGAATCACCCCAAATCAACTCAAAATCACTCGAAATTGGTCCTAATCAACCCAAAACATATCAAACATTTCAAATCAATCATCATTTATCTGCTCCTAGGCATTGTTGTGGCTTTCAGTGCCTTGGAAACCTATCAATCTTATCAATCTGACCTTAGTACCGTCATGGCTCTCAGTGCTAGGTCAAAATATCATTCATGTCATTCAATCTTTGACGTTGTTGAGGCTTTCAATGTTGGATCATGGCATCATTAACCATTTTAATAATATTGACAATGTACATCGATGTTATTATGATCAAACCTTATCAATCAATTTCAATCTTGTAGCATTTACAATGTTGGTTAAATGTTACATATCAACCAATTCATGTCATGTATCCTTGGCATGTTATCAATTTCGATCTATCAATTAATTTGACCATGGTTTTGGTCCACCTTTTCATCATCTTATTCAATATTCATCATCGTCACATTTTCATCAAAGGATACGATCGCATTCATTTAATCAATTTGGCCAATCATATGCTAATTTTCTCTATAGGATTAAATAACCCATAATCTAATCCTATTCCTTCTAATTATTCTTCCTGATTATCATCCTCAATTAATTAATTTTATTAATTAATTGATTCATTATTTGCAAACCATGGAAATTTACAATTTTTTAAGTTCCATTTTTCATCATTAATTCCATTTTCTACTGATTCTTATTTTGTGGAATAAAAAGATTTTTAATTCAAAATTTTCATAAAATATTTCATCATCATGATACTTGGATGTGATACCTCGTGGATTCTCCTTTGACACTCGGCTGAGATTTGTCATAATCAAATATTATTACCTCTTATTCATGTCCCTATTTGGCTTATTCGTCATAGATTTTTGGCTTTAAATGAGTTGAGGAATCTTATGACGCGTCATAGATTCTCTTCCAAATTTGACTCTCGTGTCATAGAATCTTACTTTTGGCATATTCTGTCATATGCGTCATAGGAATTATTATTACCTCTTACGCATGTCCCTATTTGGCTTATTCGTCATAGATTCTTGGCTTTAAGTGGGTTGAAGAATCTTATGACGCGTCATAGATTTTCTTCCAAATTTGACTCGTGTCATAGGATCTTACTTTTGGCATATTCCGTCATATGCGTTATAAGAATCTCTCGCCACATCGCATGTCTGTGGGTGACAAATCCAATGCTCTCACCCTACATGAAAATTATAAAATGGACACCCTTCCTCTCATTTCAGATCTAGAATGCTTCTCGAGTCCTTGAATCTTTGAGTTTTTGAGTCTCTACTAATTTGCATGTTGCATTCTCTCTCTCACATAAAATCACACTTCAAGTATTCTCATGGCATTATCCACATCATAGGCTTTGGCTTCAACCTTGTGTGCACTATAGGCAACTTTGGAGCTACAATCATTTGGAGAAGAAAGAAGGACATGAGAGCTACAAACGGAAAAGAGAGTTTTTGATTATGTTTGCTTTCTTTTGTTTAGTTTGGCTTTCATGGTAGGCTAGTGGGTGCTAATACATGTTGATTGAGTTTGTGATTTGCTCATAGTGTGTTATGCATTTTTACCCGTTTTCTGGTCCTACATTTGGTGAACCCGATGTGAAGGTCATTGGTCTCAACCCTCCCAAACCTCCCTTATATCCCTTTGTTTATTCCCAAATCCAACTACCTACTTTGTCCAATAACCAAAATCAATCCTTTATCCAACAAGCCTTTGCATATGTCATCATCAGTGACATCCCACATGACATTTTTGTTGACCCAATTTTCCTTAGATGCTTTGATTCGCAAGAGACAGACATTGTCTTACATATGGTACACGATGGTATATCTCGAGACCTTTCTAGTGGTTTCATTTTAGCTACAGACTCGGAACAAATCCTATGTAGTTATGGTCAGTCATGGATTCAGAGCTCATCAGCTAGCAGCATCAACAACAGATATCTTCTCAGCATTTGTCAATGACATTCTTGATTCCATCTAAAAGTCATGAAAAATATTAAAAAAATTGCAAAAAGTCCTTAAAAAATACCAAAAAAATTGAAAAATGTCATGAAAAAAAGAAAAAAAAAAAAGAAAAAAAAAAAGAGGAGGATGCCTTGATGAAAACTTGGCAAACATGCGTCTTGGCACGAAAATTTGAGTCGAGAAAAATTTCGTCCAAAAGTGAAAACCTGGCAAACAGGCGCTTTGGGCAAGTACCATGGTGAAAACCTGGCAAACAGGCGCCATGTGTAATCAGTTATTGCTCTTCCATCTATCAGGATTCCATCTGGTCTTTTCCCCCTCTATCATTCCTTGATCATACCCTTCATATTACAAGACATCCTTGGTTCCTTATCATGGCTCACAAACTGGTTAATGTCCTTTGTTACCTTGCCTAAGCATCACCAGTCTGCACACACTCTCTGTCATTGGCCTTTGTACATAATTTGCGTCTTGTCTGAGGGCATATTACCTACATGGTGCATAAGTTTGAATTTGAACTAGGGGCATACCCCTAAGTGCTTTTTATCCATTGGATCTATCGCATAACAGATTGGAGCTAACACTTGTATATGCTTATACGATCTTGAAAAAATCACTAAAAATCACATAATGTCCTGAAAAAATCTTAAACATTCAAATACAATCTTGAAAAAATCCCTAAAAATCATAAAATGTCGTGAAAAAATTCTTAAAAATCATAAAATGTCCTAAGAAAATCACTAAAAATCACATAAATGTCCTGAAAAAATCCCTAAAAATCATAAAATGTCCTAAAAAAATCACTAAAAATCACATAATGTCCTAAAAAAAATCCTAAAAATTCAAATATGATCCTGAAAAAATCACAAAAAATCATAAAATGTCTTGAAAAAACCCTAAAAATCGTAAAATGACCTGAAGAAATTAGTCACACAAAAAAATCAAATATCTCCACAAAAACCCTAAAACTCACAAAACCTGTCAAAAAATTGCAATAAACCTTGTATATATTTACTGAGGATGACCATCCCTTTTGCGTTCACACTTGCACTTTGCATATTGAAACTCAAAGCACTACACTTTCAAGACAATCACACTATCTGACCAATGTGAACCAACAATCAATCCAACATGTCACTACGAACCTATCAACTGAATCCACAAACAGTGCTATCACATTATCAACCTGTCGAACACCATCTAAACACCTAACACACTAAAAAGCAAGTAATAATGGACAAGGATAGCTGTTGGCTCACGCTATTTAGTGAGTGATTTATTTTTGCTTTGTTCTTTGATCATGTTCCTATGCCACTTGATGATATAAAACTAATCTATGAGACTAGCCGGGATGGTTCATGGTCATCTTTTTCCATTTTTGTCTGTTACAATGTACCTTTGAGAGTCTGGGGCATGTACATATGCCTCAGGAAGGACAAGGTCATTCTATGTTTGCATCGTGCTTGTTTACGCAAAAGGCTTGCATTTGCGCTTTGGCCCTTTATGCCATGATGCGTTGCACTCCATTTGCCATATCAAAATAAAGCTCCATTTGACATATAGTGCACTTTCTAGAAGCAAAAGTCTTTCCATCATACTAACATCTCCTCATCCCATCTTTCTTCTTCATCTCATTCTCCATCACCATAATCATGTCTTCCGATTCACCAATCATCTTCATCTTGCATTCATGCATTCCTACATCATCCTGCGCTATCAATCACCTTTCTGTGGCTTTCCACCTGGTTCAACCTCAGTCTGACATTTGTCTCATCATCTTTGACCAAATACGACCATTTTTGATGATTTCCCTCATGTTATGACATCTTTCCATCATTTTGGGCATGTACGCACAGTTTCGGGTCATTCCGTCAGTTGCTATGGTTTTGTCTTCTTGTTGTCGATAAATTGACTTATCATATGCTTATCTTAGTCAATTTCTTGAGGGGGCACCCATATATATCATCCCTACTGAGGCATGTTGTGGCTTTCTCATCAGTTATTCTTTGATACAACGCTCTAAATCACATTGTATCAAATGCTCAAAAATGGTTCACATCTACAACTTCATCACTTCTTCATGCTAATTTGTCCCATTTTCTCATTCTACTAACTTCGATCTTTTGGCCAGATTGACCATATTTTGTCATTTATATCCCCTTTCACATCAATTTCATATCAACTCAGAATCATATCAAATCAACTCGGAATCACCCCAAATCAACTCAAAATCACTCGAAATTGGTCCTAATCAACCCAAAACATATCAAACATCTCAAATCAATCATCATTTATCTGCTCCTAGGCATTGTTGTGGCTTTCAGTGCCTTGGAAACCTATCAACTAATCAATCTTATCAATTTGACCTTAGTACTGTCATGGCTCTCAGTGCTAGGTCAAAATATCATTCATGTCATTCAATCTTTGACTTTTTTGAGGCTTTCAATGTCGGATCATGGCATCATTAACCATTTTAATAATATTGATAGTGTTCGTCGATGTTATTATGATCAAACCTTATCAATCAATTTCAATCTTGTAGCATTTACAATGTCGGTTAAATGTTACATATCAACCAATTCATGTCATGTGTCCTTGGCATGTTATCAATTTCGATCTATCAATTAATTTGACCATGGTTTTGGTCTACCTTTTCATCATCTTATTCGATATTCATCATCGTCACATTTTCATCAAAGGATACGGTCGCATTCATTTAATCAATTTGGCCAATCATCTGCTAATTTTTTCTATAGGATTAAATAACCCATAATTTAATCCTATTCCTTCTAATTATTCTTCCTGATTATCATCCTCAATTAATTAATTTTATTAATTAATTGATTCACTATCTGCAAACCATGGAAATTTACAATTTCCTAAGTTCCATTTTTCATCAGTAATTCCATTTTCTACTAATTCTTATTTTGTGGAATAAAAGAATTTTTAAATCAAATATTCCATAAAATATTTCATCATCATGACACTTGGATGTGACACCTCGTGAATTCTCCTTTGACACTCGGCTGAAATTTGTCATAATCAAATATTATTACCTCTTATGCATGTCCCTATTTGGCTTATTCGTCATAGATTCTTGGCTTTAAGTGGGTTGAGGAATCTTATGACGTGTCATAGATTCTCTTCCAAATTTGACTCTCGTGTGTCATAGAATCTTACTTTTGGCATATTCTGTCATATGCGTCAAAGGAATTATTATTACCTCTTACGCATGTCCCTATTTGACTTATTCATCATAGATTCTTGACTTTAAGTGGGTTGAAGAATCTTATGACGCGTCATAGATTCTCTTTCAAATTTGACTCTCATGTGTCATAGAATCTTACTTTTGGCATATTCCGTCATATGCGTTATAGGAATCTCTTGCCACATCGCATGTCTGTGGGTGACAAATCCAATGCTCTCACCCTACATGAAAATTATAAAATGGACACCCTTCCTCTCATTTTAGATCTAGAATGCTTAAGTCTTGAGTCCTTAAATCTTTGAGTTTTTGAGTCTCTACTAATTTGCATGTTGCATTCTCTTTCTCACATAAAATCACACTTCAAGTATTCTCATGGCATTATCCACATCATAGGCTTTGGCTTCAACCTTGTGTGCACTATAGGCAACTTTGGAGCTACAATCATTTAGAGAAGAAAGGAGGACATGGGAGCTACAAACAGAAAAGGGAGTTTTTGATTATGTTTGCTTTCTTTTGTTTAGTTTGGCTTTCATGGTAGGCTAGCGGGTGCTAATACATGTTGATTGAGTTTGTGATTTGCTCATAGTGTGTTATGCATTTTTACCCGTTTTCTGGTCCTACATATACATATAAAAATAGACAAGAAATTTAATGGGAGTTACAAATGAAATCTGTTTTTAAAAATCAATTTAAAAAATAAATGTCATTTGACATTCACAAACAATATAAAAACTATGTTAAAATATGTAATGCCATTTGATAGTCATATATATTAAGAAACATAATAGAATTTTTTTTGATGGGAGTTGCAAAATTTAAAAGAAAAAAACAATTTTAAATAGAAAATGCCTTTTGACATTCGAGAAATATTTTTCTTAAAAATAAGATAAATTGTTAAATAAGATTATCAAATATAAAATAGATAAAAATTAATATTAAATATGCCAAGTGGCATTTTTCTTTTTAAGATTTAATTTTTCAAATTTTTCATAAGAAAAGCATATATAGGAGGCAAGTGGCATTTTGCTTTTTCGGATTTAATTTTTCAATTTTTTCATAAGAAAAGTATATATAGGTAGCTCTAGTAAATAAAATAAAATAAGAAATTAGATACCTCTTATTTTTCTAAATTATAATTAGGATGTTTCTATATTTTCTTTATATTTTTCTATTAGAAATGTCATTATACCTAGAAAAGAAAATATAATAATATAGAAACAAATTAGTTTTCTAATGATAGCAATTTCTTTCTTTTTACTATTAATCATAGTTAACGAGTTTTTTGAAAGTAATATGAATACCATGAATGATAAATCCTAGAGAAAAATAATTCAATATGGGATATACGTTTAGTATAGGGTTCATCATGAAAGAAAGTGATCATCATTAAAGAAAGTGATATACGTCTAGTATAAGGTTCATCATTAAAGAAAGTGATAACAGATTTTTGAATTTAATATTAATATATACTCTATTGTGTATTTGTATTTTTAATTCTTTTTCAAATATAATTGTGTTTACTTTTTGACTTAATGTTTCAAATCACAACTTCGACCTTAATTGGGACTTAAACTCTAACAATAAATGTTCATGTTTCAAATGAGAGAGAGAGAGAGAGAGAGAGAGAGAGAGAGAGAGAGAGAGAGAGAGCTTAGATGAAATAAGGGGGAGAGAGAGAGAGAGAGGGGTAGGGGAGGGAGGGAGATTGAGAGAGAGTAGGGAAGGGGTAAAAGAGAGGGATAGATGTTAGACAACGTATCTAGAGAGAGAGGGAGATAATAGTGAAATAATGGGGGAGAGTGAGAGATTAGAGGGCATAACTAGAGGGCGGGGGGGTGGGGGGGGGACGGTCATATATAGAGAGGTAAGGGAAGGGGTAGGGGAGGGAGGGAGAGATTGAGAGAGAGTTGGGAAGGGGTAAAAGAGGGGGAGAAAAAAGGAGATAGATATTAGACAACATATCGAGAGAGAGAGGGGTAATAGTGAAATAATGGGGGAAGAGAGGTTTATTAGAGGGCATAACTAGAGATAGAGAGAGAGAGAGAGGCATATCTAGAGAGAGACAAGGACCCTATTATTTTTTCAATAGAGAGAGACAAGAGACCCTATTATGTTTTCAATAGAGAGAGAGAGCTTAGAGATAGGGTTAGAGAGAGCGATACGATGGGGAGGGAGGGGTGGGGGGAGAGAGAGAGAGAGAGAGAGAGAGAGAGAGAGAAGGGACACTATTGTGTTTTCAATAGAGATAGAGAGCTTAGAGATAGGGTTATAAAGAGTGATACGATGGTGAGAGAGACAGAGAGGAAGGGGTAGGGCAGGGAGGGGGAGATTGGGGGAGGGGTAAAAGAGAGGGAGAGAAAGGGAGATAGATATTATAAAACATATTTAGAGAGGGGGATAATAGTGAAATAATAGGGGAGAGTAAGAGAGGTTTATTAGAGGGCATAATGTGTGTGTGTGTGTGAGAGAGAGAGAGAGAGAGAGAGAGAGAGAAGGGGGTGATTAGGGATCATATATAGAGGGGAGTGAAGGGGTAGGTGAGGGAGGGAGAGATATAGAGAGAGTTGGGAAGGGGTAAAAGAGAGAGAGAAAAGGGGAGATAGGTATTAGACAACATATCCATAGAGAGAGGGATAATAGTGAAATAATGGAGGAGAGAGAGAGGTTTATTAGAGGGCATATATATATATATATATATATATATATAGAGAGAGAGAGAGAGAGAGAGAGTAGAAAACATATTGAGAGAGAGAGAGAGAGATAATAGTGAAATAATAGGGAAGTGTAAGAGTAGAGGGCATAATGTGTGTGTGTGTGTGTGTGTGAGAGAGAGAGAGAGAGAGAGAGAGAGAGAGATTGACTCATATTATAGAGAGGTGAGGGTTCCTATTATGTTTTTAATAGAAAGAGAACTTATAGATGCATGTAGAGAGAGGGTGATTAGGGGGTATGCATAGAGGTAATAGATAGTAGAGGGAGGGAGATATTGAGAGAGAGAGAGAGATGGTGGAAGGGAAAAAGAGAGGGAGGGAGAGGGAGAGAGAGTAGGGGGCATATAAATAAATAAATATATAGAATAAGAGAGAGAGGGGCACATAGAGAGAGATGGAGGGAAGAGTGTCATGTCCCTTTTTCAAATAATTAAAAATAATAATCTTTGCTAAGGCAGGCAGGCCCAAAAAGGTGAAGTTTCGGAAAAAGGGGATAATCTTTGGAAGCTAATGGACTAATAAATGAAAATTATTATTAAAATATATTTTATTAACCCCTTTTGGACGTGAGTTAGGGTTATGCCCTCTTTTAAGGGGTTTGGAGGCATTTTGGGCTCATTCTAGAACTTGATTTTTGCGCATTGCTTTGTTGTTCTTCAGAGGCTGCCAAACCTGTGGAGAAGGAGACCCAAGAATGGGAGTTTGAGGGTTTCTAGGAAGGCTAAGAATGAGAGTTTGAAGCCATTCCATGTGCATGCTCATGCAGAGTTTGCCTTTGTGCTGAACAGTGCAGATTTGTGAGTTTTTGGGTGTGTTTTTGTAAGAGTTTGGTGTTTTCAGTAGAGTATTTCATATCAGTTTGGGTTGATGCTGTATATCAGACATTTAGATGTTAAAATAAAGCTGAATATATGTATTTTGTCATGATTATACTTCTGTGATAGATTATTAGTGTTTTTGTGGTGTTTCCGGGCTGTTCTTTGTTGTTTTTGGGAGCCCGATGAGCATTGTTTTTATCCTCCGTTTGGGAGTTATTGTGTAAATGTTATACAGATCTGAAAATTTTATTTTGGAGGCTGTTATGCTGCTGAAATTTCTATAAAAATGTCCACTTTCAGATTTATTAATAATAGGTGAAGCTGTGAAGCTTTTGGCACTATTTTTGGCATACCCGATTTGGAGTTTATTGAGAAATTGGTGGATCTTTGAAATATTGGTTGCTTGATTTTAAAGATCTGATTTGAGGCTTGAAATATCATATAAAATTAGAGAAAGGGACATTTCAATGGTATCAGAGCTATGATCTTGCCAGCCTGAGGGTTTGTAGAAGTTTGCATGTCAGTTTTGACAACTACCCAAATCTTGCATGTCAAAATTTATGGTTGCATGCTACTTCTAATCATTTGCATGTTAGTTCTTGGTGACTTTGGTGGTTGCATGTTGCTTCTAATCAGCTGCATGTCAAAATCTATGGTTGCATGCTACTGCTAATCATTTGCATGTTAGTTCTTGGTGAATTTGGTGGTTGCATGTTGCTTCTGATCAGTTGCATGTCAAAATCTATGGTTGCATGCTACTTCTAATCAATTGCATGTTAGTTCTTGGTGTTTGAAGAAGTTATAACCTATTGGGGTTACACTCTACTTTATCCAGAATGGACAGGTATAGTACAGAGTCTCAGAGGACACGATCTTGGACAATTAATATCTAGAGTCAGAATAGTAGAAAGGATGGTTATTTAGACATTCGAGATAAACTTAGGAAAATAAGCCATGACATGTCTAAATAGTTGGTTGAGCACCACCCTATAATGAATGACATGTTGTCTGACCCAGCTAAGGTGGATAAGATGACTGTATTTCTATTTGGCAGATTTTTTCACAGGGCAGATGACACAATTACCAAGAACTTGCATGAGGAGTTTGAGAAACTAGCTTATAGCCAGGCTAAGGTCTCAAATTCTACTCCGCCACAGGAGGTAGTGAGAAAGGATATTACACAAATTGATAGTAATGGTCAACTTGATACTCAAATTGAGACAATTGTATACAGGTCATCAAAGGGTGATGTCACAGATATTTAGGGTGGTATAGTTACAACAGGTAGTGACTACAACGTAGTGGGTTCATATGATGATTATGAGGATGTTGTTGTGCATGATGGTGAGATACCTGGTAAAGATGAGCAGACATTGAGCATTCATGACTTTGCTGAGAAAGAGTACCAAGCACAGTTAGATGCTTCGACACATGAGGTTGAGGCTGGTAGTACTTCACATGATTTGTCCAGCCAGCTGAAAGTGAACAAAGATAGTATTGTGACTTCATTATCTCATCATGACAGGTTTGTGGAGTTAGTTTGTATTGATCATATTACTTAGGTGAGGACTTTTCTTGAGTTACTAGCTGATTCTAGTTTACAGATATGGACTCAAGATTGTTATATTGGCGTTTGGGATTCAGTTGACTGGAGATCTTTAACACTTTTTGGTAGCAGTGTTTGTTTGGGTGCTATCATGGATTTGATTAGCAGATTGCACGGTGTTGTCTTTTCTTGTGCTAGCAGCTTGTCTGATGCTGGTATTAGTTTTTATACACCGGTGTTGGGCATTGTCCATATATCTAGTCGACCATACTTGCTAGAATGTGTTGATGATCTTTCATATTTGGCAGTGTGTACAGATGAGTCCCAAGATCATATTGGCATTGATGACATCCAGGAGGATGCAGTGGGTAGTTTTGAAGACTTAGTTTCCTTGGTAGTTTCTTTTGGTACAGAGGAGTTAGACATCAGTGCTACAATTTTTGATACTCCATATGTTGATATGAGCTTTGGAGTTAATTCACAGGATATGGATGGTAATACTCTAGAGACTAGTAACTTTGAGGATACTCCTTTAGACAGTGCATCAGAGGAGGTTTGTAGGAGACAGTCTAGCCAGTGCCATCATGTGTCTAATCAGTTGAGAGTTAGTGAGCGAGACATTGTTATCGCTTGCCAATATTTCGATGCTGCTCGTCAATTGTTAGTAGTTTACGGATGGGGTTCTCCTACTAGTGATGAGTAGGGAGGCAGTTATCTTTCCTTAACAGAGTTCCACTCTTTATGGGAGGCTATCCAAATTTTGAAACAGGATTATATGCAGTTGGCAGCCGACAGATTATCTTATGGAGTGGGGTAGTACAACATACAATGCATTGTTGGCCAAGTAAGATGAGGTGAGTGAACTTACTCAGCAGCTTGGGGTGACTTTTGAGATTTTTGAGAGTACACAGTTGGCTTTCAAGGAGTCACAGTTTCATTTGGCTAAGGTGACCATGGAGTTAGAGCAACTACAGTCTTTACCAGATTCTATACAGTCACAAGTTATGGTGTCTGGTGATCCGAGGATTTCCATGGTCGAGATTGTCAAAGACAGTGGAGATGGGGATGCATCCATCCTTGATACTAACATTGGCATATCGGGTTTGTCCCCACTAGAGTCAGGTTCAATTGAGTTGGGTGCTGCAACAGATTGTTGTGGTATGCCTGACATGGTGGTGACCTCTAGTACTAATGGCACAAAGACTAGAGATGATGTATCAAAGACCATGTGTGATGTTGGTGAGCCACGAGTTGGCATGGTTCCTGCTAGTAATACTACTCCCTTGGTAATGTCTTCAGAGGTAGTAGTTAGTTCCAACTTGGTTAGTGATCAATTGCAGTTAGTTACATCTGGATTGCAGTCCGAGCCATTGACTGAGATTGGCACATTCTATCGACGTTACATTGTGAGGTATGCTCATCAATTCACCTTTGATGACCATGTTGATGAGATGATGATACATAGATGTACTTTGGTTCCTAGTGCTTATCATCAGTTATGGGATAGTTTGATGCCTCGAGATGAGAATTGTGATGGGCACAACATGGCGATAGATCCTGCAGTTGACAGCTTGATAATACATGACTTAGAGCAGGAGTTTTGGAGTGATGCTTTAGTGGGTGTTGTTATTGATTCTACTCCTTTGGCTATGACATCTCTTGACTTAGCTAGTGATCAGTCACAGTGGGTTGTATCACTTGTTCATGTTGAGCTGTTGACTGAGGTTGGTTTTTTTTATCAACATTATATTGCAGGGTATGTACAACAGTTAGCATTTGATCCTTGTGCTGAGGAGTTGATGGCAGACAAACTTGGTTTGGGTTCCATTGCTTGCTATTTATCTTGTGATGGATTTTCACCATCAGGGGTGCATGGGAGTTATGGTTATGAGACAGTGGCTGGTGATCTACAGAGTTGTGTTGACTGCAGGAGTTGTACAGTGTGTGGATTCTCCATACTTGGTACAGTTTCATTCGGGAGCATTCATCATTATTGTAGAGTTGGATTGTACATTCCGTATAGGCCAGTGGGATGCATTGATGATATTTACTATGTTGGTAGTTTGATTTGTCCACTTTACTTGGATTTTGATATTCTAAGAGTTTTGTGTCTCGTGGGTTTCTGATTGTGGAAGTTGTGACTTTGGAGTTTGATTGAGTAGTAATTGTCAGTTTGATTATGGATTCCTCTTGGTTATATTGCAGAGGATATTGCAGGAGCATGTGTTAATTGACAATAGTATAGTTCATGACTACATTTGGGATCCAGGTGGATTGATTGGTTTATCGTTTAGTCATTGCTTGAGGACAAGCAATATTTGGAAGGGGAGGACTTGTCATGTCCCTTTTTCAAATAATTAAAAATAATAATCTTTGCTAAGGCAGGCAAGCCCAAAAAGGTGAAGTTTCGAAAAAAGGGGATAATCTTTGGAAGCTAATGGACTAATAAATTAAAATTATTATGAAAATATGTTTTATTAACCCCTCTTGGATGTGAGTTAGGGTTATGCCCTCTTTTAAGGGGTTTGGAGGCATTTTGGGCTCATTCTAGAACTTGATTTTTGTGCATTGCTTTGTTGTTCTTGCGAGGCTGCCAAACCTGTGGAGAAGGAGACCCAAGAACGAGAGTTTGCAGGTTTCCAAGAAGGATAAGAATGGGAGTTTGAATCCATTCCATGTGCATGCTCATGTAGAGTTTTCCTTTGTGTTGAACAATGCATATTTGTGAGTTTTCGGGTGTGTTTTTGTAAGAGTTTGGTGTTTTCAGTTGAGTATTTCATATCAGTTTGGGTTGCTGCTGTATATCAGACATTTAGATGTTAAAATAAAGCTGAATATATGTATTTGGTCATGATTATACTTCTGTGATATATTATTAGTATTTTTGTGGTGTTTTCGAGCTGTTCTGTGTTGTTTTCGGGAGCCCGATGAGCATTGTTTTTATCCTCCGTTTGGGAGCTATTGTGTAAATGTTATACAGATCTAGAAATTTCATTTTGGAGGCTGTTATGCTGCTGAAATTTCTATAAAAATGTCCACTTTCAAATTTATTAATAATATGTGAAACTGTGAAGCTTTTGGCGCTATTTCTGGCATACCCGATTTGGGGTTTATTGAGAAATTGGTGGATCTTTGAAATATTGGTTGCTTGATTTTAAAGATCTGATTTGAGGCTTGAAATATCATATAAAATCAGAGAAAGGGACATTTCAAAGAGAGTTAGAGAGAAGGTGTAGGGGGCATATCTAGAGAGAGAGGAAAGTGATCCTTTTTTTTTTAATAGAAAGAGGGGTTAGAGATAAGGGTAGAGAGAGGAATATGATGGTAAGATAAGAGAGGTTAGAGACTAAGAGAGAAGGTGATTAAAGGGCATATATAAAGAGAGAGGGTTGTATGTGTGTGTGTGTGTGTGTGTGTGTGAGAGAGAGAGAGAGAGAGAGAGAGAGAGAGAGAGAGAGAGAGAGAGGCTAAGGACCCTATTATGTTTTTAGTAGAAAGAGAACTTAGAGATACAGGTAGAGAGAGGGTTACTAGAGGGTATATATATAGAGAGAGGTATTGGATAATAGAGGGAGGGAGAAGGGGAGAGAGAGAGATTATATATATATATATATATATATATAGAGAGAGAGAGAGAGAGAGAGAGAGAGAGAGAGAGAGAGAGAGAGAGAGAGAGAGAGAGAGAGGGTAAAATATCTAGAGGGGTAAGGGATCTTATTATGTAAAATATTGAGAGAGAGAGAGAGGCGAGGGATCCTAATATATATTTAATAGAAAGAGAACTTAGGGATAGGGGTAGAAAAGGGTTATTAGGGGTAAATTAATAGAGGGAGGTAATGGATAGTGGGGGGAGGTAGAGATTGAGAAAGAGATAGGGGAAGGGATAAAAAGGGATAAAAGAGATGGATAGAGATTAGGGGGCATTCCTATATATGTGTGTGTGTGTGGAGAGGGGGAGGGGCAACAATGGATCCTATTATATTTGTAATAAAAAGAGAACTTAGAGATAGAGGTAGAGAGAGGGTGATGAGAGAGGGGGATTTTCAATAATATTAGAGGTAGGGGTAGAGATGGATAGGATGTCGAGATGAGGGATGGTTGAAAGGGAGAGCAGGTGATTAGATCACATATCTAGAGAGAGTATAAAGGGGTGTGTGTGTGTGTGTGTGAGAGAGAGAGAGAGAGAGGGAGGTTCATATTTTGTTTTTTTGTAGAGAGAGAGATTGGTGGTAGGGGATAGAAAAATAGAGAGAGGGGGGTATATTTATATGGTATATTATAATTATAACCCTAACCTAAATAAAGTTTAATTATAATTAAAAAAAAATACTAATTGTCACTTTACTATTAATAATATAATAATTCATATAACAGATAGGCTAATATTAATATAATATAAGTATATATTTTGATTAAAGTTTTTCAAAATTGTCTTCCATGGTGCACAACGACTACTACTAGCTTATATATACTTATATATATAATATGTCGAGAGTCGTCCTTCTCGAGGCACCTATTTTAATTCAAATTGTAACCCACACAAAAAAACCATAGGATTTAAATTAAAATAGGTGCCTCGAGAAGGATGACTCTCGGCATATTATATATATAAGTATATACAAGCTAGTGTAGTGCTCAATATTCTTGACGTCTTTATGGAAGACTACAAAGTGTTTTCCAAACAAAGTAAAAAAGTTATAATTTTGGGTGACCAAAATTGCCAAAGGGATGGTTAATCAAGATTGTGCAAGTTTGATTGTCAGGTGTTTTGCCATATGAGCTTGAATTAGGAAAGAAAATAAAGGAGGTAGAGTTTTAAGGTAGTGACCAAGGCTTGGGGTCGGGCTTTGCCATACGAGCTTGAATTAGGAAAGAAAATAAAGGAAGTAGAGTTTGAAGGTAGTAGTTTGAATGTAGTGACCAAGGCCTTTGGGGTCCTATGGGAATGAGCTTTTAGGAAATATTTTGAAGTTAGTGGTCCTATGAATAATACAATCTAGCTCAATCTAACCAAAATTTAAGGAAGCTTGTGGTCTCATGAAAATAATAACTTTTATACTAAACTTTGTACTTAAAAAATAAGTTGAAAAATATTTCCCCTTCAAAATTATTTTACAAAAAATTTGAACTAGTATATTTAGCCTTATT
This sequence comes from Cupressus sempervirens, assembly GCA_028749045.1. Taxonomy (NCBI): domain Eukaryota; kingdom Viridiplantae; phylum Streptophyta; class Pinopsida; order Cupressales; family Cupressaceae; genus Cupressus; species Cupressus sempervirens. The sequence continues at coordinate 714,402,348 of CM053783.1, forward strand.
CCCTTCTCATTCGCTTGCTAAAAGTTGAAGCTCCTATTTTAAGGAGAAATATCTAAATAAAATCTTAGAGCAAAATAAAATTTTGATCATGAGACCATCCCCTTCCTTAAAAGCTTTAACCCCTCATGGAAGCAATAAAAAATTGAGTGTTTTGTTTGGTAAGATGTGTTTTAGTTTGCTAATTAGATGTTACCAAGTTTTAATTGTCTCATTAGGCTCCAACACAACTTCATGTTCCTAACTTAAACTTTGACAATGAGATGTGCCAAGGGGAAGACATAAATAAAGTTCAAAATGTTGGATTATAAAATGAAGGCAAAAACCCAGCTGCACAACAAAATATCACTTTATTGATAATAAAATGTTCAAGTGTACAATGCCTTTTGCTTGATGCAATATATTTAACATAAAGAAATACTCTACACAACTTAAGGTTTCTTCACTTTCTCATAACGTAATCTCATGTTTTCATGTCTCAATGCATGTTGTATGACAAATGCCTTAATATTTTATGTTAAAATTGATCATAAATGTCATTTTCAGCCAAAGGTGACCATAACAATATTAATGCCTAGAGATAAATATATATTGTAGCTACAATCTTCAACACTCCCTCTTAGCAAGAGAGATCATTAGTTGAACAGTTGTACAAGGCAACCAAAATGTCAATGAAAGATTCTAATCACGTAGTTCCTATAAAATAAATGGAATTATTCAACATGAAAACCTTGTAAGGAACACAACCAACTATTATCACAAACCCTCTTAATGTGATGTCATGGAATTTTGAACATGATGTCGAGAAAACAATTTACTTTTGTTAATGATCATGGAATCATTCAACATGATAGATCTCTAACAATTATTTTGTAATACCCCTCATTTGTTACCATTGTACACTTAGTTGTTAAAGTTCTACATGACTCTTCTATAGATGGGTTAGATTTTATTTGACATTTGAAATGAAATACTTTGATATGTTGAGTAATTGATTTTGTTAGGTTGTAACAATTTTCTACTTCCAATGATGATGCTTTAATTTCTCTTAGTTAGTTAATGAAATTACTTTTATGATGTTGTCATATGGGGTGTCTTGGAAAGATGTTTATTATGTCCTCGTGATGATAAAATGTTCGTGTTAGAATACAATATTATTTATATTTAAGATTTACTATCATATTTACCTCATATTTGCATGTATGGTGCATGTTTGTTTTATATTTATGTTTGACACGTCTGCTATGGTTGAGGGAGGGAGTCGTAGTCACCTGCTAGTCAGGATCTACACAATGTACTACTTCCTACCATTGTCTTTTTAGCTTACATATATATGCACATGTGCATGCTCACATTTTATATAGATTTGCAGGTACTAGGCATAGACTTCCCTGAATTGTGGGGATGAGTGTGCCCTCGCAATAACTCAATGGTAAGAATGAGGAGATAATATTCAAGTCCAACCCCAACCATAGCCTAATTACTTCTCCTGAGAAGGACATGTATCTGATTTTCCATCCTTCTTAAACCCATGAGTTTTTCTTTGCTTGTGTTCTTTGATTTTGACTTTTGACTAGTTCTGGTAATGTTGCTTTTATGTGGATTTGACTATGTGATTGATTTGGTAAATAATTTAATTATAATATTCGGTTAATCATTATAATATCAAGAATTATTAAAAATTATTTGGTTAAAAAGAAACTATTAAAATATGAGAATTTTTAATTACTTGAAAGCTAATTAAATATGTACTTAAAATATTTAATTTAAAAGTCTAATTTAAGTAGGAATTAAAATATTAAAGATTTAATATTTCTTTATTATTATTAAATTAATAATAATCAAATTAGAGTTGCATTTAAATAACGAATTTTAATTATTATTATTAACTTAAATAGTAAACTACGTTTTATGCTTGCACTAATTAATAAAGTGGAGGACATTAAAATAAAAGAATATTTTATTTAGTTATTTTTGGTCGGTAATAAAAAGTTTTATATTAATAAAAGTAATACTTACATGATCGCAAAACTTCAGTTTAGATATCCTTTATACATACAAAAACATCTTTCCATATTGTTTTAATACTACCCTCCCTACTTACAAGTCTTTCATACATTAAAAAAAAATAGCTTATCTTAAAGTTAATCGATTATCATCGATTTGACATATCCTACTACCAAAAAACTATCCCTATTACAGCAGTCGCTTCCACTCCTTGCTCTCTGCACAGTTTGAGCCTTCTCTATCATTGAAATCACCCGCGTCTCTCCAGCGACACTTGGTAGCCCTGTGGAGTTCGTTTGCGATGTGGAAAGGTTGCCCAATCATCCCTTAGCTGTGGCATTCCACCTTCAACCCTGTTGATTTATTCCCACATCAAATCCCATGCGTCTTTAGCCTCTTTGTTTAAAGCAGGTTTGTCAACCTTCACTTTCCACCTGAGGAAAGGGATGTACCCAAACGTTCGGTTTGCATCTTCCAACTCAAAACACTCGACGGTATCCATGCCTACTCCAAGAACTGACCAGTCAAGTAAGTAATCCAACCCGCCAAGCATATCCTTTGCAAACAATGCTTTTGCTGCGTATCGTACTTCATCAACTAGCTTGTTTAACTCCAGAACCCAGGCAATCACCATTGCTATAATATCAAGGTTGGAGCACCATTTCACTTCCCTTTCTTGGAATTGTGATCCAACCACTCGCAATACTACTTCCACCATGATCTCCATTTTAATCTTGACGAGCCCCTTCATACACTCCTTGCTCATCGACCCTTTGAAGGCCTTCATTTCCTTGTTGCTTCCATCTTGCAACATTTCTCCCTTCTGCAAAAATCACAGTTGGCTTCAAAAATTGCTTTTGTGTCAAACCGGCCTTCACAACCTCCTATTAATAAAGTTTCACACATGTAATATATTGCATCTATGATACTTCATGTTAATCTGCCTCCGATAACTCCATGCGAACTTCGTCTAGATCCTTCAATTTCATCCATCTTCTGTACAAATTGTACAGTGTGCTACGCGCCACCTTTTGTTTTTATTTAAATTGATGGTCATTATGACTAAGATATCTTACCAACAAGATTTTGCTGTCAACCAAACACATCTATCCCATCATGCGTAAATCCTCCATCTTAGTTAAATTAATACAACTAAAAGTAGTTGCCTAGTTTGCCAATTTATCTACCTCTTCATTACCCTCTCGATAGACATGACTTACTTTGAAATTCATGAAAGTGCTCAACATTTCTTTAATAATTTGAATCTGATTTTGAAAAAATCATGCTTTTGTAGCCCCCTTCACAATAGCATCAACAACTAGTTTTGAATCTCCTTCTAAGTGCAAATTCGTAACGTCTAGTTTTCTACCTAAGGATACTACAATCAATGCAGCTTCAACCTCAGCTATATTATTGGAACCATCCACCAGACTCTTCATTGCAACTCCAATTATTTTGCCTTTATCATTCCATGCTATCGCTCCAACACTTGAGATCCCTCTATTACCTTTTGACACGCCATCAAAATTGATTTTGACCCAACCCTTTTTAGGTCTTCGCCATCTGATCTCCTTTCTATCAACCTTTTTGATCCTATTCAAATCACCATCATTAGCTCATTTTATTTTGATTCCTGTCCGAAACTTTTGAATTCAACTATCCCAATGATTAAAACATTTTCTTGGGTGTTGGAGGACACCATTAGCATTAATACACTCCTCAATGGAGCTATGAATTCTATTCCACACATTTTCTACATTCTCCATCTTCTCCTAAAAAATACATCGATTCTGCTCTTTCCAAATCCCCCAGATAACCAAAGCAGGGCTTACTTTCCAAATATTATAGTATAGGGATTTTTGAAAGTTATTGGGCCAACACTGAAAGATGCCTTTCATTGTATCTGGGAGAGGGGCCAACCAACATAAGTGTTGTTTCAACTTTGCCCAGTAATATTGTGCAAATTCACATTGGCTAATGAATGGAGCTATGAATTCTATTCCACACATTTTCTACATTCTCCATCTTCTCTTGAAAAATACGTTGATTCTGCTCTTTCCAAATCTCCCAGATAACCAAAGCAGGGCTTACTTTCCAAATAGTAGAGTATAGGGATTTTTGAAATTTATTGGGCCAACACTAAAAGATGCCTTTCATCATATCTAGGAGAGGGGCCAACCAACATAAGTGCTGTTTCAACTTCGCCCAGCAATATTGTGCAAATTCACATTGGGCTAATAAATGATTTGCACTCTCCGAAGCCTCTATACATAAAGTACATCTTGAAGGACCAAAAAATCCATATTTATATCTTCTATCATCAGTTAAAATTCTACCTTGCAATGCTATCCAAGCAAAGGCACCAGCTTTAGGCATACATAATTTGTTCCAACAAAGCTGATATGGCCACCTTGCAGTGTTGTGCACTCCTCCACTTAATTGGTAACCCAATTTGGCTGAATAATGACCACTTTTTAGCACACCATATCACTTTATCTTCCTTATTACTCAAGAAAATCTGTCTCTCACTAAAAATGTCTTTCATCTTTAATTTCAATTCATTTGATATTTCCAAATTTGAGGTGTCCTTCCATGCCCAACTTGAGCCCAATTATGTTTGTACTTCCTCTACATAGAAATCTACAGTTGACCCCCACATATCTTCCATGATCTGGATCAAATTATCCAGGCCTTCTATATCCGACAATTTACCTAACCCATTCCAAGAGTCATGCCAAAAGGATGCTCTTTCCCCATTTCCAACATGCCAAGATAAATGCTTGGTTATAATAGGTCTGCACTTTAACATAAAGTTCCAAACAACCAAACCTTTAGGGGGGTTTCTCATTGTTGAAATGCGCAAAGGTTCCTTAGAATCTAGATATTTGGCTTGTAAGATTTTAACCCACAAGTGATCCGGGTTTTCATACATCTCCCATATCAATTTTGCTCCCAATGCTTTATTAACATCTCTCCATCTCCTAAGGCCCACACCCCCCATTTTCTTTGGCTTACACAATGATTCCCAAGAAATCAACAAAATTTTCTCTTCATTCTGAAATCCATTCCACAGAAACTTCCACATTCTCCGCTCAATGTACTTCAAAACCTCCAATGGGATCTTCAGACAACTCATAAAGTAAGTTGGGATTGCTGATATGATAGTTTGGAGGAGAAAAATTCTTCCTGCAAAGGTTAGCCATCTCCCTTTCCACCCATCTAACCTTTTAATGCAACTGTCAATCAGTTCTTTCCATAAATTTGCACAATTTCTACCCTGAAATAGAGGTATTCCTAGGTATTTATTTGGTAGTACCCCTTGTTTAACCCCCAACACTCTACAAATTTTAGTTTGGACTTTGCTTACTGTGTTAAAGAAGAAAACTTCTGATTTACGCCAATTTACACATTGCCCTGTCACCTTGCTATAGTCTTCCAGCACTAATTTAATATATTCAGCCTCCTTAACTGAAGCTTCCCCCATTAGAAAGTTATCATCAACAAACTGTAAGTGTGTTACAACATCCACACCCCTTTCCACTATTAAACCCTTCCAATTTCCAACCGTTCTTGCATTGGCAATTGCTCTCCCTAAGACTTCTACAAGAATAATAAAAAGGAAGGGGGAAAGAGGATCACCTTGACATATTCCTCTTTCCATGTCAAAAAAGCCTTGAGGACTGCCATTAACTATAACAGAAATGTGAGGAGAATTGATGCAAGCAAAGATCCATCTACACCAAGAATCACTAAAACCAAAATGATCCGAAACCCTCATTAAAAACCTCCTATTGACATTATCATAAGCTTTACGTATATCTAATTTTAGAAACATTCTCAGCTCCTTGTTTAATCTCAAGGTGTGAATTGCTTCATGTGCAATAATTATACCTTCAAAAATAGATTCGCCTGGAGCAAAACCACTATGTTCTAAAGAAATAATAGTTGAGAGCACTATCTTCAGCCTATTTGCTATCACTTTTGAGATTACCTTATATACTGTATTACATAAAGCTATGGGATAGAAGTCATTAAAGGTTTCTCTTTCCCCTGTTTTTGGAATAAGAACCAGAAAGGTGTTATTCAAGTCTTTGAAAACAAATTTCATCCTCCTAGACTCTTCAACAACCTCCCAAAGCTCATGTCCAACAAAGTCCTAGGCTGCTTGAAAAAATAAGGCTGGAAACCCATCCGGGCCTGCTGACTTATCCTTCCCAAGACCTGATAAAGCTGATTTAACTTCCTCCGAAGAAATCGATTGATAAAGCCTCCTATTTTGATCTTCTAAAATTAACTTTGGCACACCATTCAACAATTTTAAGCAGTCGTCCTCCTCAGCCATATTGTGAGAGGATCCTATAAGATTCTAAAAAAAACTAATTGCTTCCTCATTAATTTGGTTTTGATTTGTAAGAATCTCCCCTTTATCATTCTTGATAGAAAACACTTTATTTGAAGATCTATGTTCCTTAACTGAATTATGGAAGTATTTAGTATTCTTGTCACCTTCTTTCAACCAATTTTTTTTAGTCTTTTGCCTCCAATATACTTATTCCTTATATAACACTTCTTCATAATCCTTCTTTAATTGCTGTTCTTTTAAGAATAAAGCCTCATCCATTTCCCCTTGCATCACAACCTTGTTAACATCCTTTAATTGATCTTCCAACCTTAGTTTTTCTGCAAAAATGTTCTTGAAAACTTCCCTATTCCACACCTTTAGTTGTTCTTTTATGTGTTGCAATTTCTTGAAAAAAATAAAAGCACATGAACCCTTCTGACTTAGAGTTGTTAACCACAAATCTTTAACTAAATCCAAAAAGCCATCCCACCGCAACCACATTTTTTCATATCTAAACAGAGCCCATTATGGAGTTGACTCATTCCTAATATTTAAACAAATTGGGAAGTGATTTGACCTAGTAAGGGGCAAAATATCTGCTTGGCATAACCAATCTGTATTGCACCAATCACCACCCAATAAAAATCAATCTATTTTCTCCATAATGTTTGTGAAAACTTTCCTCCAATTTGTCCATGTAAAATCTCCATTTATGAAAGGTAAATCCTGTAAATTTTTGCTTAGAACAAAGTCAGCAAACCCCTGATGACTCTTGTGCAATTTCACCAACCCTCCTAGCTTCTCATTTGGGGATAGGATTGCATTGAAATCACCCCCTAAAACAACCAACCTATCCTTCCATTGCATCAATTTCTCAGATATAGTATGTCAAAATTGTAGTTTCAGATTTTGTTGACAAGGTCCATAAATATTAAAGGCCAAAAAACTTATCTGAAGCTGAAAAGAAGAGATCAACACCAATTGCCAATTAGCACAAAAATCAACCAAAGACACATTCACTACGGAATCTTTCCAAAAAACTCCCAAACCACCAGAGGTACCATCGACATCTACCATTAAGGATTTCCATGAATTGAGCTTCCTTAAAAGAAATATTTTGTTATGACCACTTAACTTGGTTTCTTGTAAGAAAACAACATTAGCTTTAACCTGATCAACCACTCGCTTGATCAAGAGTAGTTTGTCAGGGGCATTGCAACCCCTGACATTCCACAAGAGGAGCTTCATTGCTTTCAGGAAGAGGTATATCCTCTTCCCGATCTTAAAAATTTAGCTTGATCCGCTGCATTACCAGCCATTGCAAGCTTGACTCTTGCAGATTTGGGGCCTCTTCTCTTTTTTTTTCCCAGAGATTTTTGGTTTACTAATATTCGAAGGGGTCATACTAATAGATCCCTCTACTTCCAATACTAAAGAATCTAAAATCCCTTAGTCATCACCTTCCGATGCACCAGCACTAGAAAAATCAAAATTCGAGGCCAAAGTATCCTTGCTTCTAGCTTTCTCACTGTCCAAAAAGGAGTCTAAGGTTCGTATAGGAGAGATTTGTATATCTTTAAAGTTATCATCATCTAATAACTCCTTGACTTCATGGGTCTCTGTATCTGCCATCTCCTAAGGAGCATATATTTCTTCCTGAGGCTTCAAGGCTCGCACTATCGTATCATCCAGTAAACCTTTTCCCAAAGTATTACCACTACTGGTTGGAACTGAGAGGACTTGATCCGGAATAGGGGCCTGTTCCATGTCTTGATTTCTTAGGATCTGTGAGAAAGGGGTTTCAACAACTATTTGTGTTGACTGATCAACACAATTTCCACATTCGCCTTCTTGCAGGTTGCTTGAAATATCAATTGTTTTGTTCTCTGAATCTAGCCCCAACTCACCCTCCAGTTATTCCCTAAAAATCATTTCTTCTTCAAAGGAGATTGACCAAAGAGGAATGATCTCTCATTGTTTCTCTATATGTTTAACCATATCAAAGCATAGGTTATCTGCCTGGCCTTTCCCTTTACTGGAATCCTCCTGGGGTGAGAAATGATTTGCATAATCCACATCCACATTGACAGAGAATTCCCCTTCTGGGGTGCGAATTGCAAAGACCTCTGGTACAATGTAACATTCCTACATCCTCACCAATAAACTTGAGTACTGAAACAAATGATTCTTATCTAAAGCTTCCTTGGATTTAACATAGACTCCTAAACTATCACCAACCAATTTCAGGGTTTCCTCATCCTTGTATTCCCATGGCAAATTCTTCAAATTGACCTATATTAGAACATCTTTCACTTTTTCATTCATTGGGTTGAAGTTTGGCCTCTAGTCACATATGTAAAAACCTTTCCCATCTAAAATATGTGGACCAGAGTTCAAAATACTTCTCTTTTCCTCCGGTGAAGGGCAAATGACCAAGTAAAATTCATTAGCTAAAGGTTTCAACACTATATGCTCTCCCCAATAAGTTTTTAACCAGCCATGAATTTTCCTAGTTGATGGCTACGACCCTAACCATTTCAAGAATAAAGCTTTACATTGTAAACATTTAACCGATTCACTCCATGAATTATTTTGGATTGGAAGAGTGGAAACCCTTGAAACATTCCTAGTTTGGGTTTTAGAGTACATACCACCATCTGCCATATTCCTCTGACTTGTTTGTTTTGGCCGCCAAAATTTTCTCTCAATACGTTTGAAGTCGAAAGGTTTGGGATCTGTGAAATGACTGTTGTTCCATTTTGAATCATGATTCCCTATCCACCCAGGCCTCTATGGAAATTCAACATCATGCCCTTTAAGATAACCATTCCCTCATGTAGATATAGAAGTATTTTCCTGCATTGCCCTTGGAATATGGAAGGCCTGTCTTCGAACTCCCAAATTTCCTTTTTGAAAGCCACCACTATTGTTGTTTCCGCTTCCCAAACCTGGTATATGCTACAAGGGTCATCCTATTCTACTCCCATTTTTGAGCAGCCATGGTGCAACAAAGCCATTGAAACCAGAGTTCCTTCCGGGCGGTCGCCATTCCCATTTGGAAGCCATTTTTTAAAGCATCAATTAATTTCATTTATTTTAATAAATTCTTTTAAGTGTATGAAATGATTAAATAATTAAAGTAATTATTATTTAATAAAGTTAGCGATTTTTAAAATTTTGGAGAACATAAGTCCTATTTAGGGTTATGGTTGTTTAGTAGGGGGTTGGTAGTTCATTTGAGAGACAGGTTTTGTGGAGAAAAATTTGGAATTAGAGTAAAATAATTTTAGAGGGTTTGGAGTTGCATGCATTCACAAACTGTCTCATATTTTAGCTGTTGTTTTAATATATGCTTTGAAAATCCATTGAATTTTATTGAAAGATCTATTTACTTCGTATTTTTCTAAGTGCTTGCATAATGCTTATTAATTAATTCTATTAATTTTTGGATAAATAATTTTTCAATAATGCTTATTAATTTTATTAGAAAATTATTATGGTTGTATTTTTTAAAACTTATTATGGTTCTATTCTTATAAACTCCTTTCTGATATAGGGAAAATTCAATTATAAAAAATTGAAAGAAAACAAAAAATTGAACAACTAAGGTTTCAACTTTAAATTTATCATTAAAACCATGTGTTTATCATGATTTTTCTAAATAAAGATAAATATTCTTCTTACATCTAAAATAATTTAATTGCAATATTTATTGGGAAAGTAAAAAGATTAATTGAGAGGAAAATACGTTGTAAGTAAACTTATACATGGATGTGAAAATAAATATACTAATAATAGAAAGCTAAGTATATTATGGGTGCATGATTTGAGAAATCAAAGGCATGTGAAATTACTTATTACCTGTTAATTTTTATTTTATAAAAATATAATGTTATGTTTGGAATTATTTATTTAATTTAAAAAAAAAATAAAGTATTAATTTTAATTTTTTAAAAAAAAATATTAACTTCTAATTTTTTAAAAAAATATTTATCTTGAAAAATTAGATAAAAAAATACAATTTATTTTTTTAGGAGTGGGTTTTTTTATATCAATTATTTTTAAAACTCTTAGTGAGATATAATTTATTATATATTTATTAATGGAAGTGGAGTTATAAATTAATAAACATATAATGTGATTTAGTTATATTTTAAGAGAAGCTATATTAGAGTTCACTAAATAATCCTCTAGTTACAAATGTTTAATATTATGAAAGAAATTGTAGATAACTTAATTAAAATTATAATTTCAAGTTTGAGTTATCTCCAGTTGCATCGCGAATTAAAGGAAATATCAATATAAATATTCGACTTAAATAAAAGTCCAATAAATATTTTAGAAATGAAATTGATATTAATATTTAATCTAATAATATACATTTATGTTTTTTTTAAAAAAAATCGGTAAACGGCCAAAGCCTTCTATTCTATTAATAAAAGGGGCATATCCCAGTAGATATTAATAAATTTTTTTTTTACATGATAATCTGTGAGCTATTATGCTTAATAATTTTGAACTTTATAATCCACTAGAACTCCGAATAATGTAGTCTTGGGTTAAAATTATCGCCCTAATCAAAACATCACAAACTCACCACCAAATAGAGTTCAAAGTTAAAGTAAAACAAAACCTTCACATTAATCCATAGAGGGCTAAAGCGTTTGAAAACCCAAGAGGAGCAAAAAAAAGATAACAATGTTAAGAACAGTCGAAATAGAGGAAATGAAACACATTGGATATCATATATCATATACTAATGAGTTAAATTTGAATAGTATGAACCATTAAAATGAGGGGTGTCATAATTTTTAGGTGAATATAACAATTAAGAGTAAATTTTATGATTATGATGTCCTTATATCGGTCTCAATTCAAGATCTAAAGGATAAATAAAAAACTGCCTGATCGTGCCAAATATTGCTCTGAAAGAAGAACCAGAGACGCACATGAAACAATGACAAACCCAATAGGAAGGATCGAAAAAGGAGACATAGGTCAAATTCATAGAGGCCACCAAAGCCAACCCGCAAATAATAAAGAAATATATTAAAATGGAAGAAAGAGTATATTGTATTCCATATAGCAACATTTACAGAGGAGGTTAATAAACTATACAACAGAGAAAGTATTAAAGCTAGCAACTAAAAACTACTTATAAAATGCAGCCATACGACATACATATAATGTGATTTATACAGCTACTAAAAGGAAAAAAGTATCCAGGCTACATTAAGTAAACTTAACTAGAATACATAAATCTATACCCAATACGAAACTGGGTCTGATCTATTCGTCAAAATTGACCCAGTACTTCTACTATAGTTATTAATTATGTTTCTTGAAAACCATCATAACTATTGAAGTTTCATGGAGTTTTTTGGCCTTTGAGCCCGACGAAAATTTGTAGGCAGTCCTTCCTCTGCTGGATTTATCATAATTTGGGAGGCAAATTTCTATCGCTTCCAAGTTTGAGAGGTACGCATTCGGATGGATGTATGCATCAAAGACCTACAAGTAATTCAAAAGCGAATCTCTGTCGGGATCCTCTATGATTCCTATCTATCTCAGCAAGAAATGAATGCTTGCTTCTATCCTCGACCACTCTCTAAAAAAGAGAATGTTATCTTTGATGACCAAACATGAACACCTAGGGCTACTAGCGAGTTCAGGGCTTCCCAATTCATATTCCATATAAGTTTCAAGCAGGGGGATTCTCAGCCTTTCATCAATTTGGCTACAACTATCTCTAGCCCTAGTAGCCAACATGGGTCGAACAAATTGTAGCTAAGCCTGACAATACAGCCTACCCATTGCCCCAGGATGTCACTATTTTTTCTTCACGAAAAATCCTAATTAAAGACCCCCTCTCCTAGTGCTCTACTGAATGCAATGCGGCTCATGTCATCTATCGGCCTAAAAATCCTATTCCATCTTTCTTGTTTTATTGGACCACAAAACGCCATGGTACGATTTTTGTGAGCATGTTAGTATCCATGGGGAAGCTGAATGATAGACTCGAGATCTACAGTGTAAGGTATGAACCACAGATCTAAAATCCACTTAATTATAGACTTGGGGGGAAGAATCTAGAACCCAAAATGATGACACCATCACCCAAAAGGGTTTGATAATATCATTCAAGCTCATGATTAAGTGGATACTTAAGGCACAAGAGAAAGATATGCATCAAAATCTGGTATGAGGCCTGATTTAAAGATAGTTAGGAAAATCATGAATCTATAAGATATTTGGGGGCGAGAAATATAAAAGAGAATATAATAAAGTTATCCTAGCTCACATTGATTAAATATTAACTAATTTTCTCCATCTGTACCTTTGTTTGCTAGACTATCTGCTTCTATGTTACCTTCTTTGAAGATATGCGAGAATCTTACCTTTCAAAAATTTCTAATAGTTTTAGAGTTGCTTCTAGTCTGGAGTTTATGATCCAATTAGGCATACCCATTTCTTGAGAGCATTTAATATTATTTGCGAATCTCCTTCAATTATAATTTTTTAATGCTAAGGTTAATACAAATTTTTAGACCACCTTCTACCGCTTCTAGTTCTGCCATGTTATTAGTTGTTATGTCCAATGGCTTTGCCCTTTTTATTAGCCAGTTTCCTATTTCTTCCCTAATTATACATCATATTCCTACCTTGCCTAGGTTGCCTCTAGAGGCTCTGTCGTAGTTTAGTTTTTTCCATCCACTCGGCGAGGGTTCCCATTTACATTCTTTCCTAACTATATCATTTTTCTTCTTATATGTGAGGAGAGTGGGTGGGGGGGGGAGGGGGTTAATGAGGTGTGGCCATAGTCTTTTAATCTCTGCATCCCATTTTCTGAATGATCCTTCTTCTCTCGGTCTTTTCCTTAGGTCACTATTCATAACTTTCGTACTAGCGACTTCAATTTTTGTGCAGATAGCTTGAGAGTTAAGTTCTTGATCTTGAAAAATACATCTATTTCTTTCTTTCCAAATTTCCCAAGTTAATATAGTTGGAGTGATATTCCATAGTTTCATATATACTTTATTGGTTGGGTCTTTTGGCCAACCAATTAATTGATCTTGCCAATTACCTACTAGGGGGGCAGTCCAGCTGAGTTTGTTTTTGAGCCACCTCCAACATTCTTATGTGTATTTACAATGGTATAGGAGATGTTTTTTAGTTTCTACACTTTCTTTACAGAGAGTGCATCTTGAAGGACCTTTGAGTCCCATTTTTTGGATTCTATCTATTGTAAGGATTCTCTTTTGGATGGTTGCCCATAGTAATATGCTTGCTTTAGGAAGCATGGCTGAGTCCCAACATAGATTAATTGGGAGGGTTCTTACTTCCCATCTCTAAGAATTTATGATTAATCTATACCCTTCTTTGATTTTTTAAGTCCCATCCTTTGAGGATGCCCCAATCAGTCTATCCTCTCTATTTTTGACTGAAATCAGATGATTTTTAAGGATATTTTCTAAAATCTCTTGATCCACCTGGTTAAGCCCATAGTTAGTGAGAGATTTCCATTTCCAGCACATTTTTGACGCAAAGCAAGTTACTTGTGTATAGTCTTTCACTTTTGAACCCCAAATTGACTTAAAGTGAGTTTTAGCTTCTAGGCTAACTTCTAAGAGATCTATAGGGGGGAGCCCATTCCATGAGTCTTCCCAGAACATTGCTTCATCACCTCTTCCAATGTCTCAAGTTAGGTATTTGGTTATCAGATAGCTTGAGCCCAAGCAGCTAAGCCCTGAGGGGGCTTTCTGGTTCTGAATAAGGAGGTAGTATTTGATGAGTTGAGGTATTTATTATATAGGATTTTGGCCCATTTGCTATCTCGTTCTTGATACATTCTCCAAACTTGTTTAGCTCCTAATGCTTTGTTTTGCCATTCTAGATTTTTTTATTCCTAGATCCCTTGCTTCTTCGGGTTTGCATGTTTTGTCCCAACTGATTAAAGTTGCCTTCTTTTTATCCTCTAGTCCATTCCAGAAGAAATCTCGTAATTTCTTTTCAATTTTTTGGTTTATGTTCTTAGGTAATTATGAGTATGAGAGCTGATAGGTGAAAATAACTAATAAAACGACTTTAATTTTTGTTGTTCTCCGAACCTTAGTCAACCATCTTCCCTTCCATGTCTCAGTCTAGTTGTCAATTTTCCCTAGGATGTGATCCCATCCTGAATTGGTCTTGCTACCTTTGTCTAGGAATATATATATATATATTCTAGCTATTTAAATGGTAGGGTGCTCTTTTTAAATTCTAATTTGTTGCATATGTGATCTTCTCTTTCTACAAGTGTATTTAAGAAGAAAATTTCTGATTTTTTTGCATTAATTCTTTGACCCGAGGCTTTTGTGTATGTTTCTAGAATATTTTACATGTGTTCAGCCTCTTTCATGGTGCTGATTCCCGCTAAGATTGTGTCATCAACAAGCTATTGATGCATTGTGTTTTCCACATTATTGGTAACTTTTACTCCTTTAATTTTGTTGTGAAGTTGCACAAATTGGATTGCTCTTCCAAAGGATTCTATCATAATGATAAAGAGGAATGGGGAGATCAGGTCTCCTTGTCCAATCCCCTTTGATATACTAAAGAAGCCTTCTGAAGTGCCATTGATGAGAAAGGAAATTTTTGGGGTAAAAATGCATTGAAAGATGATGTTTATCCATTGATTTGAGAACCCAAAAGCTTCAAGAGTTTTGCATAGAAATCTCCAATCTAATTTGTCAGAAGCTTTTTGGATGTTTAGTTTTAATAGCATGCATGCTTCATTGTTTTTGTTTGCAGAATGGATTGTTTCTTGGATGATAGAGATACCAACAATGATGGATCTACTAGGAACAAACCCAGTCTGTTCTTCTGTTGTAAGTTTAGGTAGAAATCTTTTGAGATGGTTGGTTAAAACTTTAGAGAATACTTTTTAAATAGTATTACATAGAGCAATGGGTCTGAAGTCACCTGGTTCTTCACTTATGCTTTTTTTTTTTGGGATAAACACAAGGAAGGTGTGATTGATTTCTGATAAGAGGGATCCTCCATTCCTAGAAGCTTCCAAGGCTTTCCATAAGTCTTCTCCTAGGATGTCCCAACATTTTTGGAAGAAGAATGCTTTGAATCCATTAGGTCCGAGGGATTTGTCTAGGTTAATATTGAATAGAGCCTCTTTGACTTCTTGAAGAAAGAAAGGCTTATTTAAGATTCTATTGTCTTCTACTGTAATCAACTTGGGATTATATTTAAGCATTTCCTCTTGTTCTACTCTGTTCGAAGTATCGTAATTATTGAGAATTTGTTTGAAGTAGTCAACGAAGATTTTTGCTATTTTTCTGGATTTTTCGTTTGCTCACCTTGCAGATTTTTAATTTTTGTTATATTATTCCGTGACCTATTGTGTAGTGTGTTGTTATGGAAGAATTTCGTATTGCGATCTCCTTCCAACAACCACTTCTCTCTGGATTTTTGCTTCTAGTATATCTCTTCTTTTGCTAGTATCTCTTCTTGTTTTAGGAAGTACTCTTTTTCTAATAGATAAGTTTCATTATTCATTCCTTTTATAATTATTTCTTTATTTAATTTATCTAATTTCTCTTCAATATCCAGTTTTTCTTTGAGGATTTTTTAAAATTGTGTTTTGTTCCATTTTAGAATCTTTTCTTTTATGCTTTTTAACTTTGAAACAAAACAAAACATTTTTGAGCCTTGGAAATGTTCTTCTTGCCACCATCCTTTTATTTGTTCCGCAAATGTTTTATCTATAAACCACATCTTTTCACATTTAAAACGGTTCCTGCTTGGTTTGATTTGCTCTTTAATTTCCATTTTATAGGGAAATGATCTGAGCCTACCATTGGTAGTATTTTTGCATTGATTTCTTTATCCAGGTTGCTAAGCTCTCCTTTTAGGAAGAATCTGTCCAATTTTTTTGCTATATAACAAAAGCCTTTCCTTCTATTGTTCCAAGTATATAAGCCATTTTTGGTAGGAATGTCTATTAGAGTGGTTTTCCCAATCCATTCTCTGAAATCTTCCATAGCTCTGGTTTATGAACTTATCCTGCCATATTTTTCCTCTTTTTTAATATGACATTAAAATCTCCTCCTATGATGATGACCTCATTTTGGTTTTGTATTGATAAATGAACTGATTTCATTTCGAACTACTAATTTCTTTGTTGATTGAGTAGGCCCGTAGAAATTTATTACAATCATCTATATGCTTGATTTTGTACTAATGACTCTGCTTCCCATCCAGTTGGAGTGGGTGGATATATCTTCTATATTGACTTTTCGAGTATTCCAAATGATTTCAAGTCCACCTGAGGCACCCTGTGATTGTTTAAACTCTGATTTCCATTTTCCCACTTTTTGACTTAATTTTATGTCTTCTTCTTTGTTTAATTTTGTTTCTTGAACTAATATAATATCTGAGTCAAATAGTGTGAGATTACGCTTTAATAAGCATTTCTTGCTTGAGGCGTTTAAGCCACTAGCATTCCAAGTAGTGATTTTTATTGATCCTCGAAAAGGCTCTTCCCCTTCTCACCTTATAGAATTTTAGAGATCTTAATTTGTTCCTTCACCTGTCATGCAGCCTCCCTCAATTCTTTTAGTGATTTTCTTCCTCGCTTCTACTTGGGTTTTCCACAATTAGGTGTCTTTAGTCCTTCCTAGTTTATTGATAGACCTATCTTCTCCAAGTTTTGTTCTCTTAATACTTTTTCAGCTATATCTAAATCTTCTCTTGCCTGAGAGTCTTCTGTTAAAATTTCTTTGAGTATCATTTTATTTATTTGATAGTCTTCTACTTCTGAGATTTGCTCTTTTTCTTCTAATCTTAAATCTTTGATATCTTTTACTTTGCTAGGGCTATTCCCTAAGACTCCTAGGTCATTCCATATTGCTTGCTCTTCATTTTGCAAATTTGTTTGCTCTGTATCTAGGGTTGTTTTCCTTGCTTCTATTTTTGATTCTTTTCCTTCTTTGATTGGGTCAAACATGTCCTTACCATTGCTAGGAGTCTGCCAAAATTTGTAACTCTTCTTTTTTGCTTTTTTCCTGATAGTAATATTGCTCCATTGAGATGAATCTACTAGTGGGATACTTAGTTCTTGTTCTAATGTCTCCAATGTATGGGCTTCTTTTTGATTTCTATCTTTCTCTGATTCCTTTTCTTTATAGTTCTCTTGTTCCATTTGTTTAATATCTAGTTTTTTAACTAGGGCTTCTGATGACTCTTTTTCTAGAGCTTTGTTCTGGCTATTTCTATTTTTTGATGTCTCCTCTATTTCTGGTGTTAACATCCTTTTGCCTTTGTGCTCTAGGTGGGCAACTTTTGCTAGTATGATTTGATCAATTAGATCATTCTATAGTAATAGGATCTCATGTGATAACATATTCATTTTTTTGATGTTAAGTTCCATTTCTTCTATTGTCTCTTTTTCCACTTAGCAATCCTTGCATTTTTTTAATTTTTCTAGCGAGTACTGATAGTTCATATTTGTCATCCATTCATTTTCCTCCTTGCCTTCTCCTTCCAAGCTCTCCTGCTGATGCTCCTCTACTGTCTCTGTATTCCTTATATTTTGATTTCTAATCTTTTCTGATACTCTTTGGCAGTCTCTATTATCCTTCTCTATTGGTTTTTCTGCCATGATTTTTCCTTTTTCCTTGTCTATTCCTTTCCTTGTCTTTGGACTACCTTTTAAACTGTTCTTGATATGCATATTGATGAAGTTTGGATCCTTAATTTTTCCTATTTCTCTTGAGTATTCTCTGAAATTGAATTTGTAGATCGATTTGTTGGTTATGACTTTCCTACCTACCTCATTGCTTAGATTTTTTTTCACCAAGACTCTCATTTTTTTGGTTTTAATTGTGCTGGCTTCGATTCTTGTGAGAGATCAGGTAAAGATTCGCCTATTCTCTTAATGATATTATTCTCCATTAACTTCGATGGTATATCTGTGCATTCCATCCATTTGATTGATTGTTTATTTTTATTATAGTTTTCGTTGAAGTTTGGTTGCCATGCTATGAAATTAATGTGATGCCCCTTATAGAAACAATTTGATAAACTTAAAATTTCATGTTTAGTCTTTGTGTTTAGACATTGTAAAAACCAATGTTTGTTAGCATAGGGGGTTATGTTACTTACCTTTTTGCCCCATTTCTTGGCTAGATTACACTCCAACTTACTTCTAAATTTTGATGGCCTGTTCTAGTGTGCATATATACCCTTCTCAATGCATTCCATCCATCTAGCTTCACTATGACTATTGTTGATGATTATCATGTCGATGTTCTTGATTTCTACTGAATGCCCTAGATTAGGGCTTCTTCCCTTGCTTAGGCTAATTGCTTCTTGATTTTTCTTTCGATGCAAGGGGATGTATACCTCCTTTGTTCGAGGGATTGCTTCCTTCCCTATGTTATTTTTGAAGATAAATGCTTGAGAGTCATAAACTCCAATTTGTGCCCAAGTACTTTTCGATGGAGGGCCTAAAGGTATATTGTTGAGCTCTGAAATCACTTTAGGCCGATCCAATTGCTTTTTGTGGATGATCTTCCCCAAGCTAGGGTTTTGCTCTTTCGAAATTGAGTATTTCATTCTGGTAAAGAAATTACTTTGAATTTGTAGTCTCTGTGCTATGTCATCTTTTTTGGTTTGTGGTGATGATCGCCATTTTTGCCTTTTCTTGTTTTGAATGGTCTGCCATCCATCCTTGATTTTGCTATGCTAACTTTCTTAGATGACTGCGTTTCATTCCTCATGTAGTTGGATGAGGTTTTTAAAGTTGTTTGTATTGAGTTTGTAGGTTCAATGAATTTTCTAGTTAGAAGAGAGGGCTTCAAATTGGTTTCTTGTTTGCAATAAGCCGAAATCCTTCTTCTGATGCCAATTCGCCTGGTGGAAATGAGCGAATTTGTTCCTGTGATTTTGTTTGAATAAGAATTCCTTCAGAGGATTTGTTGTTTTCACCATTTTATAGAGCAATAATATACATTTATGTTATTAATTAAATAATTTATAATTTAAGATTATGTAAATTAATAACATGATAATATTACATGATTTTATATGCAAGGGGATTTGACATTTAAATACTTTTGATTTAAATAAGTAAATTAGCATAACAATTTATATTAACATGTATATCCTTACTTTATTTCTAAACACATCCTTATGACCCAAACTAAATAAGAGAAAATGATGGAATTAAATCATATGGCTGAAAACTATGTGTTTTCTTATATTTTATTTATAGTCTTGTGATGTTTATTTTTGTGATGGTTTTCTTTGTGAGTTATTTAGTTTTCCAAGTTAGGATGTGCACCAAAGGCATTTTAGAGATTTATCTTATAATGATTTGACTAGATGTCATGATGTATTTTATGAGACATCTTTTGATGAGCATTTATGAGAACTTGGGTTTTGAGAACCAATGTTATTTTCGGGTTGCCTATTAAGGACCAAATTTAATCAGTATTACTTTTGTGGTATAAGAAAAAATTGTGCTTTGTGAGTTTTGGGAAGGTAGTCTAGGTGCATGTTTATGAGAGTGACTTGCAATGGGGGTCAAGGCCCAAAGTGGCTGATTGGATAACTCATTGTAAGTTGTGTAATAAACGATAACATAGTAATTAAAATATTTAGAAAATATTAAGAAAGATAAGTTAGAGATTTCACATCGCCCATGCCTAGAGCACTTGTATAGGCTAAGGATGGGAATGAGATGATACCTAATGAGAGGTATGACTACTTTTTCTCGTCTTCATGAGAGGGTATGCTAGTGCTGCATGTGTCATGTTGAGGGTCCGTGGTCTAGAGTGACTAGTCCAGAGTAACTCAACACTTGAGTGTCCATAGTCTAGTGAGAGACCAATCTAGGGTAACTCAAGTAGTTTGACCATGTGATGAAACTCCCTAGTATGTAGTCTGAGTCTCATTCATGATTTTTAATATTTTTCTCTAGTAGTGTACTTGTTGGATATTACTTTTGATGGTGTATTTATTGTGAGTTGTTACTTATTGATTGGATGTCATGTATTGTTGATAATTAAATTTTATTGATGTCTGTTAGCTATTCATGGGTGGTGTTTTATTGTTGGATGTTATTTGTTATTGGTGATTTAATTTCATTGATGACAATTGGCTATCTATCAGTTATTATGTTTTTTCCCATTGACACTTGGTTTGGGAATGAATATTCTTTCAATATTATATCTCTTTATTTTGAAACTTGATTTATACTTGGTGTTTGATGTTGACCTTGGTATGTGGTGTATGATTGGTTGAGCGTCTTGTTTGAATTTGGTTATCTTTCTTTTCAGTAGTTTGCATACCCTTGAGGTAGATTTGGCTATCAGGATTCTTTTCTTAGGATTATTTTATGATTTGATTATTTGTGTGTGGATCGTTCATCATCTCTCCTGCACGGTGGGAGTGAGAGCCTGATTAGGTGACCATGTGATTGGGAGGTAGTGAATTTTTACCATTTGGGTCCCTCTTGTTTGATAGATGTTGGATGTTCATGGATGTAGTTGCACCATTATCATTATTATTCTTCTCTTGGAGACTTATTTTCATTTGATGTATCTATATATCATGTATTTGGAGATCCTACAAGATGTTGTATTGTATATTAATTTACTTGTATCTATTCTCACATACCCTCTAACATGTGCAGTGGATGTTATTCATTTGATGTGTTCCCATTGTAGTAGTTGTATTCATACATTTTCTTATGAAATGATGTATATGTTATTTATTTATGATCACAAACATGTACTTGAGACTTAAACTAATGAATATAAACTTCTTAAATGTAACTCAACATGAAGGAACCTTCGAGGAATGGAAAACTATATCTGTAATTGCTTATGTGTACTTGATGTGTGTATATTGCTTCTGCATTGTTTTGATAAATAAACATAGGTTTTGAAAGGACCCAAAACCTTGTACAAAGAGAAAAGAAAGATATAGAAATGAAAGATCTTAAAACAACTGTGGAACCCCACCCAACAAACTAGAGGAACTCACCATAGTTTCCAACAAGAGGGATAAAAACCAACCCAGCTAAACACAACAAAGGACCAACAAGATCATTTTGGTCCAATCTTATGAGAACGTAAAGACATCGAAGATTTGGAGGATTTGACCCTTTTTCATTTAACTAACATCCATCCATAATCCACCTTTTCAGCAACCATTTACCAATCCAGAGAACCCACTAAAGGGAAAACAACAACAATATCCATAGAAGGGAAAGGGTAGGACTAAAACTAACCCTGAAAACCATCCCAAGAGAAACATGGGCAACAATACCCACAACAATAGGAGATAAGACAATTGAACCAATGCCAACATTAATGTTTTGAACAAAGACATCAACAATAGAAGGGACAACCTTAACATTCTAAACCAAAGCCACCTTAGAGACATCATCCGGAGCATCCTAGACAACAAAAATAGTAATTGCCATTGAATGATCAATCTGAGGTGAGTAATCCACCACACCCCCTTCCTTGGAAACTTTCAAACCATATAATGATGGTCTAAAACCCGCAGCCACCAAGAAGGTGATTTCTTTGATCTAATCCTATCAGAGGAACACTACACAAGGAGATGACTAGTCTTATGACATTTCCTGCATCTGAATGGAATACCCTCATAATCAAGATTCTGGGTCCAAGAATCATTTGGAGAAGCCAGATTAATCTTTTTAAGGAGACCCTTTGAAACATCCACCTCCACAAGAATACGTGCATACGACATCTTAAAAATATCCAAAGAATCCATATCAACCATCTTGAAATCCCCAATGGCCTCCCCCACAAAATCAAGACTGAATCAACCAAAGATGAAGGGGAAGATTCAACACTATTATCCATAATGATATTTTAGTAATGGATTTATTAAGAGGATCAAACCCCTGATATTGGGGCGTTTCCATCAGGGGAAACCACTCCTTCCAAGAGAAACAATAGTTACACAAACTGGTGTTCCTATCTACAACATTTCCAAATTTTACAAGAAAAAAAATCCCTTACCATAGGGTAAATCTGAACTATATTAGTTTCGATGGGTTCCCAATGTTTGGCAATCTAAGCATGTAAGTTAGGAAGAGATGGCCAGAAACTCTAAAACAAAAAATAACAATGGCGGAAAAGAAACTCTCCAAACTTTTAAAGATCTCATCCATAGTATTTGAATCAAGATTAACCACAATGGGACTACTTATAGAGACAAAAAAAATTAAAGGATGAGATTGACCTCTCCCAGTAGAGGCACAAATACCTGCCTCAAAAGTAGCCACATCTGCATAAGAAATTGCTGACCTTCCCTTAGTTACCAGAGACCTCGAGAGGGCCATCTGGGAAGACCTTGATAACATCTAAGAAAACCCAGAAGACCCACCACTAGACATAGTAGCAGGGGCAAAATACTTCCCATGAATGATGGTTACAGGAAGAACCATGACAACTAGAATAGGGAGCACAGTAGTAGGAAGGAAACAGTGAGTGGGAACAACAACATTTTGAAATGCAATCGAAACTGAAGCGGGAGCATGAGCAGAAATCATCATTAAAAAAATAGTTGTTTAAGCATTAAAAAAGAGAGTTTAGTAAACATTGAATCATGATAGGTTACTTCTCTTGGGTTCTCGAGTGGGGCATTACATATTCATAATCATAGAATCATTTAACATCAAAAACCTACAATAACAATCAATTTTCATCATGGACTCACTCAATGTGATGCTGTCATGGAATCTCTCAACATGAAAAACTTGCAAAAATCATTATCACCTTTCACTATGGACTCTTACAACGTTATGCTATCATGGAATCTCTTGACATTACAAGTTAGTAAGATTTACAACCATCATTTTATCACAGACTTTCTCAACATGATACAATCATGGACTCTCAACATGACTTCCAATTGCCATAACAAAATCTCTCAATGTGATGACATCATGGACTCTCTCCTACATAATGTACTATAAATCTCTCGTAAGTGATAGAGTTACTAGGTTGTCCTTAAAAATTATTATTAATTTCACATAAAGACTTATAATCAATAAGGGAAATCATAGCTGAGACTTGCTTCCAACAAGAGCCTGAAACCCATAACATTAGAAACGTGTATAAGAAAGCCAAGGATACTATAAAGACTCCCTCTCAACCAAGAACAATCTCTTTGAAGTTGAACATCTCCCTCTAAAGATCATTGTTGTTACATCTTGCAACTAATAATACTTTATAGAGATTAATCTTGAAAGAAAATATTATTTGTAGTGTTATATAAAAAATAAATTCATAGAATACTTATCTCTATGGGTTTGGCTTGATGATAATGTTGAATTTTGGATCACTGCAAATATATTAACATTGCCATAATATGTAGTATGTGTGTTCCAAAAGCAGTTCTCCTCATATTAATAAGCATAAGCCATGAATAGACATGTCCCTATGTCTATTTGTTAATTAATAATTAATACTATAACATAATTATAATAATATAATTATAATAAATATAACCATAGTAATACACATATTATTATATTAATTTATCTCATATAATAAACAAACATACATAATTATACCTCGTGATATATATATATACATATAAAGACATCCAAATTGACTAAAAACTTTAACACTCCCTCTTAGTCAAGAAGGATAATAGTCTATCACTATTTTACTCAACCCATTAACATTCAATTTAATTATATCGAAGCTCTTAGTTGGTAAACCACATAGTATGCATTTATACAAAAAACTCAAAGACATTATAATTAATGTCTAAGCTCTTAGTCATAAGTCTCACAAAATGCATACTTACCAATATCTCTAATATGTATTTATACCAACAACTCAAAGATAGTCAATTTAATCACATCTAAGCACATAGTTGGTCTCGCAAAATACACAATCACATGATTTAAGTACAACCCTTACTCAAGATTTATAGCACAAAATTTACTCAACTGAAGCTACCACACATCAAAAAATTTGCATTACATTCACCATGTACTAATTTTTTTTAATAAGGTATGTGAACATGCATTCTCATAATGTGTACCATATAAACATCCACCATGAAAGGTATAATCTATCACGATCCACATAGATATCATAAGATATCCATCATAATAGAAAAGAAAATGATTGAAAGATCATCAGCTTTCAATAATTTCTGCAAATACAAGTGACATCATTTGGAAGTCGTCACTTCCTCATGATGTACACAAGGGGTAGGGCCATTAAAACCACATAGTCACAAGGTATATTCCTGAAGCACAATCCTCTTGACTACTACAATATTGATAAAATCCATCTCAACATGGTTTATTCCCTTTCAATCAATATGACTGAGATCATTGAAGGTTGACTAAATCATTTCCTCTATCTGTTCCCTCCCTTTCAAGGTTACCTCTAATGAAATGTCAAGACTCCCTCTTAATATCAATCTCCTTCTTGCATGAACATCCTAAGAGAGAAAAGATCAAGGCACATAGCTCTCTTAATATAAATAAGAATATTATTATTGATCTCATAAAATATCAATCATTTCTTAAATAAAAAATTGTTTATATATAACTCATCTAATCTTAGAAATTCATAATCTCCCACATATGTGCATTCCTATATTATTAAATATATATAATTTGTTATCATTATTTCTAATGTTATTTATATCTCATAATAACATTAGAATTTGTAACTCAACATACAATATTTTATCAATATTCAAATCATGTTTTCCTAACTATATTAAAAATTTCATATATACCTTCATACCTTTCCAATGTAGTGACTTACATTGCTATACATATTGTCGAGCTCGGTCGATGAAATATGATGCTCGTATCCATTACATTTAATATTCAAAGATGGTCCAATCATGAAGGGGAGGGGCACTCTTCCTATTATGTTATGCCCTATCATACTCCATGTAAAATGACAACTTTGGCTTTATTGCCACCTTTGCAGGCTGAGCCTGATTGGTATGCATACATGGATGCATACAAATCTAGTTGGCTTTTCAATATATGTGTGTGTGATTGTAAATCTTCTCACCACCGTTTGGTCGGTTGACGCCACTCCTCTAAATTTAATCTACCATTATAACATATGGTAATGAGCCATTAGTTTACAATTGTATTGATCATTATATCTATATGGCGTCCACTTGGAGATATCTGAATGGAGACAATCTCCATGGCAAAGGAGGTATCTAATAGATTTGCTTCTATTTTGAGACCTTTTAAAATCATCAAATATTTACTTTTCACATTCAAGAGAATACCACATTTTCTCTCTCTTAAATGACTATCATTCCTTGTATTTGTCTCCAACTATGATTGCTGACAAAGATCTCCCCACACAAATGCTTTGATTTTGATAATTATCAATAACCTATTCAATGACTCCTTTTCATGTCAAGACTTTGATCCCCTCAAAATATAATCCTTGCATCAAATAAAACTATATTATTCACTACCTTATTATTTTGATGCATTCCATAATATTTCTTTATGCATCACAATTCATTGCACACACATGGTGATGATTGTAAAGCTCTTGTAGCTCTTTCAATATAATCCTAGAACTCTCGCCCCACCATTTTCCATGGAAGTGGGTCTTCTTGGATTATCCATTGTTGTACCGCCAATGCAAAAGATTGATTTCCCACTATCGAATTGTCACAAATTAAACTTCACGCTCAACAAAAAAATTATTAATTATTAAGGCCTAGGGTTATACATTACACCACCCTTAATGAATAATATTTTTCTATTCATGCCACAAGAAGAGTCACAACGACTTAACGGGGATTCCTTTCATCCAACATGGGTCTTTCTTCATGCAGGTCTAATTTATCTACAAAAGCCTCGAGCCCCATATCAGCATGGCAAGCCCAAATCAACATCCATTTTCCTTGTAGTTGGGCATCTGTGTAAAAACTGTAATGAGGAGGTCCTTTCCCATGTGATGATCCAACATACTTGATCCAACACCATGCAAACTCATTGGCTCCAAATCGACTTCACACACATGATATCCACAAATTCATCATTCGTAAGTGTAGGTTTTTTTTTCTTAAGGTGGTGGCTTCATCCAAATATTCGACTCAGATTCATCACCAGAATTCACCTGGCGTGTAATTTTCTCTTATATTTTCCCTATCACTCCATTTGATAAGTTAACATTGGAATGTAATGAACCAACTTTCCCATATTATGTTTCTACGTGTGTTTGACACACTCCTTTAAGTCTTCTTCAAAGTACGACTCCTGTGATCGATACACAACTCCAAATTTTCTTTGTATCATACAACAGCATCTATGCAAACAACTGCATTTGACATGGTTGATAATTTGGAGAGTAGAATCTCATTCAATTCACTACCTATCTTAATGCTAGAGCATGATGTCTCATATTGAACCCTTAATGTTATCACTTCCAAACTCGACGCTTGCCTTCACTGGTCGATTCTTTCCTCAATACGTATAGTCTCTCTAAATATTATCTTAATCGATACTGGTGAGATGATCTCCAAGAAGACAACTAGCTTTGTATCTGATCTGTGACATTCACATCTATAAAAATATAACATTTTCAAGGAACTAGTAGCCCGAGTGTCTCAAGGAGTCATATTCTTTATCTCGTCCCCAACATCAAGAGAAATCCTAGTTTGAACCAAATTCGCCACCACTTCCAACTGTGGGAACACAATTAGAGAATCCTGATATGCTCACACACTCTCAATTATCTGTTGGCCAAAGCCACGACCACATATGGCCCATCCTCAAGCTTGCAACATGCCCACCAGTGCCTCAATGCACAGATTTGGTACCAATTTTGGAGCCCAGTATCTACACTACATTGTAGCCTTTGAATACATAAACCTAGAAAGAAAGGTCACACAAGCATAGATGTCTATAGCCCATGTCATGCTGAATCCATCTCATCACTAGCATCACAACCCAACTAGCCCCATTTGATCGATATATAGATTACCCAAGCTCTCCCATCCAATGATACTGAGAGAATAATCCATTTGTCCCAATGGTAGCATCACAACCCAACTAGCCCCATTTGATCGATATATAGATTACCCAAGCTCTCCCATCCAATGATACTGAGAGAATAATCCATTTGTCCCAATGGTATTGATAATCCATTTTGTGTATTTTTGAGACATAACTCATCAAAATGAAAATTTATTTATCCCAACGGTAGTGACAATGAATGCACAATTCGTTTGAACATAGTTGACAGTCACGTAGATCTATTAGACATGCAAGATCCATTTGGTCAAGGACAATGATCAAAATATCCACGCAGTGTATAATTTGAAGTGTTGTGATTGTTAAAAAATAGAGCCTGCATTTATCGCCAATATGAAGAAGTGAACCCACAATGGTTTTGGGGTCCTAGCACATAATCTCATTCATGGTAATCATACTATTAGCCATTGGTCTGTGCAGTCTCGATCAGATAATTAAACCTCCCCCATTGTGCAATTCATGGATTCGATGATATTATCTTTTTCCATCTAGAGATATTAACTTTATTTACTTCCTTGGTCTTATTAAATTTCTGGTCACCGTGATGCCTGATATTTGATCAAAATCCAAGCCAACACAAATCTGGAGCTGTAATGCATGCCTGACCAAAAAATTTGTCTGCCACTATATGATATTTTGTTTTTTTATTTAATTGGATCTTCCTCCCAGGTATGTGAAATTTTGGATCACTGCAAATATATTAACACTACCATAACATGTGGCATGTGTGTTCCAAAAGAAATTCTCTTCATATTAATAAGCATAAGTCATGAATAGACATGTAATTAATAGCTAATAACATAATTATATAAGTATATAATTATAATTATAATATATATAACCATAATTATATATATATATTATTTTATTAATTTATTTCATAAAATAAACACACATATAATTTTACCTCATAATATATGTGTAGGTTTTAACAGATAAGAACAACTTCCACAAACTGTTGTGATAGAAAAAAAATTGTTTGGACTCTGACTATCCAAAAGTTGAGCCTCAAAATCGATCCCTCTTCTTAATCTTCAAGGGAAGATAAAACCACAAATGAATATTGAAAAACGAAGGGGACCAATGACCGAATTCAAGTCTTTTGTTTAGATTTAGCCATAATATTCAATCCATAAAGACAAAGACTAAACCAATAGTTTCATCCAAGCATTGATACAATTGAAATAAGTAATAAAATCGATTGAATAAGAAAATCAATCAATGTAGAATACTCCAAATAGAATATCTAACATATAATATTCAAAACTTTTTGAAAATTTTCAAACTCCACATTAAATACTCCATAAGTCAACATATCAAAGAAATGAATATGCCTGATGAAAGAGATTCTCAATCCTAGACGATTTTGAATGCTTACAAAGTAAAATAATATTGCCAAAAAATGAGTAATGGTTAGGTCGAAAAACTCATAAACTAGATAATATGAGGCCAAAAAATAGCTCTCAGTGATAAGTATCTTGCATGTTGAATCATGTGACAATAGATTGGAATGACAACGTTTTATTTACCCACTCGATGAACCTCCAAATGTAATTATTGTCAGGGACTCTTTATCTTTAGAAGAATCCAATCTTCTATTGGAATTTAATGCGGTGGTTGTCTTGCCCCTGGAGCCAAACGTCCACCTACCACCCCTAACAGATTGCAGAACAACAAAAAAAATTAATACAAGTAGGTGAGTTTTCAAATTTGGAAAAGAGGGAGAAACTTTGTGTGGTAGAAAACAAAAAAGAATGTCTTAGATTCATTCGACCAGACAGAGAGAAGTTAGAGAAAGAGCAAATCAGAAGTTGTAGAGAAAGAAGAAGAGAGAAGTGATCAACGGATCTATTCGTCAGAGTGCAGAGACAGAAGGAAGTTCATTTCGTGCTTGTAGATGCACGTGTTTCTTCTTTGGTCATTCTGTAAGTTCGTAATTTATTGTGTGGTTCGACCTGTGAAGTAGTGATTGCTCTAGGTGCTATTGTATGCAACCATTAGAGCTACAAGTTTAAAGTTTAAAGGTTGAAGTTTCATCAGTTTGAATATTTAGGGTTATTTTAAGGTTTTTTGGTTGAAGCAGAATGCTCTCAGATTTTGTAATAGTTTAAATCTCAGTTGAATAGAAAAGGAAGCAGGCATACTTCAATCTATTGTTCTTCCTCTTCTATTCATTGCATTTGAGAATTTTTTTTGAAAGGTTAAAGCTTGGCTCTCTGGTTTTAATGGTGAAAGCATTCATGTTAGAATTTTTCTAAGTTATAAATTTTCTCAGTTGGAGCCGAGCTTACTCGGCATCCATTGTTGCCAAGTTTTTTTTTTTTTTTTGAGTGCCGAGCTAACTCGGCACCTACTGCATTCTTCTTCAAGTGCTGAGCATCCTGTCACTCGACACCTGTTGCCTGTCACTCAACACCATCAAGTGCCGAGCAATCTGTGACTTGGCACCTTCAAGTGCCGAGAAAAACTAACACTCGACACCTTCATGTGCCGAGCAATTTTTTTAGTGCCAAGCAAAAATTTTAAGTTTAGAGTTATGAGTTTTAATTTTGTTTTTTCTGTTTTTCACATGGTATTAGAGCTTTGAGGCCCCACATCCAAAGTGAGTTAGGGCAATTTTTTTGAGATATTTGACATGGTAGGAGATACAGGAAAGATATGGCAGTAGCCACCACCATTCAATGGGAAAAAATATGATACATGGGCAAAGAAGATGAAGATCATAATGGTTGCAAATGATTTATGGGAGTTTGTAGTTAATGGGCTCAATGATGTGATAGACCCAACTCAGTATGCTGCACTCACAAATGCACAAGAGACTCATTTGAAAGAGTCAAGGAGGAAAGATGCAAAGACATTAAGTTTGATTGAAGCAGTAATGATAGAGACAATATTCCCTAAGATTGCAGCAGCAAATTATGCAAAGGAAGCATGGGATATCCTTGAGATGAACTTCAAGGGGACTGATAAAGTTCGTACAATAAAGCTACAGAATATAAGGAGGGAGTTTGAGAACCTTTAGATGAAGGAAAATGAATCAGTTGCAGACTTCAGTTCAAGGACCTCCAATGTGATTAACCAACTGAAGTCAAATGGAGAAGACTATCAAGAGAAGAGGATAGTGGAAAAGATATTAAGGAGTTTACCTCATAAATATGACAATTTGGTCATGACTATAGAAGAGGCAAAATACCTCATTTTTTTGACAATGGATGAGTTGATGGGTACTCTTCAAACCCATGAGCATAGGATCAATAGATCTACATCTTATTCTTCCCAAGAGCAAACATTTAAGGCTCATTCAAATCCAAGAGGAAGGGGGAGAGGAAGGAATGGCTTAGGTAGAAACTCCAGAGGCAGAGGCTGAGGTAATGGAGGCAAAGAAATGCTGCAGTAGAAAGTTCAAGAAGGGCAGATGGAGCAAGTAGCTCACACAATACTTCAAGAGGAGGTAAGAAAAACTACAACTCAAATAAGAGTAATGTAGAATGCTACTATTGTCATAAATATGGACATTATGCAAGTGAATGCTGGAAGAAAAAAAATGATCAGTCAGGACATGCAAATGTGGCTGATGTAAACACGGGAAGTGGAAACAATGCCACTGCCTTCATCATGTGTCATGTTGGTGAAGAAGGAAAACTTGAGGTTTGGTACCTTGACAGTGGATGTAGCAACCACATGAGTGGTAATGAAACCTTATTTTCATTCATTGACAAGAGTTTCAAATCTGAGATTAAAATGGGTAACAATGGAACCCTACCAGTTGTGGGCAAAGGATCTATTATGGTCCGCCCCAAGAAAGGTGAGAAGAAGGAAATACAAAATGTGTATTTTGCCCCTGGTATGAAGCACAACTTGATGAGCATTGGTCAGCTCATTCAAAATGGATACAAAGTGCTGATGGAGAATGACACGTGTGTCATTCATGAAAAAGATGGGAGCAAGAACTTACTTGCAGCAGTTCAAATGACAAAGAACAGAATGTTTCCCTTGAGGAGAGAGACATGTTTCTCATCTCAAGTTGGTGCTGCACCTCCCACACAATCAGCTCTAAGGAGTGTGATTGAAGACCCCTCACAGCTATGGCACCTCAAGTATGGTCATCTTGGCTATGCTGGTTTAAATTTATTATCAAATAAAAGAATAGTAGAAGGTTTTCCACGTATAAAAAATTCATGTGACAAGTGTGAGGCTTGTATTTTGGGTAAGAAACATAGGCTTCCCTTTAATTTTGGAAATTTTAGGAGGGCTAGATATCCATTAGAGTTAGTGCATACTGACCTAGTCGATCCTATGCAAGTTACTTCCATAGGGGGGAGTACTTATTTTATGACATTTATAAATGATTTTAGTCGTAGGACATGGGTGTATTTCTTAAAGAATAAATCTGAAGCATTTGAAAAATTTATAGAATTTAAAGCCCAGGCTAAAAGAGAATGTGGACACTATATCAAAGTCCTAAGATCAGATAGAGGAGGGGAGTATACCTCCAATTCTTTTGTAAAATTTTGCAGGAAACATGGCATAAAGAAAGAACTCACAACCAGCTATACACCACAGCAGAATGGAGTGGCTGAAAGAAAGAACATGACCATTGTTGAAATTGCAAGAAGCATGATGAAAGAGAAAGGTCTCCCAACTAAATTTTTGGAAGAGGCTGTGGCAACAACAGTTTACCTAATTAATAGGTATCCTACAAAGGTAGTCCATGACATAATTCCAATGGAAGCATGGTCATGAGGAAGATGGATAGTTGAACACCTAAGGGTGTTTGGATGTGTTGCATATGCACATGTGCCTAAAGAGAAAATGAAAAAATTGGATGACAAAGGTGTGAAGTGCATCTTCATAGGGTATAGCTCAGAATCAAAGGCATACAGATTGTATGACCCATTGAACAACAAGATGACTCATTCAAGAGATGTGGAATTTCTTGAAAATCAATCTTGGTATGGTCTAATTGATGAGTCACCATGCACTTCAAGTAAAGTGCCAATTATGAGTGAAAAGGATGCTGATGAACAACAAGAAGAAGGAGCAAATAGAAGAAAAGGCAAGCAAGTTCAGTCATTGCCGAGCTCCTCAAGGCATGACCAAGCATTAGTGCCGAGTACCAGTGAAGATCGAGCTGGTCGGCAAAGCAACATCAGTGAAGATTCTGATCCCACACTCTCCTCCCTGTTACCAAGAAAGACCAAGAGTCTTAGGGAGATATACCAAGATGAAAGGTATGAAGATTATGATGAGAGTGTTAAGTTTACATTATTTTTTCATAGTGATCCAATATATTTTGAAGAAGCTATTAAGGAGAAGAAATGGTGTAAGGCCATGGATGAGGAGATAGATGCTATAGAAAGGAATGAGACATGGGAGCTAATTGAATTGCCTCCAAAGAAGCAAGTGACTGGAGTGAAATGGGTCTATAAGACCAAATGCAATGCTGAAGGCAAGATTGATAGGCATAATGCAAGGCTAGTAGTCAAGGGCTACAAATAGCAGTATGGTAGAGATTATGATGAGACATATGCCCTAGTTGCAAGAATGGAAACTGTGCATGCTATCATAGAAATTATAGCTCAACACAAATGGAAGGTATACCAAATGGATGTGAAGTCTGCCTTCCTAAATGGTGTATTGAAGGAAGAAGTATATGTGGAGTAGCCACCTGGTTATGAAGTAGCAGGTGAAGAGAATAAAGTATATAGATTGAAGAGAGCTCTTTATGGGCTAAAGCAAGCTCCAAGGGCATGATATAGTAGGATTGACTCATATTTAATGAGCAATGGCTTTAGTAAAAGCAATGGTGAGCCTACTCTTTACATCAAGGCGAAAAATAGAAATGTGTTAATTATTGTCTTGTATGTAGATGATTTGATTTTTACTAGTAATGACAAAGCTCTAATTGGTGAGTTCAAAGAGGCCATGGAAAATGAATTTGAGATGACAGACCTTGGTCTCTTGAAATACTTTCTAGGCATAGAAGTAAAACAAATGCATAATGACATCTTCATCTCTCAAGAAAAATATGCAGGGCAGATCTTGGAGAGATTTAAAATGCCGAACAATAAGGCAGCCCCCACACCAATAGCAGTAGGTCTGAAGTTGAGCAAAGAAGACAACAACAAAAGAGTGGATCCAACACTATACAAGAGTATGGTTGGAAGTTTAATGTATTTGACTGCAACTCAGCCAGACCTAATGCATGCAATAAGTCTGATTTCCAGATTTATGGAAACACCAAAGGATTCCCATTGGCAAGCAAGAAAGAGGATCCTAAGGTATGTGAAAGGTACCAAGGGATTTAAAATTTTGTATACTACATCAAATGAATTCAATTTGGTAGGTTATACTGATAGTGATTGGGCTGGAAGTTTAGATGATAGGAAGAGCACTTTCAAATACATGTTTCATATGTGATCGGGTGAAATTTAATGGGCATCCAAGAAGCAACCTATTGTTGCTCAATCTACAGTAGAGGCTGAATACATAGCAGAAAATGCAGTAGCATGTCAGGCTATTTGGTTAAGGAGGATCTTGATAGATTTGAATGAAAGGCAAGAGGATGGAACCACAATTTATTGTGACAACATCTCATCAATTGCATTGTCCAAGAATCTAGTCTTCCATGGTAGAAGTAAGCATATTGAGATCAGATATCACTTCATCAGAGAGTTGGTGGAGAATGGAGATATCAAAATAGAATTTTGTAAGTTTGAGCAGCAGTTAGCAAACATTTTCACAAAGCCATTAGGCATTGGAACTTTTGTACACCTAAGAGAGTATCTTGGTGTAGTTGATATGGATCAACAGTGATCCTTGTTTTATTTGGCTTGGGACAAAGGGGGAGTGTTGGAATTTAATGCAGTGGTTGTCTTGTCCCTGGAGCCAAATTCCCACCTACCACCCATGACAGATTACAGAATAGCCAAAAAAATTAATACGGGTAGGTGAGTTTTCAAATTTGGAAAAGAGGGGGAAATTTTGTGTGGTAGAAAACAAAAAAAAAAGTCTCAGATTCATTCGACCAGATAGAGAGAAGTTAGAGGAAGAGCAGATCAGAAGTTGTAGAGAAGGAAGAAGAGAGAAGTGATCAACAGATCTATTTGTCAGAGTGCAGAGACAGAAGGAAGTTCATTTCGTGCTTGTAGATGCACATGTTTCTTCTCTGGTCATTCTTTAAGTTCGTAGTTTATTGTGTGGTTCGACCTGTGAAGCAATGATTTCTCCAAGTGCTATTGTATGCAGCCATTAGAGCTGCAAGTTTAAAGTTTAAAGGTTGAAGTTTCATTAGTTTGAATATTTAGGGTTATTTTAGGATTTTCTGGTTGAAGCCGAATGCTCCCAGATTTTGTAATAGTTTAAATCTCAGTTGAATGGAAAAGCAAGCAAGCATACTTGAATCTATTGTTCTTCCTCTTCTATTCATTGCATTTGAGAAATTTGTTTGAAAGGTTAAAGCTTGGCTCTCTGGTTTTAATGGTGAAAGCATTCATGGTAGAATTTTTCTAAGTTATAAATTTTCTTAGTTGGAGCCGAGCTTACTTGGCATCCATTGTTGCCAAGTTTTTTTTTTTTGAGTGTCGAGCTAACTCGGCACCTACTGCATTCTTCTTCAAGTGTCGAGCATCCTGTCACTCAGCACCTGTTGCCTGTCACCCGACACCATCAAGTGCCAAGCAATCTGTGACTCAACACCTTCAAGTGCGGAGAAAAACTAGCACTCGACACCTTCATGTGTCGAGCAATTTTTTTAGTGCCGAGCAAAAATTTTAAGTTTAGAGTTGTGAGTTTTAAATTTGTTTTTTCTATTTATCACACCTTCCTACATAACTGTCGACATGAATCCAACCATAACATCTTTGAGGTATACGGTTACTCAGCAAAGACAATAGAATATGGAATTTTTGATAGATGCCACTAGCAATGTTTGCAAGACATCCATTTATTCAGCCACAACATGAGAAACATTTTTCAAAGACTTGCCATCAAGGGAGTCAAATTGCCTCCATTCAGGGCTCCAACAGTGTCATTTCCCACAATCCTTGTGACATTTTAGTAGATAGTTGTTGCAACTCTATTTCCATAAAATTTGACAAATCTCCGTTAGTACATTGATGAGCCTTGTATTCACCAAATCGTTTAAGATTTCAATTGATCATTTTCTTTTTTTGATCTCTTTACAATGGTATTCCTCAATATATTTGAGAAACCCAAATATGGGCTCTGATATACATGCCAGGTCTATTAGATATATAGAAAAGTAACAATAAATGTTAATTTCATTGTAACATGGAGTTAGCTATTATATTTATTACAGTGGTTGAGATGGATGGAAGAGGATAATTGATTGTCTTAGGTTGGACGACTGGTCTGTCGTCTATGCTGACCACATTAATGATTTGATAATTAATTTACTTTTTTACATTCCCCCATAAATTAATCATCAAATTGTTTTAGAAATTCCCTCATAATCTAGAAACCATGGGTCCTAGCTTAAAGCCTTGTTAGATACCTATTTACAAGCACTCATCAAATACTCTCATTCATATTGTTTGCCTAATCACAATCATAAATTTGAAATGGTTTCAAGTTCACCACAAACTCAACAAACCTCACACAAGCAGTTTCAAGATCACCACGAACTTCACACTAAATAGTTTTGGCTCACCACAATCCTCACTCACAAATGCTTCCAAAATCACCATAAAATTTGTATAAAAGTGGTTTTGGATTATCACAAACCCAACACACTCTAGTTCTAATGACCAAAAATCATCACTAGGGGGAAACTTTCACCATTCTGGGCCTTCCTTCTTTTGTATTATATGCACCAAATTGATATTGAGTCCATATAAAAAGAAATTCATCTACCAAGATACATGGGTATCCAGCTATTGTACTTGCTTGTTCGAAATCCTTCTCAGATACATGGTTCATCAATTTGTCAAACAAACAACCTTTGGGGTGTCAGACACTACCGATAATGCACCCCATAAATTCACATAGCCCATTAACAAACATCTTAAAATCAAACTTCATCACTTTATTGGGAGATTTCAATCTCATAATCTTCTATTACATGACCACACCTTGACAACATCACAACCTTCACAATTAGACATACAAATTCTCATGGCGAAACTAATAATTTCAACCCAAACCAAAGTACACATCTCAAACATACCTCATTGCACCACGACAACCAACCACCAATCCAAAATATTTTCACTAAATGCAACCATAACTAATTAAAAATAATAATCTATAACATCATACACACATTTAAAAAATAAACAAATAATAAAATACTTTTAATAGTAGCAAAATAAGATTTCACCTTCAATTTAGCTTCCTTCTTTCCACACTGCATTCTTTTGAAATCTTCTTCTCTCTCAAGAATTGTGCATGCACTCTTTGGAACTCCTGCTTGCATAGAGGTGCTCCAAAGACTATTAATCTATGATTGGCAGCTACACAATGCAAATACTCCAACAACCTATAGATTTGTAATAGAAAACTCTATAAGGCAGCTTCCTAGCAGCACTTCTCCAAGTTGTTTAATTCTCTTTCATCTCACTTAGCAAAATATCATTCAAAATTTCTTAAATAAAGCTTAGTTATATTTTTCTTTCTTAACAATTAGAAACATCACTTTCCATTGGTCACATGCAATACCAAACAACCCTCCACTATAATTTTATCTTGCAATCACCAATTACAAATTGAGCTAGCTAGTAACACTTTTGTAATGCACTAACTAAGCTAATCTCCTCCTCCTACCTTGACTAGCCATCTTTGACACTTACTATAGCTTCCTCACATGCTGCTATCTCCTCAACATCAACGTTTTTCACAAACTTGGCCTTTGAACATGATCATCCAAACTGCCATTGCTATATCAAAAGTGCTTAGTCTCAAAATATAATCAATCTTCCCCTTGGGATGGGACATTCTTGCACAACTGATAAACACATCAAGCTTTACCAATCAAAAAAAACATTCATCTTGGTTTACCACTCTTAATTTATGCCTCAAACAATAGTATATTCATTCTCATACTCAAAAATCTTTACAAGACTGTGCATGATGCAAATTGGACAAAGCCTTGCTAGAGGAGCAATGAAGAGTATCATCCTAAGAACTCTTACAATCTTTCACTTCATTAAAATGGTACCATCTTCAAACTCCCTTTTGTTCTTGAAAATACCTTAATCGCAAGCTCTGAGAAAATAATAAATGATGTCTCCATCTTTATGAATATATAAAATATATGTCCTCCCAAAATTGTACCCATGGAAGAATTCTTTTTAGAATCAAATACTAAATGGCCTTCCTTTCAAATGACAAATATTATCAATGGTTTTAGAAAGTAGACAAATAATACAAGAAAATAAATAGAACCATATAACTCAATATGAGATAGGAACCACTACTACATGAGTAGTTATCAAAATGATATGATCTGACTCCTAGTTACAAAATGCCTACAATATGCTCAAGTAATTTGAGTAGTTACACAAGATTAAAGAAAAGAGCCATCTTTATTGTTGTTACCTTAACCTAGCTCTAATACCATGTTGGATTATACCCAAAAACCAATGATAAAAAATAATAACATGTTGCGGCTCAGTGTGAGAAGTCAAATCTAAGAAATCCTCCTCATGGTGGAAGGGCTCGTTATTGGATCATTATTTAGTGTCAAAGTTGCCTTCATCTGATGGGGAAGTCCCCTCGAAGGCTATTGATGTTCGCCATGATGGTGGCTCTATCCCTTCTCAATATCTTTTGTTTGATGTTGGTTCAAGTTAGAAGGATGTTGCTGCTGTAGTCCTTCCCATGACTGACTCTACTTCTGAATCTGCTAGTGTTACTTTTGATGCTGGTGCTATGGTTGATTCTATTTGTGATGCTACTGATGCTTATCAAAATAATGCTACTGATTTGATTCAACATGATGTTGTTGAGCATACTACTAGTTGTGTTACTATTGGCCCAATTATTGATGGTATTGGGGTTGATGAATCAATTACCTCTGCTAATTCATTGGCCTAACACTCTATTGTTGCCAAGATTGAGGATCGATGTATTATGGTTAAAGGAAAACATACAAAGAGGTTTCCATCCCATTATTCTCTTAAAGCCTACAAGTTGGGGGTGAAGGCAAAATCTTAATTCTGGTGCCCTCTTCTTTTTGAAGGGTGGTTAGTTTATTTAGGGCTTTTCTTGACCACTAGTTTGTGTGGGTTGGGGTTATGGGGTGTTTGAATCCCCACCTTTTTTGGACTTTGATATATTGTGTCTATGTCCCATTTCTCTATGAAGAGCATATTGTATATCTTTTAGTCTGATTGGCAGGTTATCTGTCTGGCCCCCTGTATTATTTTTGGGTTTCAAGGTTCCTTCAAAACCTATTTTCTTAATTAAAAATAATAAGAAAACCATTAAGGAGATACAATAAACACAATAAAATACCTTGGGAAAACCCTTCTAGAATGAAGGAAAAAATCCAGTGACACAACAAAATATCACTTTATTGATAATAAAATGTTCATCTTTATTGCAGCTATAATCTTAAACCTAAAATGTGTTGTGGGATGTGACACATGAAGTTTCACTTGGGAAAAATAAAGGATATGAAAAAGAAACATAAGATGAACAAGTTCAAAAATGCATGTCATATGATTATGTTGGTTCATGAATTGATTATAAACATTGAGAGGATGCAGAAGGACTTAGACAAATTCCACTTGACTCAAAAATTGACAAGAATTTGGCCAAAATGAAATATGAGCACAATTTGAGAAAAAATATAACAAATAAATCTATTTTTAATAAAAATCCCTTTCCAAACATGAAAATGTAAACACTATATAAAGTGAATTAAGAAAATTACTCAACTTGACTTCCTAAGAGCTATTTATATAATCAATTTATAACAATGTAACACATTTTTCCTATGTAAAGTGAATTAAGAAAACTACTCGAATTCCTAAGAACTATTTACATAATTAATCTATAAAAATGTAACATAGATATAGGGAAAATATAAAGATTATGTAGCCCTCTCAAAGTGACGACTTATGCTTCACAAAAAATGATCTTAAATGACATTTTTTCCTAAATGGAAAAACAAAACCTAGTAAGAATCTCAATATCAAATTTAGATGAATGATGACTCCACAATAAAGTAAAACCAAAACACCATGAGATATAGGTGTGATCTTTATGTAAAGCATCTTAAAAAAATTGGCCATCCCATGGTGATATGTACACATAAGCTTCAATATGAATGCTTGAAAATGGATGAGCTCTCAATGTCAATGTACTTCTCAATGTCAAGGTACTTCTTGAAGATAAAGAAGAAGCCTTTATATTTGGATTAAGAATTAGAAGTGAAATAATAAGAAAAATCAATTTATAACAATGTTATGCATATGAGGCAAAAAGACACATTATGCAACTCTCCCAAAATGATGGTGAATGCTTGGATGAAAGATCTAAAAAATTTAAACAAATATTCCAAAGAAATAAAAATAAATAAAGATAGAATGTCTTCAAGTGTGTAGATATATACAATTGTACTTCATCTCTATAACAAATTGGAAGAATTTATGCCCCCAACCCCTAAGAAAATTACTATTTAGGAAGCCCAAAAGTTAGCCATCCATTTGCTAGTAGTATCAACACCCTTGGCACCAATAAAAAGTTTTTCTGATATATTGCAGTTGCTAAAAGTACTTCTCATCTCGAGACCCTAAAACCCCCAAATAATTTATTGTGGCCAATAAGATTTGTGAATTGAAGTGCAAAGCCATAATTCCTAGTTCTACTAGCAAGAAAAAGGGTAAAAATTCTTGCCCTTTAGCAATTTTTTTAATTTAAATATACAAGCTATTAACAACGAAGAGGAAGAAGGCCTTACAATGACATATTGTTGGGTTGAGAAAGATTTTTTTTTTGAAAAGAATAGTTAATTATGATAAAAAAGAGGAATAGCATGAAAGTGGAAAAAAAGAAAGAAGATGAAGGGTAGAGAAAAGTGATTGATAAGGATGAAGCAATGAAGGAAGAGACAAATATCTTAAAGAACTCAAGAAATGAAAACTCTACTCGCATTTCTAAGAGTATAAAATGGGGCTGATAGGAATTCACTATGATATCATACTAAAGAAAGTGGAGAGGACCAAAACCATCATAAAATGGACATATGAAAAAAATACAAAAGGAACCTCTATAGAATGTAAAATTATTTCTATAGACAAGTTGAGGAGTGTTTTTTTAGTTTCTTTTGAGAGTTGTGCAAAATTTTCCACCCCCTTCTGCCTACTACGAGATTCTAGGGAAAGATGAGGGTAATGAAGGAAATTACAGGGAACTTCTCAAGTTCTTAGTTGAGGACTAAATGAATGTCTTCCAATAAACTATTAGGAAAAATTAAGATCCCTTGTCATTTAACTTACATTTTATAAACCACCTTATTAAATTTTAAAGTCTTTCAACTCCAAAAAGTGTTTTAATTTACTTTTAAAACATTTATGAATTTTAATAGAGAACTATGTCTTCACCTACCACTGTTAACAATCCTGCTTCTTGCTTGATGAGAATTTCAAATTCTATAGTTGTGTTGCTTGCTATTAGGGATGGCTCAATTGCATTGGTTGCATCCCTATTGGCCTCCATTCTCTGTAGGGGCTTAGATGGTGGGCTATAATTTTTTGTTGGTGCTTCATCCCTCTTTACACCTCTTTTAAGCTTTGCCTTTGTGACACTGAAAACTACAACTTTAGCTACCATGAGAATCCTTGCACCTTGTGTTGTTGACATTGGCTTATGTGCATGCTTTTGTGTTAGGGATTTTACAGTTGTTAGTGGTAATGCTTATTCTTTTCCTATAAATGATGCCATTATCTTTGTAAATCTTTCCTTGGTCTTGGGGCTCCCTCTTTTTCTAGGAAATATTATCTTTCGCTTTCCTTGGTTTGGAGACTGTTACTTCGACTCTCGATGCTAGTGGTTCTAGCACTAAAGATGACATGGGATCGATTTCCCACCCCCAACCCCCAAAAAAATAAAAAACATCTACTACTGCTAGTGGGAGAAGCTACACTCATGCTACCAAATCTATTGCTACCATCCCCTCAAAGATGAAATATCATCCCATTTCTTGTGCCACAATATTAGTTATCATTATTTATGGCTTTGAAGTAGTGAAAAATATGGATTTATATCGAAGGATGGGCTGGTTAGTAGATTCACCAACCTTTTCCCTCTCTCTTAGACCTCCACTATTTGGGTCACCAAATCTTGGAAACCTCTTGCCTTAGGTGTTATTGAGCTCTACCCTTGTGCTAAGGGTTTTTTATTGCTCAATTTTATTCTTCTAAATTTTGTGATATGATTTTGAACAAGTTGTGGGTTTGAGGAAATCATTACCTTTTTGTAAAACCATGGACAATCTCATTCAAACCTCTCACTGAACCACTCAATATGCGTCTAATATAGGTTCCCCTTCTTAATTCCCCATTCCATCTCTAGGAGATGTCTTTCTTTAAGGTTCTTTGGGAACTCCCTTGGCCATTTTTTGAAGGTAGATGAAGCTACAATGACTTTAGGTCATTCTACTTTTGCCAATACTTTGATTGATTTGGGTATCTCTTAACCACTTCCTAGATATGTGATGCTTATGGTTTGTGATAGTCCACAAACTCCTATTATGAGGGCCTTCTATTCTACAGTTGATACATTTCTTCTCTATTGGTTACAAGGCCATTAGTTATCCTCTTCTGCCTGCAAAAATGTTGCTACTTGGTGGAAGGTTGAAGTAATGTTTACTTGACTATTTGTGCTATTGATTCTCTTTTCGAATCCTCCTCTTAGGATTCATAAACTGTTGGTAGAGAATAGACCCCTATAAAAAATATTGACAATGTCCATGTTGCTAATTGGGACTAGGCTTCTGTGAGTGTTCTACATCTTCTCCTATTCTAACCTCTATTGCCAATTTAGGCTTTATTTTTTGTTTGGTTAGGAGGACATATCTACTCATAATTTATCTACTTATTTTCACAAAAATTATGTTGATGATACTTAACTTATACAACACTTCACTTATCATGCTAGTAGTTATCCCTATTGGAGTCTCCTTCATTGGAGATCCTAAGCATAATATCTCCTAGATAGTTTTTTGACAATGTAGAAAGAACTTGATGTAGAGGGGTTGTGGTTTAACCAAACCAAACACTAAAATTATTTGTCAAGTTCTTAATGACCATCCAATAGTCTTCTCACAAGTGTGTTAGATAACTAAGAGGGGGTGGGACAGTGGGGGGTGAATTAGTTATGTCTTTGTTTGATCTCTCAATTGATCTCCTTTCACTTTGTACTTTTGATTGGCTGATTAACAACTTCTCTTTATGATTTCTCTACTCGGTTCAACTATCTCAATTATCATATTTCACCTTCAACTTTGCATTCACAAAAAAATTGTCCTTACTCATTCAACTTCTAACCAACACTATAATCAACAACACAATTATCTTTGAACCAACAACCTAAAAATGCCTTGATCTTCTCCTTAAATAGTCATCTCCAAGCTTCCAAATCCATCCATCTTTTTTTGCTAAATCAAAATCTTCGATCGTAGGTTCATACCAAAATTCTAGATTAAAAAATTCATATAGTGAGTTTAGACACTTGAAAAATATAACTTTAATAGTACTTCATGCACATCCTTATCTTTCTTCAATCTCTATCATTAGATCCTTATTGAATTTTTCCATTCGTTGATCTTGTAACAAAGTTTGATTCGTACCTTAGACCATCTCCAACTTTCCAAATTTCTTGTAAAAGTCAGCCTCAGATTCTAATTCTCCAAACTTGTTCATCTAGTTGTTAAATAGTAAACATAACATTTACTCAAGTAATAGAGAACTCAGTTATTACTAGACATTCATGGGAAACACCGAATTTCTCTGTTGCTTTTCCAATCACTCAAGCAATACTACAATCACTTAGTGAATGCAATCTCCCTTCATTAACCTATCACTCAATTAAGTTTGTGTTCTCCAATATATTTCAACAATATATGATTGTAAAACAATCAAACCAACATTATATTATCGGTGTCCAACTCATTCAATTACCCATTGATTATCATAATTAACAAGTCTA
This sequence comes from Cupressus sempervirens, assembly GCA_028749045.1. Classification (NCBI taxonomy): domain Eukaryota; kingdom Viridiplantae; phylum Streptophyta; class Pinopsida; order Cupressales; family Cupressaceae; genus Cupressus; species Cupressus sempervirens. The sequence continues at coordinate 714,445,949 of CM053783.1, forward strand.
TCTTCATTATACTTTCTTGAAATCCTCTTCATCAATCAAATGATATGTCAATCTAAGACTTTGATGTCAATGACAATACAATTGTTGGAAATATTCAAGATATAACAGTTTACTGAGAGGGGAGGGGTGAATCAGTAAACATAAAATCTTAAATCAATTCATATTAACCAGTAAAATATTTAATCATCTAATCTGCAATATGTAAACATTCATAACACATAAGCACAGAGATTTTGGTGACCCAGAAACCTTCCAAAATAGAAAGTAAAACTGGGGTGGGGATGAAACCCACAAATCTTCTTTACTGCAGTAGGAAGTTAGCCGGTTAAGGCATACAATGATCACTTCTGGTGATCTGCCCTGTTAGGAGCATAAAGGATTGTTATATCCACCTTGTTAAAGGATTTGAAACATACTTCATAAGTATGCACTCTGTTAGGAGATTTAGTACAAAGACTGTTAAGTCTATCCTGTTAAAGGATTTATAAAAACTGATTCACCTGTTAGAATGAAACAGTGGATCTGAATACAACTGATTGCTGATAAGATCCGCTATGCTCTGATTGTCCTTGATATGACAGATAAAACATTTTTGCTTCAATGCTGACCTTGCTGAAAACCTTCAAAATTCAGCTTACATGCTTTCGCACACATTCTTCACATACTTCGCATATATCATACACACATATATTCTTTGAATGATACAATACATTACATATATATACCATCCAAGTTAAAATTACATGCAATGGTCGGCTGAATAAAAGTAGACAAAATTTAACTGAGTCGGCCGAATAGCAAAACAAACTCGGTAGAACAAACTTCTTTGTTTACCGACTGAGCTCGGTTAACACTGAGTCCCATGTTAACCGACCGAACTCGGTTAACACTGCATCCGTCTTTACTTGGTTAATATTGAGTTCTTAATTAACCGACCGAACTCGATTAATGCTGAGTTCTTAGTTAACCGACCGAACTCGGTTAACACTGAGTTCTATGTTAACCGACTGAACTCGGTTAACACAGAGTTCTTCTTTACTCGGTTAATACTGTGAGAAAAGTGTTGTCACTAATGGCAAATAACTTTATGCCAACAATCTCCCCCTTTGGCATTAGTGACAAAAACAATTATGTATCAAATTTTATGTACAGAAATTGACATACAAATTGACATACATTTCAAAAGTTTCCAAAATTGTAGATCTTATTAGATGTATGTCTCCCCCATACAATATGCACAGTATTTACAGATCAATACATATATCTTTGCACGGATAGCTCTGAAGTTCTGAAGTTCTGTCTCCCCCTTTTTGACAATAATGCCAAATAACATATATTTACACTGAGATTTCAAAATGAGAAAGAAATTCTGAATGTACCTTGAGAATAAGAGCCAAAGTCTTATCCCAATTTTCTTGCAAAATTTTGCTGGAGGAGAGTGCAATTTGAATTTCTGCAGAAAGTTCAATCATATGATCTGCAACTGAGAAATTGTTGTCATGAATCAATGTTCTGGAATGAGCAATATGCTTTTGCATTGAAGTCATGACAGGAAGAATCATATTCTGGATATCTATGAGAGTAGACCTGATTCTTGCTTCCTCTCTCAGCAATTCTGCCTATTTCTCCGACAAAAATCTTATTTTATGATGATGGGATGAACTTGTACTGAGGTCAGATTGTGGCACTTGGGCACTGACCTTCATATCCTCATCAATTTTATTCAACTTTTCTTTTATATCCTTGGTATACTTAGTAACATCACAGAGTTTTCCAAAAAGTGAAGTTACATTATTAAAAGAATTCTCAAAATTATTCAAAATTGTAGACAATTCTACCTGATTTAATGCAATATGCCGAGCAATGTGCCCAAGCACCTTATTGTCAAATTTCTTCTCTGCCTTTTCAATCAACTTTTCTTGGTCGGAGGTATCCTCATTGAATTTGTTTACATCCTCTTCCAACTAAATCAAAATGTGTTGAGTAGAATCTACTTCAACACCTATAGCCTCTGTTATAATATTTTTAGCACTCTCAATGATGCTATATTCCAGATCTCTTTCATGCCGTAGCTGTTTCTGCCTAGCCTTCTGCTCTAATAGTTGACTGAGCATTCTCATTTCATCAACTGATGCTGTATCAAGATCTATTTTAGGAAGAATAATGTCCTTATCCAAATCAATTTCCTCATCTAGTGTCTTGCTGGAAAACATGTATCTTTTTGCTTTTCCAGCAAAGACTTTATCTTGACCCTTGTGAACTGAGACTATAGTTGATGAGGCAGGGCTGGCTGATAAGACTGGAATAGGACTATGTATAGGAAGACTAAGAGATGTGCAAATGGTATCAAAAATTGATGTTGCTGTACAGGATGGAGTGGAAGAGCTAATAGTTGCCAAAATTTGATTAAGAGAAGTCAAAATTGTAGTATCTGTAGGTACACTTATTATACATTCTGCAGTAGAGGTTGATGTGTATGATGAACTTACTGCAGAGACAGTAGAAGCTATTTCCATAGTTGATGTAACTGTTTTGGATGGAGAGTGTGGAGGAGATGCAATGAGTTCAGCTGCAATTTGTACTGGATCTTCTTCCACCCTTGCTTGTTCTTCTTTCTCCTCCATTTCTTTTTCAGCTTCTTCTTCCTCTAATTCTTTCTTAGCCTCTTCTTCCACTTCTAACATGATTGAATGAAGATCCTCTAGAATATCTTCAATATCATCATCATCTTCATCATCATCACTGTTGTCAATGTCATTGATTTCAACCGTATCATCACTGGATTTGTGTAGATGATAGATGTTTTTCCACATGTTTGTTGCATCATTTACCACATGCTCAATGTCTTTGACAAGTATCAAACAGGTGTGGAATCTAATCATCATATTACCTTCGTGATCTTTCAGTGATGCTTTCACTTCAGCATTAGTGAAACTCGGCAGGAGATTCTTCAGTGTCTGCTCATAGATGTCTTTTACAGTCTTGGTTGCAACTTCCCATCTGATTTGCAACCTCTCCAATAGTTCTTTGGAGATCTGGGAGGCTATCTGGTCCGGTGAGTATTTCCATTTACCCATCTTGTTCAGTACCAGTTCCTCAATCTGCATCTTTTCTTGTTCTGTTCTGGTTTCAAACTTCAATGCTTTGAAGTTTGTGAAGCTAGCACCTACTTCTAATTGCTTCAATCTATCCTCAAATGTAGGTGGAGGCTTAACAAGCACAAGTTCTTTCTTTCCTTGTCTTGTTCTCTTGGAGAAGATTGCAGAGGCTTGCCTTTTAGGTTTGGTGATGATCACCTTGCCTTTCTTTTGTTGAGGCTCCTTTTCCTTGTCTGACTCGGTTTCCTCTTCTTCTTCTTCGTCTTCTCCTTTGCCTTCTGTTATCAGTTGGGTTATTCTTCTCTTTCCTTTGCTAATGGCCTGAGGGATTTTAATTTGGAGCTCAATTCTGGCCTTAGCTTGATCATATGTTCCAAAAATTGGTTGCCTTGGGTCTACTGGTTCATTCACCAGTGCTTCTATGATATCCCTGGCTTCGTCAATTTTTACCTCATAGGGAAGAGGTTTCACCCATGCTACTCGAGGCCTGGCTGCCTGAATGTATACCTTGTCGCAATATACCATGAAGCATATGTCTTCCTTGTATTCTTCAACCAGTTTGGGTGGAATTCGGAACCTATGATTCATCTTTTCCTTAAATTCTTCAAAATAGTTATCCAAAATAATATCAAAATTTTCACCTAGTTCTGCAATGAACTCGTTTATCTGATAAAGAATTGGTATATCTTTTCTCCATACTACTGATCCCTTTGATGGAAAAGATTTCTGAATATAGAAGAATAAACAAATCAAAAGCGAACCGAATTTGCAGGGATTGTTCTTGGAGGTTCTAATGCTTTCCATATTCTTATTGAATTGGGATAAAAGTAATTCTGATAAATCAAATTCTAAATTCTTCTTCACTATTTTGTACGCCAGATCCACAGCTTCACAGGGTACACTGTTTGGACGGCTTGAACTATAGATTTTGTGAGCAATGACGTGAATGCCAAATCTCAATTCGACGTTAGCTACAGTATTCAACTTAAGTCCCCTACCATCCCATTCTGCTTGGGTCAGTTTCTGCAATTCCTCCCGACCTAGGGTTTTGGTAGCCTTGGCTTTGCTTAGCATGGGGAGTCCTGTAATTTTGTTAATCATTTTCTTTGTGATGAGCACTGGTTGTTCTAACCACAATTGGCCATTGTGAACTCGACTGAGTACATACCTAACCCATTTAACTTGAAATTTCCTTGGCAAGTGCGAAATGTGGGTTAACCCTTTTGTTTCAAGATGCTTATGTTCGGGTTTTAGGTTTCCATCTATGCTCATTTCACCTAGGGCATTATCAATTTCTAGGTTTCCAAGTTCTTGAATAGAGCATTTAAATTGAAATCTTATATCATTGACAAGAAGTACCTTTGAAGGAATTTGAGATTGGGCACCATTAGGGTCCAGTGATTCTGCAACAGCTGGTGCTAATTTGAAGTTCGGCGCCTTCCATTCCTCTCCTCTAACTAGCATTTCTGAGCCTTTCTTAATCTTAGAGCTTCCACTTCCGGATGCCATTGTTACTTGGTAGGTGTAGAAAAATTCTGAATTGATTCTTTCGCTCTTTTGAAAAATTCGCTCGGAAATGTCTTAAGCTCGCTCTGAAATTGCAGAAAATACCTTAGCTCTTTGTTCGCAGTAAAAATTTAGATCAAATTTTGCCCCTTTTGATAACAAATTTGCCATAAATGTTTTGGTACGATGGTAGAAGAAATGACAAGTTGTCATCCACTAGCTCGGTAGATATTATCAACTCGGCGATCGAAAGAAAATATTGAAGTACCGACCTTACTCGGTTAGGTCACGAACTGACCTTGCTCGGTTGACACAACATGGTTAATGAAACTTAGTTGTGACCGACCGAACTCGGCAAGGTCTTTTACCGACTCAACTCGGTAACTGCTACTCGGTTAATGAAGTTTTGTTACATCCAACCAAACTTGGTAAAGTAAAGTATTGAACCGTCCTGGAGTCAGAGTGTATCTATAATACTAATTTGATCCATCTTCTTCCTTTGGAGCTGCATAAGATAAATCTTGGAAGGTGCAGTTCCAATGTTTCTTATATGAATACTAATTGGAAATGGTAGAGTCACCCATCTCTTGAGTGACACTCCTATCTGACTTATCTTGTTCGGTAGATTTTGGAATCCATTGCTGCTTCATTTGCTTTCGAATGTTATCTGCTTTGATTTTCTTTTCATCTTCAATTCTTTTGATATTCATGCAATTTTTGGCTATATGACCGAGTTCTGTACATGTATAGAACCTTACAGTTGTGTCCTTTTTTCTTAGGTGATGTCTGGCACAATTCATGCCAGTATGTCCATACTCTCCACAATAGTGACATCTGCACCAGGTATTGTAGTCCCATCCGAATATGGCTTTGACAAGTTGTTCAGCTGGATTGAATGATTTGGATTTGCACTGGAATGCCTTGTGACCATGCTTTTTGCATTTGTAACAATTGCCTTCAAATTTTGGTTTTTCTTTACACTCATTTGCCTTGTGACCATGCTGATTGCAGTTGAAGCACTTACCATTGAATTTTGCTTTCCCATTGCTCCAGCATTTGTTTGATGTATGACCTATCTTGCCACAATGATTACAAGTGGATCTTTTATTCCTTTGTTCACCTTGTTTGGAGGATTCACCAGCTTCTTTGTATCCAAGACCAGCTTTGCTTGTTTGTCTTTGAAGATTCTGCTCATTCAATTGATTTACGTCTACCTGAGATTTCATCATCCTTTCATTGACTTGCCTTTCAGAGATTAAGTCATTTTTCAAGCTTTCATTGATTTGTCTTTCTGTTCTCAAGTCATTCTGTAGACTTTCATTTTGTGCTCTGAGAATCCTGATTTCTTCATTTGTATTGGTGAGTTGGTCTATGAGATCTTCATACTAATGAGTTTGATTGCGGATTTCATGACTTCTATCTTCCAGTTCTTCTTGTGCTTTGTTTCTTTGATCCAAAGCTTCACATAGCCTGATTGACTGTATTTCTTGTTCTCTCTTAAGCTTTCTTACCTCTTCTTGTAGAGATCCATTCTTTTCTAGAAGTTCTTTGATTGCTTGGTCAGCTTCTTCTGAATTGCTTGATGGTAACAGGTCTTCAATCTTCACTTCAACATACTGATGATCATTCATTTGTTTTGCAAGATCCTTTCTTCTTTTTAGGGATTGAGAAAGATGTTCCTTTGCTTCTTTAAGTTGAACCATGGCCATTTCAAGATCTAACTTTTCATTTTCTATAACTTTCTCCAATCTGAATATCTCCATTGACTTTGATCTTTGCTCAAGCTGTCAAGCTTTGTCCTGAGAACCAAGTTAGCTCTGATACCAATTGTTGGAAATATTCAAGATATAACAGTTTACTGAGAGGGGAGGGGTGAATCAGTAAACATAAAATCTTAAATCAATTCATATTAACCAGTAAAATATTTAATCATCTAATCTGCAGTATGTAAACATTCATAACACATAAGCATAGAGATTTTGGTGACCCAGAAACCTTCCAAAATAGAAAGTAAAACTGGGGTGGGGATGAAACCCACAAATCTTCTTTACTGCAGTAGGAAGTTAGCCGGTTAAGGCATACAATGATCACTTCTGGTGATCTGCCCTGTTAGGAGCATAAAGGATTGTTATATCCACCTTGTTAAAGGATTTGAAACATACTTCATAAGTATGCACTCTATTAGGAGATTTAGTACAAAGACTGTCAAGTCTACCCTGTTAAAGGATTTATAAAAACTGATTCACCTGTTAGAATGAAACAGTGGATCTGAATACAACTGATTGCTGATAAGATCTGCTATGCTCTGATTGTCCTTGATATGATAGATAAAACATTTTTGCTTCAATGCTGACCTTGCTGAAAACCTTCAAAATTCAGCTTACATGCTTTCGCACACATTCTTCACATACTTCGCATATATCATACACACATATATTCTTTGAATGATACAATACATTACATATATATACCATCCAAGTTAAAATTACATGCAATGGTCGGCTGAATAAAAGTAGACAAAATTTAACTGAGTCGGCCGAATAGCAAAACAAACTCGGTAGAACAAACTTCTTTGTTTACCGACTGAGCTCGATTAACACTGAGTCCCATGTTAACCGACCGAACTCGGTTAACACTGCATCTGTCTTTACTTGGTTAATATTGAGTTCTTAATTAACCGACCGAACTCGGTTAATGCTAAGTTCTTAGTTAACCGACCGAACTCAGTTAACACTGAGTTCTATGTTAACCGACTGAACTCGGTTAACACAGAGTTCTTCTTTACTCGGTTAATACTGTGAGAAAAGTGTTGTCACTAATGGAAAATAACTTTATGCCAACAACAATGACTAACATGACTTTTTTAATAGAAATTTATAGCATTACCTATTACATTATTAGTTGGGGCTAATAATCTCGCCCTTTGACATTTATGACAACCCATAACATTTTTACATTGCAATTCATTACATAAGATAATAAAATTTATGTATTTAGAACAATGCAAATTTGGAGCTCTTTGTCTTCACCAAAAAGTTCTTTGTAACTCAGTTTGTGTCTTTAACAACAATAATCTTTAACATATTCAACATTTCTCCCTTGTGCAAATTCTCTCCCCTTTTGGCCATACTTAACCATTTGATAATCTCTCATACTTATTCTTTTGTATACTTCTCCACCTTTGACTATAATACCAAAGGTCATTATAAATTTCATTAGGAAACTTATAAAATTTTATAGTTCTCCTTGTACCTTGCATGTACTGTATACATTAGTTTCATCATATTCACTTTCACAACTTCAAAAATGCTCCTAAAGTGTGAACTCTTATGCATCAACTCCATAAAAATATTGCAATTCATCCATGAATTGATGCAACATACACCTTCACATAGTGAATTTTGGATAGGTTCAGGACCCCTAGTTTACCTCTAAAATACTCAAAGACATCCTTAGGCAATGACTTGGTAAATATATCAACAATTTGTTCCTTAGAATTCACATATTCAAGCCTCACTTGTTTCTCTTGTACTTTCTCCCTCAAGTAATTCCATTTGATTGATATGTGCTTTATTTTTGCACACATCACTGGATTTTTTTAACTATTTATGGCACTAGTATTATCATAGTAAATAGTAAGAAGCTCTATTACCTCTTCTTGCATTCCTTCCAACAATTCCTTAATCCATACAATATTTGAAGAATTGATTGCAATAGGAACATTTTTAGCTTCAGTGGTAGATTGTGAGATACAACTTTGTTTCTTGCTTATCCATTTTACCAATCTTTCTCCTAAAAAGAAAGATCCACCACTTATTCTTTTTCTATCACCAACATTACCAACCCAATCAACATTGTGTAGACTATAAGATTAAATTCATCCTCTTGTTTATAATGTAGGCCGTAATCTTCAGTTTCTTTTAGATTTTGAATACCCTTTTCACAATAGTCATGGGTGCCTCCTTTAGATTAGATGAAACCTTGCAAAAATTCTAACATCAAGTGCAATATCTAGTCTACTCTATACAACATACTATAGCTTTCCAATCATAGATTTTTATAGTGTTTTATTTACTTCAATAGTTATGTCTTCTTTTGATAATTTTACTCTAGTCACCATAGGTGTACCGACGGATTTAAACTCATCCATCCCAAATGTCTTCAAGATTTTTTTCACATACTTAGACTGAGTCACATATATACCTTTCTTTGTTTGATGGACTTGTAATCCAATATTTTTTTATCTCACCAAACAATGACATCTCAAATTCAGTACTCATTTGTTCAAAAAATGTCTTACTCAACATGTCATTTTCTCCAAATATTATTTCATCAACAGATATTTTAGAAATCAACACCATATCTTCAACTTCATTTTTCAGTTATAGATTACTATTTTTTCTTGTTCAATCTTTATCAGATAAGATTGTAATCTTTCATACCATGCTCTTAGGGATTGTTTCAATCAATAAAATTCTTTGTTCAACTTGTAGACCATGTTCTTCTTTTCAGATTCAATGAATCCTTCATGTTGTTCAATATATACTTCCTCCTCAAGTATTCTATTTAGAAATGTATATTTCATATCCATTTGATATACTTTTAACTTCTTATATGTATCATAAGCCAACAATGTTCTTACTCCTATTCTTGCAACAGGTGGAAAAGTTTCACTATAATCAATTCCTTCCTGTGCATATCCTCTACAAACTAATCTTGCCCTGTTCTTGACCACTTCTCCATTCTCATTGAACATGTTTGTAAAAATTAATTTGGTTCCAATCACATTTTTTTCAGTAGGTCTTGGTACTAGTTTCCATATATTGCCCATCTCAATCTAATCAATATCCTCATTCATAGCATTAACTGAACATTTATCATCCAATGTATCCTTTATTGTTCTTGGTTTAAAACCAACAATTAAAAAAAGTACTATTCCTTAACTTACTTATTGTTTGTACTCCAACATTCCTATCTCCAATTATCTGTTTAGGTGAATGATTATTCCTCTGTTGGAAATGTAGAGAAGACTAGGTGATTGTGGGGTGGTGGGTGAATCAGGAACCAATAAAAATTTAACTTCAATTCACCATATAAACTAATGTGATCTAATTTCATGCATGAATGAATGAAATCAATAAAACATTCATAACACTTCACACAATATTTGGTAACCCAGAAACTTTCCAAATACAAAGTAACATTGGGGTGGCGATGATACCCACAAGCTTTAGTACTGTAGTATAAAGTTGGCCTGTTAAGACTTACAATTGATTAGTTCTGGTAATCTTCCCTATTAGGAGCAATAAGGACTGTTAGGTCCACCTTGTAAAAGGACTTATACAATACAATGATGTATCATGTACTTAGTTAGGAGATTTTGTATAAGACTGTTAAGTCCACCTTGTTAAAGGATTTGAATGATGCACCTGTTAGGATGAACGAGTAGCTGATCTCTGTTTTGCAACTTAGTTTGTTGAATAAGATTCCTTTGATGTAGAATGATCACCTTAATGTGATGGATGAGACTATATGCAAGAAAATCTAACCTACTAGGAGTATGCATAAACAAGCAAACATTAGTTGCACATGTATATCAAATATCAAAAAGAAATCAAAATACAACTAACATTATGTTTGAGTTTTACAACTCAATACAACCGAAAAGAAACGTCCTCATGCAACCTTAAATTAGCTCAACAAGGGTGACCATAAGAGACCTTGTTGGTGTGCTTTAGACTAGAGGGATGTGAATGTTCTCTCCCAAACACAACTATGAATCCCAAATGATATGAAAATGCAATATTAAGTATATAAATCTAGACTATATGAGTGTAGAATACCTTCAAGAAATGGCTATGAGTGAGCCAATCTCAAAGGATTCTATGATGTGAAATGGAAATTCAAAGAACCAAACTAGCAATGCCAATCTAGAATGAAAATTCAATATTAAGACTAGATGTAAACACCTATCAAAGGTTAGTTCTACACATAAAAATCATTAAAATCTCTAAAACTAAACTAACATAATAACAATGCCAATGAGGGAGATGTTAAATGCTTGAGACAAGGGATATATTTATAGGTTTGAGAGAGGCCTTGGGGAGGTGGTATCTATGTGACATCCACATAGGTGCCACAAGGGAGACACATGGGCTAAGGAGACAAGCCATGCAAAAGTCAAGATAAACCTTTTGGATGAAAGTGATGGCTCAAAGTTTGCTCACACATGAGTGAGAAATCTTGAAGAAAAGAAAGGGGGCCGAATTTGTAAGAGGTGTGAATAAAATAATAAAATAGAAGATTTATTGAATCTTGAGTTGCTCACACATGTGTGAGCAAATACTTAGGAGCTAAGAGGTGTTTAGGATAATTAAGTGAGATTAACTAATGGGTAGGCCTAGAAGGATGAGAGTGACAGGTGTAGACTAGGTTATAGGATGAGATTATGATTAAATTAAATAAGATTCAACTTAATCATAGGATTAAAGAATTTAATAAAGTGGAGGTAATTAAATAAATTGAGATTTATTTAAAAGGGGATTTATGGAGCACTATGCATTAAATAAATTTAACACATTAAAGGGGACACATCTAAATTAAGTTTAAATACATTAGGGAAGTGAACCTATTTAATTAAAATAAATTTACTTAAATAAGTAGAGGAACATGAAAAAATATAATTGATTAATAAATAATTTATTATAGTGCCAAGGGAGATATTAAATTAATTAATATAGTGTTTAAGACAGATTTAAGTGTTTATATTTTTCCCTCTTTGATGTGATTTCGGGATGACATTATATCAAAGAAAAGAAAAATATAGGTTTCTTTAGAGAGGAGAAGAGTCCTAGGAGTTGTGTCATCGCCCTCGAGGAAATAGGGTGATAAATGAATAGATTTTGCCCCATTTTCTCAAAAATAGACATGGGAAGGAAAATGAAAGGAAAAAAGGCTTAAAAGAAGGCCTTGTATGACTTATTGGTAATATCATAATGAAGCGGGGTGAATTGGATAATGATTAATCTAAAAGCATCCTAATTACATGAATGCATGTGATTCAGTTGTGTTCATATGGGAGAGAACACCCTAGTTTGATATTGCAAGAGGAGTTATGCATCAAATGCTATAGTATCATAGATGACAAGGTTCTTTTGCGTGGACTAGACTATCATCAAAATAGACACTTTAGGAACATAGGTGTAGGTTTTATAGTCATGATGGAACAAATGACATACACACACTAGAGAGGTCTAGGCACACCCAAATTATTCTTAGGGATCTTGGTGGAAAATGTGCTAACCCATTGCCCCCAGTGAGCAATTCATAACCATAACTTAGAAACTGATAGAGATGTGCTAAAAAATCATGAAAAAATATCATATCACAAAATGACCCGTGTAATCAGGTTAAGCCATTCAAATGATACCAAGATATTGAAGATCAAGGCACACATGGGGAGACTATCACTAACACACAAAGATAAAATCAAAATAACTTATGACCAAGTAGTCATTCAGTCCACAGTTCTTGCCATGAACTTTATTTTGATGGTGAATTTGTAAAGCCTATGTAGGAAGGATTCATCCTGTAAGGGAAAAATTGATCATTTAATTGAAGTGTATTGAAATGTTTGTGATTGTTCGCTGGCAATTGTTTGAAAGGAGCAAGGTTATACAATTATTTTGTTTCAATGTGAATTTGTGTAAGTTTGTTTCCAATCACTATTTTGATAAGCTCAATTTGATGGGTTGAAGTTCAGTGTCATGATATCATATGTTGAATAAAAAATTCAGATAAGATTTGATAAGATGATGGATGAAATGATTTGGAAAGGAAGGAAATGCATGAGAGAAAGTGATAAATGTTCTCTAGAGGAAAGTTTTCTTAATGTAAGATTAGAAATTTGATCAAGGTATATGTAAATAATGGAAAAATGAAGCAACTGATTATGGAAATTGATTTTTATGAAATGATTAGAAGAAGGGAATATGATTAGATTAGAGGAGACATGAATCACTTGAATTGATGAAAAGGACGAGATTGAGACCATTGACAAGGGAGATCCAAGGAATGGTAAATGGATGGGATGATATGGGGGACCAAAGGATCCATTATAGGATAATGGGAAGCCAAGGACCATGTTTCAAAGGAGTGACCAACAATGCCCCCTACCAATGATATGACAATGGGAGGAAATGTAGTGGAAAATGATGCATGAAAATAGACAGATGGTGTAAAGGGTATTGTATGGAGGAAGGGAAGGCATGTTTTCTTCCAAAGCATGTATGAAATTTTTTTTGTTGGGCTTCTAGTATTGATAGTGAGCATAGGCCTGAAAGTGGAATGAATAAGGGGTATGAGAGGGAGGGTATGAAATAGGGATAACAATATGAAGAGTATGGATGCAATGTGGGACTTGAAATGGATGGGATAACCAAGACCAAAGACATATAAATGAAGGATGGAAGTATGTAGGACTATGGATGGAGGATGGAGGAAATGAATCTAATAAGGACAAGGGATACAAGTTATGGATATGATGTCAAGATCAAATACTTGAAAGGATGGAAATATGTAGCATAATGAATGGCTATGAAAAATGAGCATGAATAGATGAAAGGAATAGGATAGTCAAGATCAAAGATGGAAAAGGATGATGAACGATATATGGAAGTATGGAAGAAATATAAGGCAATGCGGTATCGATTGAGCTTTCCTCTAGTGTAGAGTGCAAGTGGAAGAGGAAACGTGAATGGATGGATAGGTGGAATTGAAAGATATTGGATACAAAGGGAGGACTCAAGCATCTAGATACATGGATGATATCCCTTGATATTTATTTCTCTTTCTTTTTTATTTTCAAATTTTTTTGACTATTTTCTTATAGATGCTGGTAGGATAGTGAAAAGAAGGATGAAGTGGATTGATAAATGAAGGTCAAGGACTTATGAAAAAGTTTGGATTAAGGCGGTGGAGTGGTTGGGATGAAGACATAGTTGATGGATGCTAGGTTGGAAGACTTGTAAATGAGTGGATGAAGGAGGTGGAAGGATCAACATTGAAACACACCTTGAAGGGTGATGGAAAGGAGGAAATTTTGGAGCATATGTAGGAGAAAGTTTGAATTTTGGGATATAGGGACCCAAAATGGATGAAGGAGATGATGGATTTAGGATAGTGGATTTGGGTACATAAGGACCCAAAATGGATTTGGAAAATGGAAGCTTTGAGGATTTGTGAATGAAGCAAGCCTTTGAATTAGCGAATTTGGATGCCATTTTGAAGTTTTCTTTGACATTCATTGCTTCATTAAGTAGCTTTGGAATCCACATGATTTTTGAATTTTTTATTTTTAGCCTTTATGGCCTTCTAATTTTGTTGTTCCTTTGGATCACATTTTTCTTTTCTTGGAAATGTCTTTTAGAGGGGACATGTTGATCTCTGGATTTTTGCATAGATTCACTTTATCTTTGGCATCCAATTTGCTTCCATTTGCAGATTTTTGCATTGATTCACTACATGAGGAAAAATGGGATGGAGAGCTTATAGATGGTGAACATTGGAAAGAATTCAAGGGTGTGTGCCTTTGTTGATCTTTACTAGGAGCATGAGGGGATGAAGTAGAAGAATTGGATATGGTCAATGGATGTAAGGACCCAAAATGGATGGAAGGGATGAAAGGTTTATCTTTGGAACATAAGGACCCAAAATGGATGGAAATGAGGAAGGAAGCAGATGATGGATATAAGGTACCAAAATGGAATTGGAATATGGATGATGGGAACATTTAGGTTTGGATGGAGGAATGTTGAATTTGGAAGGAGTGGAAGGTGTACCAACATCTTGAGACATTATTTCTTCAATGGGATACATATCATTTTCAATACAAGATGAAAGTCCATGTATATGGGTGTCATGAGTGGATTTGATAGGTGTGGCAATATCTTGTAGAGGATTAGGATCAGAGAGGGATTATGAGGGATAATAGGATCTTGAGATGGATTGGGATCATGAAATGCAAATGAAGGGGTACTTTGATGTTGACTTAAAAGTGGATCATGCAGTGGGATGAAAGGAATTATTGGATCATCTAGTGGGATAGGATCATATAACAGAGTGGATGAAATAGAATTATGAGATGTAACATTTTGATCTTGACATAGAGGAGTATTAATGGATGAAGTGGAAGGAAAATCTTCATGAAGTGGAGGATCAATGGATGCTAACTCATGAGATGGAGGGGAATTAGTAATGTGTATGTTACATGGAATGTCTTGATCTTGATTAGGAAGGGGATCATGAGATGGACTAAGAGGGATTAATGGATCTTGAGGGATAAGGGAATAATGGGATGGAGAAATGCTTGGATCTAGAGGAGAAAAGGAATTCATAATGGCATGCTTTGGAGGAAGATTTGGAGATGAAATTGGGTGTATGACTTTGGGTGATTGGATCACTTTATTTTTGTTTTTATACTTAGACAAGGTTTCTAGTGAGATAAACCTATTACAAGGTGGGGATGATGTTGATTTTGGAGGATTATGATTGCGTGAAGGTGGAGGTATGGATAGGGGATTGGGATGGTGGTTTTGGACATTACATCGAAGATTTGGGTTGGATGGGACATGAGGATTATGGTCTTCGAAACATGGGGGAAGAGGACATATGTCATGGAAGGTATATTTTTGTTTTTGATTTGCTAGGCTCAAGATAGAATTCTTTAGTTCCTCAATTTCTTTGGCAATGACATTTCTATTTGAGGAATTGTGTGGGCTATGAACATAATTGTATGTAGTTTCAAAGGATAATGAGGTGGATTTCCCTTGTCAAGGGTAGAAGAATAAGGAATGTGAGATGGATTAGAATTGGATAAGAAGTTTTGAGGATTGATTTGATATGGGGGTTATGTTGGAGGTGTGACTCCATATTGCCTTTGAAGGTCCCCAACCATTTCGTTAAGCCAATTCTTATCCATTGAGATTAGATGAGGAGTGGTGAAAGATTTGATGATGTATGAAAAATGATCTTAGGACTAGGAGAAATTTTGGACTTTGTGTTTGATTTGATTTGGATTGGATTTGACTTGATATTGATTTGATTTGATTTGATATTGGATGAAGGTTTGAGATAACCTTGATAAGATTTGGGTCATTCAAGATAACTAGGATTAAAGTCCAAGGATGATGATGGTGCTCCTAAGTCCAAAGTAGAAGATTTTATGAAAATTAAATTAGAAGAATAATTGAATAGAAGAAAAAAAGATTGATTGATTTTGGATGAAGGTGCAAATGATTGAATTAGACATTGATTGGAAAGAAATGAATTTGACAAGGGATTGGATTATGAATCATGAGTATGAAGCATTGGATGAGGGAATTAGATCTTGATGTGAATTATGAACCATGACTAGGATAAAGATTAGAGATTTGATTGAATGATTAAGAAAATGAGAAAATGATTAAGATGATTGAGATTTTGAAAAATGTGATGAAATGGATGAATAGAAGAAGTGATGTAGAAAACAAAACTACTTTTTGTTATATTTGTTTTTGAAATGTTTTTGGATTTTTAAAATTTTATGATGTTTTTGTATTTTTTTTGAAACATAACATGCAAAAGATTACAATAAAATATATATACAAGAAATTTTTAGATGGTGTGTCCCCTTCAAATAGGGAGGTTTTTGAACACTTAACACATCTAACACACCAACAATCCTATAAATTTTTGACTAGGATATACAAGCTCTTCTAGGGGTGTCCTCGATAAATGCAAGGTATGTGAGGCCCAAATCTGTAGATGAAAAAAAAAAATGCCACGCAGCTAGGAGGAGACGATAACCCAAATATCCACCTTTACTTCCCAAAGGTATAAAGTTCTTTGGGGCTTAGCCAAGAGTGACAAGATTTTACTTCCAAGAGAGGTTGGAAACCTCCCAATATTTATACTCCTTCATAATGCTAGAGTTGAGGTCGTCCCAAAGGGTGATGAAATCCCCAAGTAGGCCTCCTAAAAAGTGTAAAACAAGGCCACTTATTTCTTGTGCACTCAGTATCACCCAAAGGTGCAAGAGGAGTGAATACATAAGTGGTCTTGGGTTTAAAAAACACTTGTTCTTTTCCAATGAAGCTTTAGGTTTTTTATCTACTTTTGAAGACACTCATGTTTATATCATACAATGTTCTTTCCAACTTGACAACGTCATCAACATAATAAAAATGATGATTTGTCAACAAAAGTAAATTGATCATCTTCAACATAAGAAAATCGATAGAGGAAGAACAAATTCCCTCAAGTCATTCAAGATTGAGTGTGTTCATTTTGAGCACCAAATACAAATGTTCATTGTAATGTTCTTTGAACCTTAAGAATTCAAGATTTGATGAGATTCATTTTAAACTAAAATTGAAGTGTGTATCATAGCATTGTTTTTTAACCTTTATGCATTCAAGAGTGTATTTAAACATTCATTCTATGAAAAATTTCAATTTCCTTATGGCATTCAAGATTTTGTTTTAACAACATTCATCTAAATGAAAGAGTTTGTTCAATTGATTATGCATTCAAGATTGGATTTGCTTGTTTTAAATTTAGCCATTCACGAGTGTGTTTGATTTATCTCATTAAGTGCAACATTCTTTCAAACACAAATGATTAAGCATTCAAGTTCATTCCCAAGAGCAATAAAATATTAAAGAAAACCTGCAAGAAAATATGGTTAGGTGTTTCTAAAATGCTCCCATCTGCAATGCTACAATAAAAAACTTGATTAGCTTCAACAAAATTCCAAAAATGAAAGATAACTATGAGAAATTTTATTTTAATTTTTTTTTTGTTATTTTTTATATAAGCAAATGAACTTAAAATATCCCATATCCTACGAAACCACTAAAAGTCAATTTTTGTTTGACCTCAGAATGCAGGCACTGACGAAAAAAATTTAGAGATGACAAAATATCGTAGACGACAAAACTTCAGAGACGACAGAATATTGTAGACAACAAAATACTAAAATCAAAGATGACAGTTCAATGAAATAACAAACTAAAGTCCACCCACAATGTAGACAACAGTCTACTGCTATACTTCAGAGATGAAAATTAAGAGATATTTGGCCATCTGCAATAGAGATGATAGACTGGGAAAACTCGCAGATGATGGAATGAAAAATGTCAAGCCTGTGAAGATGATGATCAAGCTTGTAGAGATGTTAAAGAAGCAAAGATGCCAAAACAAAAATATTTACAAATTTGAGTTGGTTACGAAGTCTGTCTTAGGTGGAGATGCTAAACTGTAGAGATGACAATATACAGAGATGACAATGCATCTTCACAAATGAAACTACGTCCTAACATAGATGACAATGTGTGGTTTTGATAGGAAAAAAATGAGTTCTAAGAAAATTTAATAATAGAAAAGGGACATGGGTCCCACCCGGCATGTCAAAATGTATGCAAGAAAATTTAACCTATCAACAACACACGTAAATAAGCAAACGTTAGTTGTAACATGTACATATGAAAGATTAGAAACAAATTGAAATACAACTATAACAAACTTGAGTTTCACAACTTAATACAACCGAAATGAAAAGTCCTCATGTAACCTCAAAGCAACTCAACAAGAGCACCCATAAGAGGCCTATTGGTGTACTTAAGTGTGAGGGATGTGGATTTGCTCTCCCAAACACAACTATGAATCCCAAATGATATGAAAATGCAATAGGGAGTATATGAATCTAGACTAAATGAGTGTAGAATACCTTCACAAAATGACTATGAGTGAGCCAATCTCAAAGGATTCTAGGATGTGAAATGGAAATGCAAACAACCAAAAAAACAATGCCAATCTAGAATGAGAATGCAATACTAAGACTAGAATGTAAACAACTACCAAAAGTTAGTTCTACACATAAAAATCTCTAAAAGCTCTAAAACTAAACTAGCATGATAACAATGCAAATGAGGGAGATGTCAAATGCTTAGGACAAGGGCTCTATTTATAAGTTTGAGAGAGGCCTTGGGGAGGTGGCATCTATGTAGAATCCACATAGGTGCCACAAGGGAGACACATGGGTTAAGGAGAAAAGCCATGCAAAAGTCAACATAAACCTTTTGGATGAAAGTGATGGCTCAAGGTTTTCTCATACATGCATGAGAAACCTTGGAGAAAGGAAAGGGGGGCAAATGTGTACGAGGTGTGAATAAAGTAATGAAATGAAAACTTTATTGAATCTTGAGTTTCTCACACATGTGTGAGAAAATACTTAGGAGCTAAAAGGTGTTTAGAAAGATGCTTAAGATAATTTAGTGAGATTAACTAATGGGTAAGCTTAGAAGGATGAGAATGATGGGTGTAGACTAGGTTATAGGATGGGATTAAGATTAAATTAATTAGAATTTAACTTAATCATAGGATTAAAGAATTTAATAAAATGGAAGGAATTAAATAAATTAAGATTTATTTAAAAGGGGATTGATGGAGTACTATGTATTAAATAAATTTAACACATTAGAGAGGACACATTAGGGAAGTGAACCTATTTAATTAAATAAATTTAATTAAATAAATAGAGGAACATGAAAAAATATAATTAATTAATTAATAAATAATTATAGTGTCAAGGGAGATATTAAATTAATTAATATAGTGTTTAGGACAATTTTAAGTGTCTACAGGGACTATGCTTTTCCTTATACTTCTTGTAGCCTTTAGTCAATCTTCAAACTTGAATGTGCTTCATACTCATGGCTGATTAGATACTCATTTAGATATGACAAGATATCTCTCATTTATACCAATCCAAATAATTATCTTATGAATTTGTCTACAATACCATATTCAACAATTTTCAACTAGTCAACAATATGACCCAAAGTCAAAGGGACAACATTCGAAACAATAGACAACAAATAAAAAATGACATTCTGATTCAAAATTGTCGTAGGGACAACATTTGAATTATCAAAAACAACAACAAAATCCTCAACCAAAGAGAGGTCAACATGCGAAGAGCTATCTAAACCATCCACCTTCATAGGAACTTTATGAACCGTTTGGTGATAATCTGAAACCCCCAACCACTAAGAAGGTGATTTCTTTGATATAGACTTGTCAGAGGGGAAACACGCAATGAGATGGCTAGTTTAAATGCCATATGACCGACCATCTCGTTGCGTGTTACCCCTCTGACAAAGCTAGATCAAAGAAATCACCTTCTTGGTGGTTGAGGGTTTCAGATGATCACTATACGGTTCATAAAGTTCCTACGGAGGTGGATGATTTGGATAGCTCTTCGCATGTTGACCTCTCTTTGGATGAGGATTCTGTTGTTGTTTTTGATGATTCAAATGTTGTCCCTACGATGATTTTGAATCAGAATGTCATTTTTGACTCGTCGCCTATTGTTGTCTCTGTCGTTTCGAATGTTGTCCCTTTGACTTTGGGTCATATTGTTGACTCTATCCAAAATATTGTTGATGAGGGTTTTTTGGGGGTTAGTAGAGATTGGCAGAAGGCTGTTGTTGGGTGTTTTTTTTGCATGAGGTCAACGGCAGGAATCCATAGTGTAATTCCTCTCTTCAAAAGCATATCTTTTTAAGGATCCACTCCAAGGTTCAGTGTTTGTCTTGCGACATACCAAAATTTGCTCAGTAGAAGATAAAAGTGAATGTTCACAAGGAGTCCTTTGTTGGTTCTAAAACCCTTTTTATCTTGGAATCGAAGTAAAATCCGTTTATTGTCTCAAAATATCACACCAAAAGAACAATATTTTTGTATTTTTTGTTTTTCAATGAATGCAACTCTAACAATGCAGCTACTATGAGGTCCTATTCTAACAGGGGTTTAGCAAAGAAAATAATGAAACTGAAAGCAAATAACATGAAATCAAATAACTTGAAATTGAAATTCCTAAATAGACATAAGCTATAGAACACAAGACGTTGCGAGTTAAACCTTTGAAGAAATTGGTAGGAAATCAATGAAAATAGGAGCAGTGCTTCCTAGAATCCACTAATGCAATCGTCGGTGAGAATCTTTAACAAATTGAATGATGTTTCACTCTTCATCAAATTGCAAGGCCTTCGAAAGTGCACTCATGCGAGACAAAAAGCTATGTAGACACAATCGGGTGATCTCTTCTCAAGCTTGTTACGTCAACAAAATTTATATATCTGTAGCAAACACCAAAACTAAAAGATCGCACAACCAGGAACAACGTAATAAACCTTTGGCTCAATCACAATCTCATGAATAAAATTCACAAAACAATGACACATTTAGGAAAGAATAACTACACTCCAAATGCTAGCACCAAAAGCATATCTTTATTGCATAATAACGACAACCCTTTTTACATTTTACAATGGGCTATTTATAAGAAATCATCTCCTCAATTTGTGTTGAGAGAGAGATATCTTGATGCAATAAAATGTTTTGAAAACATTTAAACAAACTAAATATATACAAACTAACAATCTAACTGGTGCTTACAGGGACTCCATCCATATTTTATTCATTAATTGGATGCATGAGCCCTTTACATGTCAAAAATAGAGAAAAAATGAGAGAGAAAGTAGGAGGAATCCATCAGTCGAAGTAGAAGTGCATGGAGACACCAAAAATATAAGTTGGCCCTTCACTAGGCATGTGTCAGAGTTAACTTGCCATCAGAATGTGCTCCCAATGCATGAAAAGTGATATTTTTGGAACTGGTAGTCAACTATCGATTGAACTCTAAATTACAAGGGTCAAAAATGCAGAGCTGCAGACCTGCATACCGGCGTGCTTGCAGAGCTGTGGACCTGCAAAGCTCAATTCGCCAAAAAAATCAAAGTTCTCAATTTTGAAAATGGTTTCTGGGTTTTGCTCAAATGAGGTTTTAGATCACTTTTTGTATACGCCCCATGCCCCTTTCTGATTATTTACATCCTCTTTATAGCCAATTACTTTCATAAACTTGCACTCCCTCTGCTTCTTCAATCGAAAAATTTCAAGGCACCTACGTTGAATCTTGTCCTCAATAGCTGCATAAGATGAGGAACTTTATTTGCTTTATGTGTCCAACCTCTGTATCTTTGACCTTTGTCCTCTCTCCACCTATCCAATCCTTCCCGGCGAGAAACCAAGTGATCTAGATTATCCAAGACAATCAAATGTTTGTAACTTTTTCATATTTTTTTCACAAATTTTTTAGGTGTTTTTAAATGACCTTTTTGGAGGTCTTTTGCTTAAAATTTCAAGTCAGAACCTTCGTCAGTCCCTAAAATTGGGCAGCCAAAGGCTCACTATTTTAGGGACTAAAATTAGATCTTCAGTTCTTCTTTCCAACAGTGTAAGTGGTTCTGAAATTTGAGGCCCAAATTAAAAGTTATGATCTCGACAAGTTGAGGACGCAATTTTTACCTACAAAAGAAGCAAACATTAGTCCGTAGAATTAACAATGCATAGCAAAAACACTAGCTACTCAAACAAAAATGGAGGTGAATCTTGAAATTTGGCTAAGTCTGAAATCCTGAAGCCCTGAAATTTGGCTAAGTCTGGATTCCTAAAGCCCTAAAATTTGGCTAAGGTTGGATTTCTGAAGCCCTGAAATTTTCTAGAATCTTTAACTTATCTCAAGGAGGTCTGAAACCTATCTCAAAAGATTTCTCGCATATATTAAAATATATCTTAAGTATAAGGAATTAAATATACGTATAAGGAATATACATCAACTTATACTTAAACGATATACTTTAAACCCCATTCTATGGCTATTTAGACAAAATTGGAGGTGAAAGGGCAGCTTAGCAAGGGCACATGGTGCTTTGGGAGCGCACAACATGAATGCGCATTAGGCATCTTGATTGTGCATGCACACAATCACATGAATAGTGGCAACACAAATGCACGTGACAGAGCGCGCTGCTGCGCACTCACGGTGGAGCGTGCGGAGCTAAGAGATTTTTTTTTTCTTTCAATTTTTGATTTTTTTGTGTTTTTTCAATTTTTTGATTTTTTTTGTGATTTTTGGACTCAACTTTCTAACTTATTTAACCGAATTTTCTTCTCCTGACTCCTGAACTATGAGTTCGGGAGTCGAAAAAAGTAGGGGTTCCCCATTCCTAGTAAGGAATGGGGCGTGTGTTGTGGAGACCACAACAACTGCTAGGAAGGTTGAGGATGGTTGGACAACAGTTAAAGGAAAAAAAGGTAAATCCTCCATTCCTTCATTTGATATGTCTTTATGTTTTTAAAATACTAGACCAAAATATAAATCCTAATGGTCTGTGACTTCTTGGGCTATTTACCCTTTTGTTGGAAACTTTGGTGTGTCCCTCTATTTTTTCGGGTGGTTCTCCATAGTTTTTTTAAGATCCTCATTGATATATCTTTCTTGTCCTTTGTAGAAAAGGTTTCGAGTCCTTTCAAAACCTATTTTTACTTAATAAAAACAATCTTCACCTAGTTGGATTAGTGCTAACACTCCAGTTCAGAAGACCACTATTGATACTCGACAATACAATGAACATTACAATCTTTGGAACTCAATTGACCCTGTGTCGATCCAAATTGATCACTCAGGAAGAGGCATAAACTTTGTTAGCAATGAGAACTCGACAAACAT
Organism: Cupressus sempervirens; assembly: GCA_028749045.1. NCBI lineage: Eukaryota > Viridiplantae > Streptophyta > Pinopsida > Cupressales > Cupressaceae > Cupressus > Cupressus sempervirens. The sequence goes on from CM053783.1 coordinate 714,469,166, forward strand.
TGAAGAGCTCGATTGACACTGCAATAACTCGATTACTATTGAATCTTGTGTTGAAATGAGATTGTTGAAGTGAAGAAGATTGATGAAACTACCATGGAACTATATCATCTTAAAATGGAAGCACTTCCATGTTAAGAGCATTTAACCCTTTGAGTAAGTGGTCTGGTCAAGTTCCTTGAATGGGTCTTTGCATGGATCTTACTATTTTCCCCCATGTTCTACTTCTCTCTCTCTCTCTCTCTCTCTCTCTCTCTCTCTCTCTCTCTCTCTCTCTCTCTCTCTCTCTCTCTCTCTCTCTATTTCTAGCCTTTTTTTGATAAACTACTTTGTGAAATTGAGGAATTTGGCCTCTAGGTCAAGGATGACCTTTTGGGTCAAGGTCGACCTTGACCCTGACCTAGGTCAAGGATGACCTTGACCTTGGGTAGGGTCGACCTTGTCCCTAACCCTAGGTCCTATTTTCAATTTTTGGGAGTTTTGGGATCTCAGGCTTTGAAAAGTTTCTTTTCCCACTTCCAACTCAAATGTTTTAGGTTTCAGAATGGTAGAGTCTTAAAGTACATTTAATCTAGGTCTTTTCCCAAGGGTTAAAGTTAAATGAGATTTAATGCTCATATGTCGGCCTTCTCTAGGAGTTAGTGCCCTAGATCTCTATATAAGGAAGTCTCCTCCTCTCATTTTTTTCTAAGTAATAAGATACATTATGATATTGGGAAAAATATTACCTTTCTACATCTATTATTCCGTGAAATGAAGTTTTATCAAGCATTCAAATGTTCCAAGCATCCAATTCATCAAGGAGATCTATTGTTAGCCAATGAAGGATTCAATCTCTATGGAACCCTCTTGTTGAAGATTTTATCCAAATTCATCCAAGCCTTCTATGCAAAGATATATTCAAGATTGGTGTTAAAAATCTAATGACATTGATTTTAGACATCGTACATACATTCTATATATATTTTGAGCATCCATACTTGTGGATTCAAGGATTTGAATCCTCCACAAGGATTTCCACATAAGCAAGGTGAATAGTTCCATTTACTTTGTTTATGCATGTATATTTTTTCAATAATATTTCAAGGTTAATTTGAAACTGGGGCTTGACTGAGGAAAACCCCCATTTAACAAAAAAAAAAAATTTCTTGCAAATACAGGTGTAGAATAGAAAATCAGAGAGCAGATTTAGATACCCTTTTTGTCAAATTTGTGAGATCCGTGAACATAAATTTTGTCAGAGCAGTGTAGGTTAAGGACAATTTTTTGGGGTACAATTGTGCCCCCGGGTAAGACTATGCCCTACCAACAATTTCAAGGTCAACCTCCCTTCAAAAAGACAAAATATTTTTTGATTTTCTCCCTCTCGACATTTCTAGTCCTGAATCGATTGTAGATTTTTTTAGAAACTTCATACATACATCAGAAAACAACATTTTCCAAATTTATCCTAAATTCAAGGTGAGTATTTTTTCTTTATTTATTTTAAGTTTTTGGCACATACTCTCCCATAATAACAAGATCACACATAACCCCCTCTTTACCCCTATGTTTCATCACTTGCTCCATTTTTACATTGAATACCTTCTTGTGTTTAATCAATTTGGATCATTCCGTTTGAAAATTAGGGTTGTGAAGAGGGTTTCCATTTTATTTCTATTCAAGAGCAATCATTATTTTTTCATTGATGTGAAACCTAATACTTGTTGGTAAGAAAATTCTTTACCTTGGTCTAAATGCTATCATTTGTTTGATTGATGAAGATGATTTAAAAAAAAAAGGATAACAAGAGAATCTAGAGAAAGGTTGAGTTATTTGGTGTATAAAAGGATCACTAAGACCAAGAAAGACATTGATGATATATTTTATTGTTCATCTACTTAAGGATATAATGAAAAGATACTTGAGAAAAGACTAGAATGAGGCTAAGTAAAGAAAAAGTGTCTGCCAAGCTTGACCAAGCAAACAGTGCAAGCCAAGAAAAGTTAGTGCAAGCCGAGAAGAAAATAATGGAAGCCGAGTGAAGAAAGTTAGTATAAGTCAAGAAAGTGAAATCTAGTTGGTGCTAAGTGAAGACAGTTAGTATGTATCAAGCAATAGTAAAGACCTAGTGTTAACCGAGCATCAGAACATAGTGTTAGCCGAACAAATAGAGTGTTACTGCCGAGTATCAATAAAATCTAATAGATAGAAGATTTAATGAATGTAAGCCAACAAAGTTAATTTCTTCAATTATGTGAAGTGTGTGGAAGATTAATATGATGAGCTGGCAACACATAATTCAAGAAAAAACTATTTTGAGGTGAATTCAAAGAGGATTGTAGAGGAAGTTTTTAGAAGGGATAAAATGGAAAAGCGGGTATATTCATTAAATCTTACCTAACCCTAGAATGAATGATTATGGTTAAGCGAAAAAGATCTAAATTATCTATTTATGGAGATAGTAATCCAAAAGCAATAGTTATCATGTGCAAGAATCTAAGAAGGAAAATAAGTTTAGGGTTTTACTTCATATGGTGGCCAAATAGAAGGTTCTGCAATTGGCATGTAAAGAAAGAAGGCTTAAGATGATGAATGCTTGAAGGGTGAGCAAGTTATTAGAGACAAAGATGATGAATTCTAAGAATAATGGAGGATTGAATGAGAGATCTACAATCTACAAGTGAATTATTATTATTATCAGATCAAGTCCTGCTGTTACTCTTTAGCAATTGCATCAGTTTTAATAAATCCTTTAGATTAAGGTTGATCTAATAGTCATTAGTGGATCATTTAACAGGGTGACATTCTAATAGAATGTTCTAAAGTCCTCTAACAAGGCTCACTTCTAATAGGGTGATTGAAATCTTTTAACCAAGTCACATTTAACAATGTGCATTGTAACCTTTAACAAGGTTGGCTCCTCATAGAGCTCACTTTAGAAGAGTGAAAATTGATAATTATGTTACTAGCATTTTTTTCCAAATTGAGTTTCCACGTAAAATTTTTATGTGAAAAAATGTGATTGATTTTGTGGTTTTGCATGTTTACATTTATACAATTTTATTTTGACATAGGACAACAATATGCATATGTTTAAGATATTGATTGGTCAATGCATGCATAAGGATAAATTGCAATACTGAAAAGTTTTATTTATACATTTAGACCTTGGATAATTGATTCACTCCCCCTCTCAGTTATTTTAAAGTTGATGGGGACACAACCCTAGACCAAAATGAACATGACAAGAAAAGAGGAATATTATTATCAGTAATCATCTGCTACTACATTTGGCACACTGAAAATAGACTCTAAGACATGCCCTATGGGCTTACAATGTTGTTTGCATCTAGAGAAAATTTTCTTCCAGTACCTTCTCCCAATCTCCACCAAGAACTGCCTTCACAATGCCAAAAATGTTCTTAAATAAACCCCAATTAGGTTTAGGGTTAGAAATGCATTCTAGAATAAGTCATTTGGCATCCACTGCCAAAATAGAAGGTTCCAAAAATCAAGTTAGAAGTTGGTGTAAAATTAGAAGAATCTAGAAATGGTAGTCCAACTTCTAGGAGGCGTAACTTTTGATCCGAGACTCCGATTGATGAACCGTTTACATTTTTGGAAAGCTCTCGAAGCACTCTATAGCCCTATGGACTAGTTTTGCTTATAATCCATTTTTTGGGCCTGTACGAGGCCATTTAGTGCCTCAAATATGAATTTGAAGCACTTTTAGGAGGTCTCCAGGCAACTTAAAATTGTAATAATTTTCAATTCGCAAAGCCTTTTGACCTGATTCTTTTTCTAGAGTGCTTTAAATTATAAATATAATCATCCCTCCAAATTACACCATATAAATCATCATAATTATGGATTAATTACAAAATAACTCATTTTCTACATTGACACATATCCCAAGGTGCTCAAAAACTCTAATCTAGAAAACCAATAGTGGAACTATGAGAGTTGGAATCTTTATTTGACCCAAATGGGTATCTAGAAATGAAAACACTTTAAATAGAAACTAACACTAAGCATATTTTTTGGTGATACAGGATTGCCCTTACACTATTGGATGCTCCTGCATCAAAAGTATTCCAACAATTAGTATTAGAGCTTGAGTGCTTGTGAAGAGAATTCTAAAGGTACTTAAAGCTAAAGATCAAGATGTAGAGAAAGGAGGTGCCCAAGTTAAATAAGGAAAACTTTCCTACACGAAAAAGTTTGATAAAGCTACATCTAGGAGGTCTTTGAGATTATGTACAATCAACTATCACCATTGAGTATGTTAATCTATGTTAATCTAGTTAAAGCCCCAACTGTTGATCAATTGATATATAAAAAGAACATAATTAGGCAATGTTGGAGATTGTATTTTCCCTAAGCTACTTAGAGTATAATGACATCAAAGGATGTGATACTGCTATGAAAATTTGGGATGCCCTACATGTGATCTATGGAGGAGACAAGAATGTGTTGAGAGCCAAAGCTGAAAGTCTTAGAGGAAATTTTGATGAAAGGAGAATGCAAGAGGGTGAGACTATAGTCCAGTATTGTGCAAGGATCAAAGATATTATTAATGCTATTCGAGCATCTAATGGAAAGATTGAAGATGAGGCTATGATTAAAAAAGTATTGAGAACCCTTCTTCCAATCTATACAATTAGAGTCTCTGCTATATGATAAATGAGATGTACCCCTGGTGGCAATTTGACCCTTAAAGGACTGTTGGTAGACTCACTACTTTCGAACTTAAAAGTTTTGATAATTTCAAATATCCAAATGTTGAATCTAATTTCAAAGGTAAGCTAACACTAAAAGAGCCTAAAGATAAGAAAAATGTCAAACCTGCTACTAGTGAAGGTGATACAAATGATGAAGAGCTGGAAGAACTAGAAGCATTACTGGCTAGGGAGTTTCACAGAGGCAAAAGAAAATACAAAGGGAAGTTACCTATAATGTGCTTTAATTTTCATGAAGTTGGTCATATTGCAACAAGATGTCTTGATAAGTCAAAGAACAAGAATGAAGACAAATTTAGAGGTAGAAAAGATGATAGTAACAAAGGTTACAAGGATAAGGGAAAGAAGGCTAAAGAAGAATCCAATGATGAATCTGAAAATCATGATGAAAAAGTTATCTATGTTTCTATTAAGAATGATTCTAATGAAGATGAAACAACTGCATTGATATCTTATGTGAACAAAAGTGATAGATGGATCATTGATAGTGGATGTTCACATTACATGATTAGAGACAAAATTAAGTTCATTACCCTTGAGTATTATAATGGAAATAGTGTTATATTTGGTAATGATGTACCCTGTCTGATTAAAGGAAAAAGATCAATAAGATTGACATAAAATATCATGTGTGACAATGCTTACAATGTGGAAGGATTTAACTATAATTTGTTGAGTGTGTCACAATTGAATAGTTCAGGTTGCAAAGTTGAATTTGATAATAGAAAAGCTAAGATCTATGACACTTATGGAAAACTAATTGGAAGTGGAGATCAAACTAGAGGTAATCTATTTTATCTTGATATGAATGATGCTACTTGTCTTGTTTTACAATTTGATGATGTGTGGCTATGACACAAGAGGTTCTGACATGTAAATATTGATAATTTGTTTAGTATTAGTAAGATGAAAAGATTCAAAGGTTTGCCAAAATTGAAGAAACATGATAATGTGGTTTGCAAACAATGTCAGTTAGGCAAGATGACAAAGTCTAGTTTCAAAAGCAAGAATCATACTTCATAAGAAATTCTTGAATTAGTTCATACTAATTTATATGGACCAATTGATGTGCAAAGCTACAAAGTTGACAAGTACATTATCTTATTTGTTAATTATTACTCAAGAATGATGATGGTAATATTCTTAAAAGAAAAATATGTTTTTCTTCAAATGTTTAAGTGGTATTTAGCAAGAGTTGAAAAGAAAATTGGCAAGAGCTTGAAATGTCTGAGATCTGATAGAGGTGAAGAGTTTACATCAAATGAGTTTGAAAACTTCTGTAATGATAGTGGAATCAAGAGACAAAATTTTGCACCTAAGACCCCTCAAAAAAATGAGATTGTTGAAAGGAGGAATAGATCTGTAATCAATTGTGCTAGAACACTGATGATGGGAAAGAGTGTTGCTTTGAAATTCTGGAGAGAAGCTCTCAGTACAACTGTCTATACCTTGAACCGAGTATAAGTGAAGAAAGGTACAAATTCCACACCTTTTAAATTATGGTATGGATACTCACCCAATGTCAAATATTTTAAGGTATTTGGAAGAGAGTGTCACATTCTTAAGGACAATAGAAATGGTAAAATTGATGCTAAAAGTGAAGAAGGTATATTCCAAAGCTATTCCACAAGAAGTAAAGCTTATAAGTGTTTAAACACTAACACTAAAAAAGATGAAGAAAGTGCAAATGTGAAGTTTGATGAATATATAGAAGTGCATGAAGATGAACCAAAGAATGAATCTAAAAATTATAGAACCTTTATCTACTACTATGAAGACATGTCTACTGATGATGATAATTCTGCAAATCAAGTTGTTAATCAACAAGAATCAGCGACTGTTGAGTCACATACAATGGATACTGAGTTACATTCAAGAGCCGAGTTGCAATCAGAAGCTGAGGTATATTCTGATACTAAGATCATTACACATGAAAGGAATTTTAAATTACCTGATAGATAAGTGCACAATGAATCTGAAATTGATAGACCCATTGTAGAAAGAAGAGTAGAACCAAGATTTTCAATGTATTTTAGAAGACATCACCTTGCTAGACAAATTATTAGAGATAAAGAAGAAAAATAAATGACAAAAAATAGGTTGAGAAATGACACATGTTTTTTAAGCATGCATGATCCTAAGTCATTGAAGGATGCATTAGAGAATGAAGACTGGAGTAAAGCCATGACAGAAGAGATTGATCAAATTGAGAAGAACAAAACATGGACTCTAGTACCTAAACTAGAGAACAAGAAAGTGTTTAGAATTAAGTGGGTGTACAGAAATAAATTGGATAAGAATGGTGAAGTCACAAGAAATAAGACAAGATTAGTCTGCAAAGGATATGCACAAGAAAAAAAAAATGACTATGGAGGGACATTTACCCCAGTTGCAAGATTGGAAGGAGTAAGAACTCTACTTGCTTACTTTGCATACGAAGGTTTTCAAGTTTATCGAATGGATTTGAAGTCAACATTTTTGAATGCTATACTGGAAGAGGAGGTTTACATAGAACAACCAAAAGGATTTGTTGATCCAAAAAACAAGAACATGGTGTCTAGACTATAAAAATATTTATATGGTTTAAAGAAAGCTCCAAGAGTATGGTATGAAAGTCTTCAAAACTATCTTGTGAAGATTGGTTTTGAGAAAATTGATGAAAACAACAATCTGTGTTTGAAGACAAAAGGAGGTAAAGAGATTTTACTAGCTAAAATATCTATTGATGATATCATATTTGGAGGAAAAAATGCATTGTGTAAGACATTTGCAAATGAAATGAAGAAAGAGTTTGAGATGTCTATGTTTGGGGAGATAAAGTTCTCTGTTGGATTGCAAGTATATCATATGAAATATAGTATTTATATCACTCAATCTAAGTATGTGAAGGAAATATTGAAAACTTTGGTATGGAGGATTCAAAACTTGCTAGTACTCCTATGGTGACAGGATACAAACTATCCAAAACTGATGATTCTGCTAAAGTAAATCAAACATTGTACATGTCTATGACTAAAAAATTGAAAAATGTTGTTCATAACAGACCTGGCACTGCATTAGCTACTGAGATTGTTGTAAGGTTTTCTGCAAAACTCAAGGAGAATCATTTAACGGTTGTTAAAAGGATCATGAGATAATTGAAATGAATAGAAGATTGCAGTCTATACTACAAGAAAAATGACAAATTTGAATTGAGAACCTATACAAATGCTGATTGGGATGAAAACATTGATGACATAAAGCGTACAAGTGGAGGAGCATTTTTCTTAGGAAATAGATTGGTCACCTAGACCAATAAGAAACAAAATTATATATCAGAATCTATTGTTGAAGCTGAATATGTGGCTGCTGATGTGAATTGCACAAATGTGGTATTGATCAAACAACTACTCAAAGGAAAGAAGGAGGAAATTACTGAACCTATGGTACTTTACTGTTACAATACAAGTGTTATAAACATATCAAAGAACCCTGTGATGCATATGAAGACAAAGAACATTGCAATCAAGTATTATTACTTGAGAGAGTTGGTTCAAGACAAAGAATTGAGAATGGAATACATGAATACAAAAGAACAGATAATTGATATAGTCACAAAATATTTACCTAAGGATGAACATGAATATATTAGAGGTAAACTAGGGGCGATACCCCTATCCAAGGCTACTTAAGAAGTAAGAGTAGTGCCCTACATCAAATGAGTTGAATGAAATATTCTAGAAATTGATGCAATGGATCTTATTTTAGGATCTACTTGAAGTAAGGAAGGAGCTAAAACTAAAAATTTATAGTCATATGCAAGGTGATAGAGGGAAAACTTGAATTGATTATATTTGCATGTATAGATGACAAGTCTTTAACATTGTTGTCAAAGAGGGAGAAGGTCAGATAAATAGGAATAAGGCTAAGGGTGATATAAGAGAAAGAGGAGGAACTTAATGAGAATATATTGAAGAAGAGATAAGATGAAGGCATACCCATTGATAGAGGGAGAGATTTCAATACAAGTTATAAAGTTTCTTTTTGGTATTGTTGTTGGTATTGGTTTTCCATCAATGCTAAAGAGGGAGATTGCTGAAGTGAAGAAGATTAATGAAACTATTATGGAACAATCATGGTTTTGTCACTGATGTCAAACTTACTACTTGTTAGTAAGACAATTTCTTACCTTGGTTTGAATGCTATCATTTGTTTGACTAATGAAAAATATTTGAAAAGAAAGGATAACGAGAGAACCTAGAGAAATGTTGAGTTATTTGGTGTATAAAAGGAGCACTAAGACCAAGAAAGACATTGATGATATAATGTATTTTTTATCTACTTAAGGCTATAATGAAAGGATACTTGAGCAAAGACTAGAAGGAGGTTAAGTAAAGAAAAAGTATTTTCCAAGATTAACCAAGCAAACAATGCAAGCCAAGCAAAGTTAATGCAAGCTGAGAAGAAAATAGTAGAAGCTGAGTGAAGAAAGTTAGTATGAGCCAAACAAGTGAAATCTAGTTTGTGGCAAGTGAAGACAATTAGTATGTGTTGAGTACCAATAAAGACCTAGTGTTGATCGACCATCAGAATACAATGTTTGTCAAGCAAACAAAGTGTTATTACCTAGTACTAGTAAAATATGTTAGATCAAAGATTTAATGAATTTGAGCTGACAAAGTTGATTTCTTGAATTGTGTGAACCATGTGGAAGATTACTATGATGAGCTAGTGACACAAAATTCAAGATAAGTCATTTTGAGGTGAATTCAAAGAGGATTGTAGAAGAAGTTTCTAGAAGGGATAAGCTAGAAAAGTGGGTAGATTTGTTGAATTTTACCTAACCCTAGAATGGATGATTGTGGTTAAGCAAAAAAAGACCTAACTTCTCTATTTATAGAGATAGTAGGCCAGAAGTAACAATTGTCATGTGTGAGAACCTAAGGAAGACAAGAAGTCTAGGGTGTTTCTTCATATGGTGGTCGAATAGAAGAGTCTACAATTGGCATGCAAAGAAAGAAGGCTTAAGGGGATGAATGCTTAAAGGGTGAATAAGTTGTCAAAGATGAAGAGGATGAATGCCAAGAAGAATGGAAGACTGAATGAGAGATCTGTAATATTCAAGTGAGTTGTTATTGTTACCAAATCAAGTCCTACTATTACTCTCTAGCAATTATATTAGTTTGGATACATCCTTTAGATTAAGGTTGACCTAACAGTCATTAGTAAATCCTTTAATAGGGTGACATTCTAATTAACAAGGCTCAATCCTAATAGGGTGATTAAAATCCTTTAACCATGCCACATCTAACAATGCCTATTGTAACCTTTAACAAGGTTGGCTCCTCATAGAGCTCACTTTAGAAGAGATAAAATTGGTAGCATGTGTAAGATATAAAATTATGGATGAATAGGGTTTAGAATAATGCACATGAAAGAGACCCTAAACTCATATTTTTATACATACATATGAATTGTAAGGAGATAGAATGTAAATTTGGAAATGGAAATATTAAAATGAAGAAATAAAAGTACTTACCTCTAAAAAAGAATCTGCTGAAAACCCTGTCAAACAATTTCAGAAATTGTTGATTTTTGCAATTTTGAACTGAAACTTTGAGATCTATAAAACCCATAAATATTTTTCTTTTTTGATCCAAGTTGACCTTGACCCAAATATGGGGTAAGATCTTACCCCTTTATTTCTGACCTTGACTTGCACTGTGTTGACATGAATTCTATTCATGGATCCTAAAAGTTTGACCAAAAGGGTATCCAAATCTGCACTGATATTTGCTATCCCGCACATGTATCTTCAAGAAAAATGGTTTTTTTGTTTGGATGAGGGGTTTTCCTTGGTCAAACCTCATTTTGGAATCAACCTTAATAATGTAATTGAAATAGAGAATGCTAGCAAGTAGTAGAAGTAGATCTAACAACAAAGCTATGCTATGCAATAAATGTAATAAATCAAGACTAGAACCATCCAAGGAATGCTAAGAATCATGTTTAATGAATCCAAGATAGTTGACACAATTTGGAAAGAAGTGGTTCATTTAGTTGTGTAAATCTTCAATTGAGTCAAATTAGGGTAAACAACAATAAAACTCCATATGAACTTGGAAAAGAAGGCTTGCATTAGAGAAATATTTTAAGGCTTTTGGAAGCAAATGCTTTATAAGGATGAACAACGATGATCTGGGTCAAGGCTACTCTACAACCAATAAAGGTATATGAAGGCTAAATAGTGCTATGATAAGTGACTTGAATGATTAAAAGTGCAAATTGGAGAGTTGATGAAGAAAGACAAAAAATGAGACAATATAAGAGTTTATTGTTGGAAGGAAGAAATTATAAAGAAGAAAACATATTAAGAGAAGGAAACAAAATAAGTTGAGCAAGGAAATCTAAAGAACCACCAAAGTTGTCATCTAAGACATCATTCACATAAGTCAAAAGAACCATCCTGAAGATTTGATTATCAGAGACAAAGATGGAGACATTCAAACAAGAAGATTTGAAATACAACATAACATGAAAATTTGTATTTGCTTTCTAAAATTAAACCAAAGAAATTTTAAGAAGCAAGTGAAGAGAAACATCAAATCACAACTATGAAGGAATAATGTGATGATATAGAGATGAATGAGATTTGGGAGCTTGTCCCGAGACCCAAACTCTATAATGTCATTATAACCAAGTGGGTGTTTTGTAAAAATATGCATGAAAATGGGTAAGTCACAAAGAATTTATATATTTTAATTTTTCCTCTAGTTCATGTATTGATGATGCCTATGCATCTTTATTCTTATTTTTTACTATAAAAATGTGTTCCTATAATCACATTACTTGTGATTTTAATCTTACACACATGTGGATTATGTGTATGGTATATGGACTAATAAGCCTCATTCCATTTTCGTATGGTTTTCTTAATTCTTTAGCCTTGTTCTTATTAACATTACATCAGTCTTACAATTTTACAACTTCACTACAATATCAATCTAATATATTTTGGCACATCATCCTTCCCAATAGCCATATCATGCCTCGAGGCATCATATTAAATTAGGGGGCATCTTTCCTTATCATTAGTTATCCCAATACTTTGAAAGGAACTACACCTTCCATATTCCATCTTATCCTTACATGTGCAATCATGCACCTACGTCTATCTCACTATTGGGACCTATGGTCTCACTTCCAAAGATTGTTCTTATGTCGAGTGAGTTATGACTAGCTCGAGTAGAGTTGTGGTCAATCCTTTCCCGGTATGTCAATCTATCACCATCATGCTGGAGGAGGAGATTGTGGATAACCAATCTATAGGCACCAAGCCCCTCTCTTCCTCAACTTCACCAATGGATTACCAATCCTTGGGTGCCTTTTATTCTTAGTACAGTGCCCATTTTCTCTTTAGCCACAAGTTCTTTTAGCGCCAAGTTTGAAAATGTCTTGAATAGACGAACTATTCTATGAAAGCATTTTTTTTTAAACTTGGGAGAACCGCTTCCCTTTGATGACACCTTGACATGGGGATTTTAACCTCTCTTTGGAATCCTTTTCCAAGATGCCTATATGTGTTAGGCTTCCTTACCTCCCTCTTTATCTTTGGGGAGGTCATGTTTTGGAAGTGGATGATGCACTTGGAGATTTTCTTATGGTAGACGAGGATTCCTGTGACATTCTCCACTACCTTTTCTTGTATTCTTGTTGACATTTATGCTTCTAAGGGTTTACTTGTGGAGATTAAATTGATGCCCCCTAAGGGTTCTTGGACCCAGCCTTTGGACTATGAGGGAATTCCATGCATATGCAAAATGTATTTCAAGACTAGGGCGACTAGATTTGGAATAGAGAAAAATAAACCAAAAAAATATTTTTCATGGTGGAAGGGTGCTTATTTCATCATCACACAATTCACAAGGGCTCTCCTCATTCAAAGGGACTTGTCAGTGATCCAGAGATGGCCCTTGATGGTGAGCCTAATGCCCCCTCCATGGGCTCTTTCCTATTTACATGTTGGTGGTGCTCCTTCAAATGATACTCAATGTATGACTATTGTCCCTGCTACTAATAACTTTGTTGACTTAAGTGTTCTTGTGGTCTCTACTTCTCCTTTTGTTCCCAAGGAGCTCACTATCTCTATTATTTTTGTAAGTGTTGTGGCTTATGTTGGTGCTAGCTCTTTTGTCCTTGCCCTTAGGGAGCCTATTGTATCTGTGTTTGCTAGTTCTGATAGATCTAGGGACTTGTTGACTAGACAAGTTGAGGTGGCCAAGGTTGAAGAAGGATGGAATTATGATCAAAAGAAAACATAAAAAAATCCCTCTCCTTTTGACATGAACCTTAGATCCCAAAAGCTGGGATCTAAGGGAAAAAATTTGATTCTTGTTCTTCTTCCTTTAAGGGGCGGTCTAATGATTGATTGTGTTATCATTTTTTGACCACTAGCTCGTTTCTATGGGGGAAGTGTATTGTTTGGTCCCTTACTTCATTTTTTCCTATTTTGTCCTTGTTTTGTTTCTCTTAGTGGATCTTATCGTATAGCTTTTAGTGTGGGTTTCAGGGTCCCTTCAAAACCCATTGTCAATTAATCAAAAACATGTCTTGACCATCATGTTACTTGTGGCATATACCTTTTCTATTGTAACATGTACTTATATAAGTGTCTTGTCACTATCAAATGCATCGCCAATTTATATTTATATATTTTTATTTTTATCCACCTATACTAGTGTCAACCTCATGCCTTGATGTTTATGGTTTCACATCCTTCATCCTATGTCTCTCTCATTCCACAATATATTAATGACAATATTACTTTACATGAGCTATATGTTGAAATGCATAGCTTACATTTACTTTATATGTAATGTTTTCTATTTGCATATATCCTATGACTAGCACTTGTTTATTATGCTTGTAGATAATTATAGCTACCAATACAAAGATGCTTTATTATATCCAAGCAAAGATTCTAAGTCCATGTCATAACAATGTTTAATATACCACACCACTTTCCACATAGGGAGCATTTAATTGACCCTATTATTTTTTGGATTTTCTAGACACTAGAAGCGATTTTGTAAATTTGTGACTATTTCCTAAGTTATATATTACACGTGATGTGTTATTTCACAATTATTGTCTTTTGCTTTACCATTTCCATGATACACTGATGACTCATTTTTTTAATGATCCATAGGCTTACAAACTTAAGTTATAAAGGGCCATACTATTGTTTTTGGCAAAAGTCAAATGAGCCTCCAGTAGTTGAAAACCTTGTTGATCAGACAAAAGAAGCACCTATAGCAAAGAGAGAAATGCAATGGTGGAGCAAGCCCTTATTTTTAATATATATTAAGAAAAAGGAAGTATATATGATTAAGGAGCCACAATATTGCTACCTCTCATTTATTTGTGTTTTTAAATAAACATGTACAAATACAAATATTCACAATTGTGTCCAATCAAAACTTGATTACATGGTAGTTGCTAATAGATTATATTTTATTGCATGAAACAAAAATGCTTGATGTGCAACACCACTCTCTATACGAGTATTTTCCTAACCATCTTATTTTTTCAACTCTCTAGACAATTAAATAAATGGGATGTTGTGCTTATTTCATAAGCGCTACTGATTGCATGCCTTTTCATTTCTTTGTAGATTCATGCAAGCACATAAGACAAAAGAAGACACAAAGATATCTAATCGAGTCTATTGCACAAAACATATAGTCATTTCAAGAGTAAACAAAAAATTAACATGCACGTTTGTGAGTGATCATTATTTTTGAAAAACATATTCATGCTCAAATCCACACATGCATTCAAATTGGAGGCCAAATGTAATAGTAAAGTTTGCATATCCATACAAACTACCATTTAATTTTAAATATATTTGAGAATACTCCAAGAATTTTGTGTTAGTTTGCCTCCTTCCCTAATCTCTATCAAGGTATTTTTTAGTGACTAATATTTGCAAATTGGCTAATTTTAGAATTTTTTGGCTAGTAATTTGGTTAGTAATTTAAGGTTTGATACAACCTAAATCGCCATAGTTTTATAAAATTTAGTTATAGAATATTTAAAATCACTCAATAATTTATTTTATTGAAAATTTCAAACTCAAATATTAGCCACAAATTTGGTACATGATTAGATTTGTGTAATAAATATAATATATTATTGGAGAAATTAAATTGAGTTGACCAATAATTATTATAATTATTAGTTACTTTAGGGATATATCACCAATATTTAGTTTTCACTATTGATTTAAAGTATATGTAATGATCCTCATAATATTCCGCGAGGTAAAAAAATTCAATTTTGATTTGTAATATTCCATGGTGATTAATGAACTTCCTATTATTATTGAGATTCATCAATATTTTATACAAAAAAATAATGATTCAAAAATAATCGCTAATATTAATCATATTTAGAATAAAAAATTGAGAGATTCGCCAATAGAAATAATGTTGTTTTTTCAAAATAATGAAAGATTCACCAATATTTATATCTTTTTTTAGAGGCAACTTTCTTAAAGTTTACCCTAATCTCTATCCATCATTATCCAACATCACTAAGATACATTTGTAAACAATTTGTCCTTATCTCAAACTCATCTTCACTTATTGCTATTTTTTATTCATTACCCACGGTTTCTACACAACTAATCTTGATTTTGAGATTTTTTTTAATCATTTACATGTGGGAGTGAATTTGAAGTGAATTTGCATGACATAGATATGACCAATTTTTTTTTTGGAAATTCAAAATCATTGACTTTTATGTTTTGATTAAGTAAAAACAAGTTTTGAAAGGACCTAAAACTTTTTTTTACAAAGGAAAAGAAAGACATATCAATGAGGATCTTTAAACAACTGTGGAGAACCACTCGAGAAAACAAAGGGACACACCAAAGTTCCCAAAAAAAGGGAAAACAACCCAAGAAGTTACAGATAATCAAGATTTGCATTTTGGTCTAGTCTTTTGAGAACATAAAGACATATCAAATGAAGGAATGGAGGATTTTCCTTTTTTTCCTTTAACTGTTGTCCAACCATCCTCAACCTTCCTAGTAGCCTTTTGTTGATCCCTAATGACCCCCCAAAACCCCTCATCAATGGTATTTTGGATAGAGTTAGCAGCAGTATGACCCAAAGTCAAAGGGACAACATTCGAAACAATAAAGACAATAGCAAACGACAAGTCAGAAATGACATTCTGATTCAAAATCGTTGTAGGGACATCATTCAAATAATAAAAAACAACAACAAAATCCTTAACCAAAGAGAGGTCACATGCGAAGAGCTATCCAAACCATCCACCTCTGTAGGAACTTTATGAACCATATAGTGACCATCTGAAACCCCCAACCACCAAGAAGGTGATTTCTTTGATCTGGCCTTGTTAGAGGGGAAACATGCAATGAGATGGTCGGTCTTATGGAATTTCCTACATCTGAAAGAAATACCCACATAATCAAGCATTTGAATCCAAGAACCATTTGGATAAGCCAACTTCAACATTGCTAGGAGCCCCTTGGAGGTATCCATCTCCACCAGGATGTGGGCATACATTGTCCTAAAGACATTGAAAGAAATCGAATCAACCAATATGAAGTCCCCAAGAGCATCCCCAATAGCCTCCAGGATAGAATTCTGCCATAAATGAAGTGGAAGATTCGACAACCTCACCCAAAGAGGAATCTTATTAAAAGTTTCAGTAGTCGGATTAAATGTCACATACCAAGGTTTGGCCATATGGGGAAACCTTTACTCCCAAGAGAAACCACAACCCAAGATAGCATTTCTGTCATCAGCATTAGCAAATTTCACTATAAAAAAACCCCTTGCC
The DNA here is from genome assembly GCA_028749045.1 of Cupressus sempervirens. Taxonomy (NCBI): domain Eukaryota; kingdom Viridiplantae; phylum Streptophyta; class Pinopsida; order Cupressales; family Cupressaceae; genus Cupressus; species Cupressus sempervirens. The sequence continues at coordinate 714,485,734 of CM053783.1, forward strand.
ATAGAGTAAATTTTCATTTCATCCGAAATTATTGGTTCTCAATATTTGGAAATCCAAGCATGCAAATTTGAAAGAGGGCCAAAAATGCCTAAAATGAAAAATAGTAGTCGTATTGGAGTAATCCACCACATATGAGTTGACCTCATCAACAACATCCTGTTCAAAATGAAGCACAAGCAGATTACTAACTGAAATAGGCACAACCAAATGACTGACAGAAGGTGCAATCGAACGGAGCCCCTTCCTCGCAAGATAAAAAATACCTGCCTCATAAGCAGTCACATCCACATAAGAGAGTGCAGATCAAATAGGAGAACCCTCCACAATAGGAATAACATGAGTACCAAGAACAAGACCAACCCTAGCCACAATAGTCACCGTAGGAGGCATCTTAGTAGCACCCTAGGCAAGAAAAGCCAATGCAAAAGCCGACAGGAAAGCCCCAGAAACTAGAGCGAGAGAAATCATAGGATGAGTTGGAGAGGACGCATGAGCAGGAGTGAGGGTTTTCTGGATCATAGTAACAAGGGCAGGAACATCAAGACCACTGCCATCATTAGCCACCAAGGCCACCTTTCTTGCCACAACCTCCACCACTGGCCAAACGCCTCCGCCAATGCTAGCCTCGGCCTGCACATCGGCTGCATATGATCTCTGCCCTAAACACCTTGATGTAGACATTATTCTTATAGTTGTTATGTGAATATGTCATTCTAAATAAATTATTGACTCTTGGTTGTAAACACTACAGGCAAGAAGCCCCACTATTTCACCAAGGGTCAAAGTAAGCAAATCTCAATTGTGAACCACAGTAGAGAGTGACCCTGTGGAGACTTGAACCCTAGTGTCCCAAAGGTGAGCACAGAGGGTGATGATGTATGCAAGGGACATGTGTTGGGGAAGTTTGTAAAAGCATCTTTTCCAAGGAGTGACCATATTTGAGGGTGTTCTTGATCTAGTAAATTCAAATGTTTGTGGATCGATGTTGACAAAGTCTCTAAGAGGATATGAGTACTATGTTACTTTTATTGATGATTTCAAAAGGAAGACCTGTATATACTTCTTGAAGACCAAGTATGAGGTTTTTAGTCAGTTCCAAGAGTTCAAGGCTCTTGTGGAGAACTCAATGGGAAGGAATATGAAAGGTTCTTTGGTAAGATAATGGAGGCGAGTACAAGGGAAATAACTTCCAAGATTTATGTACCAGAGAAGGAATCAGGAGAGAGTGGACTATTCCTTACAATCCATAGCAGAATGGAGTTGTTAAGAGGAAGACTTGTTCTATATCGAAGGTGGCAAGAACTATGTTACATGACCAAGATATGCCCCACTACTTATGGGTAGAGGCATGTAGTACATCAATCTACATTCAAAACAGGGTTCCACACGAGACACTAGGGAAGATGACACCGAAGGAAGCTTTCACAGGAAAGAAGCCAGATGTTGGTCACTTCAAAATATTTGGGAGTTTGGCATATTGTCATATTCCAGGTGATACACGTATACCAAGTTAGATCAGACTACAAAGAGAGGGTACTTTGTTGGGTACAGTGAAACCTCAAAGGCATATAAGACTTTTATCCCTGAGACCAAAATAATTATTGTTAGGCATGATGTAAAGTTCATGGAGGACAAGGCATTTAGAAGGTCTAGATATTTGCTAGTAGATGATCAGAGTAAGCATCCAACATAAGCCCCAAGACACTAGTAAATTTAGGGCTAAATTGCGACATGAAAAGGTCTCAATTTTGACAAGAGTAGGTCGCTAAAGCCACCAAAGTTGTTGTCGAACAAATTTGGTTGGTTTCCTACCACATTCATTGCAAGTCACAATTTCGACTTCATAAACATGGACTTACCGACATGAATTTCATCAATTTCTCTAGCCAACCTGAACTGTTATTTTCTCATTTGCGAGCGCAAGTCATCTCAATTCTGACGTAAACCTACCCAATTTTGCGTCTGAATTCTGACCACAAACCCTTAGTTATCTACGCCAGTGCCATACTCGCAACATAAAATTTTCCAGTTTGGTGTCGTAATTGAGACGAAGATATGTCGCAATGGAGACCAAGATATGTCGCAATTGAGACGCACTGTCCTATTATTTTTGAAAGCTTTGCTCTCATAGGAGCATTCAAAACTGCAAAAAACTTGATTATAAAGCATAATTGCTTGATGCATGAGAGTCAAGGTAGCATGCACATTTCTACCTCCACACCATTTTTTTGTTCATCAAATGATTTATTTTATACAAAACAATGGGAAGGAGGAAGAAATGTGCACGATATCTTGTTTCCACCGAGCAATTATGCTTTACAACTCAAATTTTGTGGAGTTTAGAAGGCTCCTATGAGAGCAAAGCCTTTGCAATAATTGGCACATCGTCTAAATTTTGGTTCTTGCAGGGAAGAATAAAATTAGGAAATAATTATTTATTAAGAATGAAAGCCAATAATTTCATCTATTTTTTAAATAGATAAACGCGACAAAAAAACTTACAGTCCCAATCACATCATCATAAGAGTGCATATATAACTATAACTATAACTGTCTAAAACCAACATAATTTATAAATATCCGCAATTCAAATATTATCCCTTGATGTTTTCTTTAATAATGCTCTAATGCCTTAGGGCATTCAGTTAGAAACTTCAAAATTAATGCTATCAAGTTAGATGTCGTTTCATAGCCACCAAGGATAAGGTCCATAATAAGATTCAATATCTCTTCATCCAAAAGATTTGTAGTTTTGATGAGTGAATCTAGAAAATCTCCACTCTTATCATCATTTCCATTTCTCCTTTGGTTTATAATAACTCTTAGAGTAGCATGAATTATGGACCTTGACTGTCATGAAACAAGAACATTCTAATCACAATCTAATCCAGAAATTTGAAAGTATTAGCATGGATTGTGGAAATATAATAGATCTCACAAGAACATTCATTATAACACGTGACTAACCTTGCAAATTGAAAAACATTGATAATTTAATGCATTTAAATCCACACCAAGCTTGCTAATTGAAAAACATTGATTTGACCTAATGCATTTAACACTCTAAAAAGAGCATTTGCACATTACCTTGAGAGATTTTGTATAATTTGTACCAGGGATGTTGAGAGGAAATGCAACTAGCCCATTCATGAATGTCATTAAATCGCTAAAAATTTGAGATGATTGCAGACTCTCTGGCATTAAACTTACCAGCTGCTTCAGCATTAGATTGAGTGTAAACTGCATTAAGCAACAAAGGTTACCTTTCTTAAAATTATAATATTAGAATTTAGAAATAAATAGAAATATTCTACTTAATATTAAAGGTTAAAATGCTTATAAATTATAATCTTAATATCAGAATATAACTAGTAGTTTTTGAGAGAATTTTATTGATGCATGTTTTATTAGTAGTCATTCATAAAAATTCATCTCTTATGAGAATAAATGGTACATTTAGTGGACGCATTATTTAGAAAGTTGATAGATTAGGTATTGGGTTTTTTTGGGGGAGATCACCAATCTGAATACAACTCCAATAAAAGCATGTGTAACTATAGAGTTCCTTAAGATTAAGCCCACTAATTACATATAGGTCTATAGATGTTGATAGTGGAAGGGGTTAGTCCATGTTTCAAAAATCTTGCACTCCTTGTGTGAGGCCTTATTAGTACTAGGCAAGTAAAGACATTTGTGCTTGTGTATTGAGTGTATTCATAATAGTTGTTAGAAGAAAATGTATTGAATATTAGAAAAATATGTATTGTACACACCTTTAAGATAGTTATAGTGAACTATTGTTGAGACAACCTAAAGTAATTATCTAATATTAGAAAAATATGCATTGTACAGACTTTTGAAATAGTTATAGTGAACTATTGTTGAGACCTATAGTGGTCTTTTGTTGACATTAATAAAATTATCTTATCTTATCTTATCTTATCTATGTAATCACTTTTTTATTGGAACAAGATTAAGTAATTCTCCAATGTAACTTGTATGCCCACTAATTACATATAGATCCATAGATGTTGATAATGGAAAGAGATATCCCATGTTTCATTAATCTTGCACTCCTTGCTCACCTAATCTAATTGAAAGAGTTGCGAGGCTCTATTGAAACTATTGTTGAAACAACCTAAAGTAATTTTCTAACATCACCTATATGTAATCATTCTTTTATTAGAACAACAATATGTAATTCTCCAAGATAAATTCTAAATGACTATTTTTTAATCTTTGTACACATACAAATCATCCTGCATTATTCCTCTAAATTCAATGTACCTATCGAACCTAAAGTAAGGTCAAGTTTATTTTCTAAGATAGTCAAATAATTGTTATATTCAAACATCACCCGATCAAAAACTCATTTTGATTAATAAAAAAAAAGTGTATTCATCATATTTTCATGTGGTGGAGGTTAGGTTTACAATTTCTATTAATCTAGATGCTGTCTACATAGGGCATGGAAGAATTAGTATAAAATATAGATAAGACCAACTACCCCTAAAAGCGATGAATGAGATATTGTGAAATAAAGATAGCAACATGTGTAGAATACTATTGAAATAGTTAGGAAAAATCTCAACGAGAACAACATTAATTGTCTATATTGTAATCTATGTTTGAAATAGTAAAAACTTAAGCATAGCTTGTTTATTTATTTCTTCGCTCAGGCTGAGGCATTGAAGTGTCTGATTTGGCCATTCCAAAGCTTGGTGAATCAGACATTTTTCTTGAACTCTAGTGTTGTTCATAATGTGGAAAATATTCAAGAGCACCAATGACCTTTAAAGCACCTGATCAGATCAATAATTTTTTGATTTTCCATTCATACTCTCGCACAAATTCATATCATTGATCTTCTTTTGTTAAGGAATTGTGTTTTAGCTTCATTTTTCTCTTCCCCTACAACCCACCAAATTTTGTTTTTCAATTCACTTCTATGAATGAAATGTACTCTATTTTGGTTTTGGTTTTCTTTTGTTAAGGAATTGTGTTTTAGCTTCATTTCCTCCTCCCCTACAACCCCGCAAATTTTGTTCTTCAAATCACTTCGACCAATGAAATGGACTCTATTTTAGTTTTTTGTGTAAAGTCAGATACTTTTGGAAGGTATGAACAATTGTTATCCAATTTGTCTAATGTCTAGGATGCACCAATATACAATTAACTTTTATACACCAAATTTATACGTTGGGTGCTTCCTATTTCAATAAATGACCCACTCTTCCTACCCATCTCAAATATTATAATGTGAGCAAATGCCGAAAACTCACCTTGGTTGAGCAACTTGTGCACCCTTTTGATTCCCTCCACTGCTGAAAGAACTAAAATATATCAAAAAATTAAGTGTTAGTGAAACTACTTGAACAAATGAAAGGGAAAAGTTAACAAATTTTGTACAATCTAAGGGATTTATTGTGAATTAAGTAGACATCGAGATCATTTGATTTCTAACATATGATAATAGATCACACTATTGAAACATTGATATAAAAAGCATACAATATATTGAAAAATAGCAACAAAAAGCATTACATATTGTAAAAACAATAATATGTACCAGAGATGCAAGGGGTGAGGATGCCATCTCCTATAACCATACACGTCCCCACAAGGGCTAGTATTAACAAACATCTCTTGGCAAAGTTACTTTTTTCAAGAGCTTCCTTTATCCTAATGGCTCTATTGGGCTGTCTACCTACAACTTCAAGTGTATATGAGGAGAGTTTCCTGTATTCTTCCTAGTGATTGGGTATCATGTTGACATTTGCATGGTGGCAAATCAAAGAATAAAGAGAAAATGTTCCACCTGCAAAAGAAACCATCCCTTTAAACTTAGAACACATGTTTTCACATCAAAAAGATCAAACTTTGACCTAAAAACAAAGTGAAACTAGAGCTGTTATAATCTTACCATCTCCATTATCATTGGCCCACAATACAATGAAGACATATTTGATGAGGGGCAAAAGAGTAAGAGAATATATGATCAAAGACAAAGCCCCAAGAACGTCACCAGGATGTTTGATGCCATCGCATACACATAAAGTGGTGATGTTCCTATGTCCCCATAAACCACACCAATACTCTGAAATGCCAATTGCACAACTACAACCATGCTCAACATCTGAGAAACACCACAATCACAAACATCATCAGAAAATATCCAAAATCATGTTTCCCTAATGAATAATTTCCTTATGTGACAGCTGGGATGAGGAGATACCCATTCAGTAGCATAGTCAATGTTCTACCTGGCAACAACCATAATAGCACTATTTAGTGGGAAAAGCTTCAAGACACAACTCTCTTCATCCAATCTCTGCTGCTTGAAATATGTACTAAGCTACTCTCTGCATTCAATATTACTGAAGAAACTAATTCATTTTTGTATAGCTGCAAGTTATTTGATTCCATTAGTCCTTGTTCCAAAAATAATTTATCCATTAATAGGGTGGGGGATTTACTTACTGGGTTCTCTATCCCTTCTTCTTGTCATGATGAACAAATTCCATATCCCTATTTTGGCTGTTATTACTGTCTGGATTGTAGTGTTTGGAGCACTTCTTTTCATGGCATTTCCTCTTTACAACGATGGAATAGTATGGGCAGTATCGGTGGCAACCTATGCCTTCTTTTCTACTCCATTTTTATGGCATTCACTGGTGAAGCTGATGAAACATTTAGTCACATGATTTGAAGACTACGCTTCATTATTCTTAAGATCTAATTACAAACAATCTCATCTTTCCAAATTGTCTTGAATGACAAACCTTGAGGCATATCTTTGATTGTTTTGATTGGCAGAAGTCACCTCCCCTTTCTGGAGTCTAAACTTGTGATATAAAATATGACAGCACATTTTGATGCACATCTGACCACGTTAATTTTTTATTTAGCATGGTTAGATGAGCAGTTGCACTTCAATCAATATATAAAAGGCAAACTATGTCAAGCCAATTTCAAACCAACAAATTGTTATCCATACACTCTAAAATAGTTGAAACCACAAACTTGCTTATGGAATCAACTGTGCGCATTTTACAAAAAAACCTATTACATAGTACCAAATATGAGGTAAGTTTTACTTTTTCAAAATTAAATACCTTTGATAGATTCCTATCTATCTGGCATCTATCAATGACTAGTCTATGAGTAGTTGTAATTTTATTTTGATTAAAACCCTAATATTGGTTTGAAGGTGGTATTTTCATAGACCACTATATAAAAATAAATTGTGTACATCTAAGCATAATATTAGTTTTATTTTAAGTACACAATTCAACATACATCTTATGCCACCATTTTGTGTGAACAATCCATTTTGCTTATATGTCTTTTAGGTAGTTTCTAAGAGTTGAAATGTTGCAAATGATTCCTATGATAAACTTGGATTATCCTGGCTCTTTATTGATAGCACTGTTGTGAAGGTTACTGTCAATCCCAAGAGCTGCACTTCTATAGCTCCCTATTCTTTTCTTCTTGGACTGATTTTAATGCCAGGCTCCATTGTACAAGATTGTACAATATTTACTCTATGAGTTTGCATTAAATGTAAGACTCCATTGTAGTTATAAACCATTATGTGCAATTCTAGTATAGCTATAAACTTGCCAGAAAAGCCCTCTTTTTATCATCTTATTATTCATGTGAATCCTTCCATAAAATATTCAAATTTCAAATTTCAATTCTAAACTTCTAAATTTCCATGAAATCTCTTGCCAAGATGTGCAGAGTTTGTTTTGGTAGTGGCCTGTTACAAATTTCAATATAATCCTTTTGTGTGATGTGGAGATAGCTGACTTCCCCTTATCTTCACACCAAAATATCTTATGCCGGCGATGCCTCTTCGACAAGACTTGATGCACATTTTACCCTATTACCCTAAATAATTGATAATTAAGACAACCCACTTTGTTTCATGTAAAACAAACAAAAAATTTTGCTTTCCACAAGCCTTCCCAGCCAAAAAATGAATATCCAAATAAGATGTAGTGCTTCAATTTGTCTCTCTCTCTCTATATATATATTTCATAGAAATTATTTTATCAGTGATCATTACAAGCTGAATATTCTGTTTAATTTTTTAAAGACTTATCCATCCATTACCTGCGGTGAGATTGGGTTCTTAAATATAGTTTCACAAACAAAGGAGACATGGCAGATAATGATCATGGCGACCCTGCTAGAAACAGGAGATAAACTTTCAAAACAATTTTTTTAATGTTAAAAGACATTAGATCTTAGAGAACTATTTTGAACTTAAATGTTTTAGTAAATGGCTTAATAACATTTTCATTGGTTATTTTAGAGATTAACCAGAGCTTTCCAGGAGGACTAAGAGAGCTAGTTCATGTCATACTATACTGCAGATAGTGAAGAGCATATTATTCCTTGTATGGCATAAGAAGTTATGATATTCTTGATTTCAATAGATTTCACCTATTAGAACATTAGGCTTAAACTTTCTACTACCACTTTACATTACAATCCAACTCTTTCATGAGAACTAAGTTAAAGATGCATCTATTTTATAATCCTCCTCCTTCTTTATGAGAACTAGGTCAAAGATGTTGCATATGTTTCAATGAACAAATCTCTTACTAAAATTATGGTTGCACAATTTAACTTTTGGTACAGGCTATCCTTCAAGAATCCTTGACTTTACCAGCCATCGTGGGCTTTCAAAGGGATTCCCCATGTAATAATAATAATATACATAATACAATGTAGTTCAATTCAAAGAAATTAATGAGAGGAATTAATTTTACCAGTTAGCAAACTCTGCAGTTCAAACCTACCATTACTACACTCCCTCTCCCTCTCCCTCTCTAGACATCCTTGCAATTACCATAACTAATTATAGTAGAGAACAAGATTATAATATAGTAAAAATATAAATGTATTAGAGTATTACTACTTCCAGCCTAACAACAATACAACAAATATATGCATAAACTATGATTGACATGAGAAAGCTTATACCAGTATTGATAAGCTAGAAAACCTAGTAGGATCTTGCTTACCATAGTAACAAAAAGATCTGGGGTGAGTATTCTTTGGTAACTCATCCTCTAAAAAACCCCTCTAAAGGAAAGCACAAATTGGAAGTCTGAAAAACATACCTTTTTAGCCTTCTTAGAGAAAAGTATGTCCTGTTGATGGTTCCATTGATCAAAGACATAGAGTGCGTGCCACTCAATATCTTCTAAAAAATTGGCACTTTTCTTAGCAATATTGATCATATTAACTGCCAAAGATCACATTCTCTTGTGTGCATCACCCACAGTGATTAGCATAGAAAAATTGCCAAGAATACTATTTACTGACTTGGGATAGCTGCTCTCAAACAACTGATCCTCATTCTGCAGAACATACAAACTAAAATTGAAATCACAAGATACAATTGTGGTCTATCCAAACACATGCGATGCAAAAATCTTGCCAAACTTGCCAAAAACACCACATTTTAAAAAACTCTATAACCCAAATCATCCTGGCATAGATAATCATTTATAATAAAACAAAGTGTAATGAAACAATTTGTACAAATGAAGAAGATAAGAAGATGCTACCAAATATTAGCAGTGAGTAATAAGACATTTTAGGATGACAAACTTTTAATATCTCATACTTTTCAATATGTTGATCATATAAGCTTTACTATTTGAATTCAAGAGTTGTCTCTAAAAATCTAATTTTGAAGTTTCTAACTAAATGCCCTAAGGCATTGGATAAGTTAGTAAAGTAGACCCAATTTTTTGTTCTTTTTTATGACAAACAAGAGATCTCAAAATATTTTTCCAATATTGAGTGTATAGTTCTAATATTTCAAAACATCTGTTCGAGAAAAAATGTTTTTATGAAAGTTATAAAACGTACGAAATCATAAGTCTGGTTAATGTGTTGAATTCTGTAAAACTCTTCAACACTTTTTCCCTCTCGCTTTCCTTTTCATAATCTTTGTAAGGATCAAAGATTATAGTGCAATATGAATAATGTTTTTGATATTTATGATTAATCCAAAATGAAGTAGCCATGGAAATTGCAAAAAAATATATCACCTGAAAGCATGGCCGAATGTGTTGCTTTCTAGTGTCACAAAACCTCTATCCAAAACCAAGTCATTAAGAGTGTCTTCAACAACCAACTTGTCATTATGAATGCTGGTTTCATCTCCAAGAAGGGGCTCTGCAATAGAATGTAAAGATTAAAGAAAGGAAGTAAAAACAGGGGGAAAAAAACACCTTGGGTTTCAAGAATAAATCCAGAAAGAATGTTGTGAATGCACAAAGAGTTTGTCTGACCTGCTATAGTAATTGTCATGTTTTTTTAATACGTACACCCCTTATTGCTTGTTACATCCTGCAAGACAACAACTTTGTTCACAGAGCAACATTTTTATTGTTTTCTCAACATTCCTATTAAAATTCAATTGTATGAGGAGGGACTATCATTTCTTATTTTTGAATTTGACTATTCTTAAACTATTGAATTTGACTAAGGAAAGTGCAATTTCACACCATTTTCCATGTTGATGTTGAGATACAAACCTGTGCAATCCAATCTCCCAAGGAATAGACAGCACCACGTATCGCCATCTTTGCCAAAACAGGATTTTCATAAAGCGATGTTAGAATAGTTACTAAAATGGTCATAAATTATGTTGTTATAGTAAAAGAATACTTTAACTTTAGAGAAAAAAATATACAATATTAAAACATGATACCGTGCTTTAAAAACTAAAAAGGTACCTGTGAAGAACTTCATTTCGACTTGCTAATTGGTTGTCACTATTAACTATAAGCTTATCTTTAAAGTTTGAGCTTCACTTGGTTTCAAGAATAGTTAAATATTCTCTACTTAACAGGGGCAACCACATGAAGATGGAAGCTCATTTGGCCCCTCCCCCCTCCCCCCGCCCTAACATCACTCTAAATTTCCCCATTAACATTTAATAACATTCAATTCATCCATTTTTGAAATAGAACATTCAATCATTATAATCACATGATAACATTCATTAACACATAAAATTCATAAACACACAACATTCATGAATAATTCATTAACACACAACATTCAAGAGTAAGTCATTCATGAATAATTCATTAACACAATATTCATTAACACTCAACATTAATGAATAATATTAATTAACAATATTCAAGAGTAAGTCATTCATGAATAATCATATCTTTTTTGCTTTCTTGTTGTTTCTTTTTTTCATAAAATTTCTAAGAGGAATATCAATGTCCTTGTCATCCCCATTAACATTTAATAACATTCAATTCATCCATTTTTGAAATATAACATTCAATCATTATAATCACATGATAACATTCATTAACACATAAAATTCATAAACACACAACATTCACAAATAATTCATTAACACAAAATTCATTAACACACAACATTCAAGAGTAAGTCATTCATGAATAATCATGTCTTTTTTTCTTTCTTGCCGTTTCTTTTTTTCATATAATTTCTAAGAGGAATATCAATGTCCTCGTCAGGATCCCCCTCCTCTACTGGTTCTAATACATGTCTCCTCCTCATCCGTTTAGGAACATCATGAGGTCGATGCACCAAAGGGGGGTCCGCTGCAATAACAAGTACTTCATGAGGTTAAATTCCCACCATTTTATATTAGTGAATTACGAATTTTTATTTAAGTAAAAGAACTATAAATCAAAAAATTAATTTAAAAGAACAAAACATATATTTTCTTTACCTGAATGTGTCACATGATCCACCTGCTGATCAGTCTGAACATCCTCTGGCACTTGTTCAGCACAAAATGATTCTATATCCTCAACACAAAAAGATTACACCAAGTTCAATTAAAAATGTTAAATTGTATTAATAATTACATAATTAGTTTTAAATAACAAATGAGCACCTCCATCAACAGTACGATGCACATCAGGGGCTTCATGATGCTATGTATGATCTGTGTCAAGATTAACAGGCTACATTGCAATGTCATGCACATTATTATCAAATAAATTGTTGCTCAAGTATTCAATTTCTAATATATTTTTGGCATATTTACCTATGCACATGATTCAGGAGACTGCTCGGTTAGGACAATGGAAGCTTGCCATAGGCGTTCAGCCACCACTGCATAGCCTTGCTTGAAGGCAATCTTTTTGTGTTCTTTTGTTGCCTCCAAATTAAAATCAGCGCCCTTCATTTTTTTATTAATTAACAAAATTATTTGCATTTTATAAATAATTTTTCTTTGCAATTCATTTATTGCTACTTACAACGCGTGCTTTGATTTTTGACTATCGCCCAGAGCCAAGTCTATGTTGCCCAACCTTTTCCAGCCTCGCCTTTGTTGCCTTTGACGTGTCTTGCAACCTATGAAAAGTTTGAAATATGTTAGATGATATAGATATAAAGATCAGTACTAAATAGTGGATTATTATATATTGGTATGAAGGTTTTAGCATAAAGTAGCATGTTCCACCAAAAATATGAAAAAGGGGAAGAAAGTATAGCATCATACCTTTTATTGACATGTGTAATCATGCTATTTATCCATGGAGTTCATGCTATTTATCATACTATAGTCTAGACATGTTCTGCTTTGCATCACCATTTATTGAAATTGTCTAAGTTTTAATGCATTTATTTTTTGTACTTTTGAAGGTATTCTCATTTGGTTACTAATGTTGTATATTGTGATGCAGATTGCAATTGAGACTGCATCGTTCTCCAAATATGTTGGCTTTACAAGTGTTCGTCTTGGGTGGACAGTTGTTCCTGATGAGCTTCAATTCTCTGATGGATTCCCTATTGTAAACGATTTCAATCGTATCATGTGTACTTGTTTCAATGGCGCATCTAATATTGCACAAGCTGGTGGATTAGCTTGCCTTTCTCCAAAAGGGTTAAAGGTAAGAAGTGCTCTTCAAAATGGTTGTTCTGACAGATATGTAATATCTAGGTTTCTGTTGTGTCATATTTTATCATTTTCAAGTTATGTTTTTTGATAAGAGACATTGATAAGGTAGCAAAAGGAAAATAAAGCACTCATTGATAATTTACCTTATCTATTCTTTATCAATGATTAATTAACTTACCTAATTCGTATGAATCATACTTGTTCTTGCTGATATGAAAAGAAAAAACAATATGTCAAAAAAGAGTCATTGATAAGGTAGCTGTTGTCAAATTTTATTTGACCTTTCCTCTATTGGATTGAGATTTCTTATTATAAGAAAGCATGGTTTTGGTCACAGAGATCTACAAAGTTGTAGGGAAGTTTATTTGAGACTAAAATAATGATCGTTCACTTTAACTTGCATTAATGCTAAAATATTTCATATGATGATTATTAATGTGGGATGCTCAATTTTGTTGCAGGCCATGCATGGAGTTGTTGAATTTTATAAAGAGAATACTAGAATCATTGTGGAAACATTTACTTCACTTGGGTTTGATGTCTTTGGAGGAAAAAATGCACCATATGTATGGGTTCGATTTCCTGGTCAAAATTCATGGGATATTTTTACTGAGATCCTTGAGAAAGCACATATAGTTACAACTCCAGGAAGTGGGTTTGGACCCACAGGTGAAGGTTTTATAAGGGTGAGTGCATTTGGTCACAGAGAGAACATATTAGAAGCTTCATTTGTCAATATATCTTATGTAGGATTTATGCACAGATTGAGATTGAGATTTATAAGAAATTGTGTTAGCATATGAATTACATACCTTTCATATTTACAATAACAAAATTTAAATAGAAAAATTGAGGATTATGCGTGGTAGTATGTTGGAGAAATAACTCCTATTTTAGGGATTTTGACAAAACAACATAGCGAGAAATATTGAATTCAAAAGGATGAGAATGTGAAGGAACAAGAGGTGCAGGTGAAGGTTCAAATCACATGAAAAATCATTTGTACACACTGTGAATTTTGTTGTACATTATGTTGTATTTTAAGAGTGCTCCCCCAAGGTAGATGTGTTAGGCTTGGTACTTTGTCTGTTTACTTCACTGATATATGTGTTTGAATTAGTCTACACACAAATAATTAACATGTTACCAAAGTTGATACACCTTTTGTGAGCTTGCAAGGAGCTAAGGAACGGAAGAGAAAGATTGGAAGCAGGGTGATATTAGGAAAAATCTCTTAATGAGTTTCCATCTTTAGAGTTTCCACAAGAGAAAAAGCAGGGATTCCCTAAAAAGGATAATCTATTGGTTGGGTATAGACACATAATCCATGTGATCAAAGCTTCAGCAGCAATGGAAAATACTAAAAAAGAAGAATGGATTTTAGATGTGGTGGAAACGCTCAGCTTTAAATTCTTTAGGATTCTCAGACTAGATTGTTATCTAAAGATAGAGATTAGATTTTGTGATGCTTCACACTTAAATCTGATGTATAGTGTATATGCACTTCTTTTTTGATATGCAACAAAGCACAAAATGGAATTGATGACAGTATAAAATAAAAATCACTAACAACAACATTATATATTGTTATCATAGTTAACATAATACTACAGAATATGAGATTTGATATCTTCAATGATGGATTTCATCAGGATTTACATGCAAATTAAGTGCAGATTTGATGCACACATGACCCAAAAGAAAATAGGGGATAGGAAACTCAAGATAGTGAGAAATTATTGTAAAAGAAAGGGGAATTCAACAAGTATAGTGATCAAGGCATTGCCTATTTTTATGACTCAAAATCTAACATGGTACATCATATCACAAGATTCGGTTGTCACAACTTTGAGTAGGAATTTCTTAGTTGAATTCGAGTTTGAGTTCAGTGAAGATAAAATTTGAGAAAAGAAACCATAGGAGACATAGGCTCTAAAATTTGTCACTAAATATGAATAAAGGGCTTCATTTTGTCAATATATCTTTTGGAGGATTTATGCCCAGATTGAGATTGAGATTTATAAGAAATTGTATCAGCATATGAATTACATACCTTTCATCAATAGATAGATTAAATTGAGCTAGTTGAAATTGTTGATACTGAAGTTGAACCCTAAATTTGCTCATTAATGTACTAGTAGTTAATACTATTGCATACCTTTTTGGATTTTCTGGTGTACTTTCTTTTGGACATTGCCCTTTCTCCTTTGCATCCAAAATGAACTCATTCCAGTCCCTCACTGAAACAAAGGGAGGATGCTGTCATGTCCCCTATTCAAAAAATTAAAAAAAATAAACTTTGTTAAGGCAGGCAGGCTCCAAAAAGGTGAAATTTCAGAAAAAAGGGTTAATCTTTGGAAACCAATGGACTAATAAATAAAAATTATTATTAAATTATATTTTATTAACCCCTCTTGGATGTGAGTTAGGGTTATGCCCTCTTTAAAAGGGGTTTGGAGGCATTTTGGGCTCATTCTACATCTTGATTCTTGATAATTTTCTTGTTGTTCTTCAGAGGCTGCCAAACCTGTGGAGAAGGAGACCCAAGAATGGGAGTTTGTAGGTTTCCAGGAAGGCTAAGGATGGGAGTTTGAAGCCATTCCATGTGCATGCTCATACAGAGTTTGCCCTTGTGCTGAATAGTGTCGATTTGGGTGTTTTCGGGGTTGTTTTTGGTTTGAATTTGGGTTTTCAGTTGTGTGTTTCATATCAGTTTGGTTTGCTGTTGTATTTCAGACTTTTTGATGTTGAAATAGAGCTGACTATATGTATTGGGTCGTGATTAAACTTCTGAGATAATTTATGAGTGTTTTGTGGTGTTTCCGGGCATTTTTGTGTTAATTTCGGGAGCCCGATTGAGCATAGTTTTGCCCTACATTTGTGATCTGTTGTGTAAGGGCTATAAAAATCTGGAAATATCATTTTGTAGGCTGTTATGCTGCTGAAATCTCTGTAAAAATGTCCATTTTCAGTTTTATTAATAATTTGTGAAGTTGTGAAGTTTTTGGCACTAATTTGGACATACCCGATTTGGGTTTTATTGGAAAATTGGCAGATCTTTGTAATATTGGTTGTTTGATTTTAAAGTTCTGATTTGAGGCTGGAAATATCATAAAAAAATCAGTAAAGGGACATTTCAGTGGTATCAGAGCCGTGATCTTGCCAGCCTGAGGGTTTGTAGAAGTTGCATGTCAGTTTTAACAACTACCCAGATCTTGCATGTCAAGTTTTGATAACTACCCAGATCTTGCATGTCATATTTTATGATTGCATGCAACTAAGTGAAAGAGAAAAAAGATATTTGCAGCGAGAAAAGAATAAAGAAATTTTGATTAAACCCCCAGTTGAAAGAAAAAGTACAAAATCCAAGGAAGAAAAAAGTATGGCTGATCCAGATGAGATGGCAAAGAAATTCTTCCAAGACATCCAAAATACTCAGAAGCAAACAGTGGATGGTTTGGCGGAAACTAGAGAGGCTTTGCGGATATTGACAGAAAAATTACAAGGAATTGCATCTATTAATGAGAAAGGGAGCACTTCAGAGGAGCCGAGAAATGGGAGATCCACACCATCTTAATCAACCAAATCCATTTTCTTGCTTGCAGATGAGCCACCAGTACCAAATCCAGCCATTAATCCAGTGGAAGAGGTTACAGGTAATTTGATTACATTAAGAGCTACTTACAATGGCTTAGATGATGACTTTCGTAGTTCAGTTCCTTTTAGAGAATATGTGGATATGATGAACGCTTTGATGCCCAAGAAAGAGAATAGGAGGGAGCATGACACAAGTGGAAGAGAGCTCAAAAATAAAATAAGCAAGTTTACAGCGCCTACTTTTGATGGAACAAATAAAATTTCAGCTAGAGCATGGCTACAAAAATTACAAACTTTCTTCACACTTAACCCCATGAAAGAGAGTGATGCTATTCAATTTGCAAGTCTACACTTGGAAGATGCAGCCTATGATTGGTGGTATCATGGAATGACTACTCAAGGTCACGATCAGGTAACTACATTTGAAGATTTCAGTCAAAGGGTGATAGATAGATTTGACCTCAAGGATGATGAAGAGTACTTTAAAGAATTGTCAAAGTTGAAGCAAACCAAATCAGTTAATGAGTATATAGAAGAATTTCAAAAAGTGGCTGTTATGGTACCTGATATGAGTGAAAAGAGGATCATTTATCTTTTCCTTGATGGTTTAGAAGATTCTATTAAGGGTTTGGTTAAGGCTTTCTCACCCTCAACCTTACAGGAAGCTATCAAAAGAAGCTTGCAACTTGAAACTTGCGTGCCTATGAAATCAATCACTAATCAAAAACCCCCAAATCTTTGGCAACATAAGGGAAATTTTCAGAAAAAGACTTTCCCAACACTACCACCAAAAGATGTGACAAATGTGGAAAAAAAGAAGGTAGATGAAGAGACTAGGAGTGAATTACGAAGGAAAAAGCTTTGTTTTACTTGTAGAGAACCATGGGTTCCAGGACACAGATGTTTGGGAAAAGGTCAAGTGCACTATATTGAAGTTGCTTCAGAATCTGATTCAGATGAGCATGAGGAATTTCATGATACTAAGGAGGAGGTAGAAGAAGAGAAAGTAAAAGAAATCAGCAAGGATGGCACTTTAGCAGCATTATCAAGAGTCCCAATATACCATCCCTTCCGAATTCGAGGGGTACTAGCAGGGCAAAGGTTGATTGTTCTTCTTGATAGTGGGGCAACTCACAATTTTATTGATGAGGGATTTGTCATGAAAAGAGGGCTTAAAGCAGAAGATTTTGAGGGATTCAATGTTACTGTAGCTGATGGATTCACTATGCCTTGCACTCGGGTGGTGAAACAACTCAAGATGACCTTAGGAGATTATGAGTTATGTGATGACTTCTATGTGGTTGGTATTGGGGAGACAGATCTTGTATTGGGTGTTCAATGGTTACACTCTATCGGAGGCTATTACATGAACCATCAAACTATGGAGTTTAAATTTCATTCCAATGGGAAAGAAGTCATATTGAGAGGGTTATCAAATGGAGCACCTAAGGCGGTCTCTGCAAAGAGGATGGAGAGGACTTTTCGAAGAGGACAAGTAACATGGGCAGCAGGAGTCATAATCCAACCAACAAGCTCTCCCAAGAATCAAGGTAATTTCCATTTTGAAATTCAAAATATTCTTGATAAGCATAGTATAGTTTTCAATGACTTGCCTCCAGGATTACCACCAGATAGAGGTTTTGAGCATGTTATAGAGTTAGAACAGGGTGCCAAACCAGTTATAACAACCCCATACCGCCATCCAAGAGGTTATAAGGAAGAAATTGAAAAAACTATTAAAGAACTCCTGGACATGGGATTCATAAGGCCTAGCTCTAGTCCATTTGCATCATCTATGGTACTTGTCAAGAAAAAGGATGGTACAATGAGAATGTGTATAGACTACAGGGCTCTAAACAAGAAGACCATAAAAAATAGGTATCCCATACCACGCATAGATGAACTCATTGATGAGTTACATGGTGCTGTATACTTCTCAAAAATTGACTTAAGATCAGGCTACCATCAAATCCGAATGAGGAGTGAAGATGTGGAAAAGACTGCTTTCAGATGTCACTATGGGCACTTTGAATTTCTTGTTATGCCATTTGGACTCACTAATGCACCAGCAACATTCCAATCTTGTATGAATAAGGTATTCAGTCAGCATCTTCGAAAATTTGTTTTGGTATTTTTTGATGATATCTTGATATACAGTAAAACATGGGAAGAGCATCTAAAGCACATAGACATTGTTTTGGGAATCTTGGAGCAGCAATCCTTCTATGCTAAGCTATCTAAATGTGAGTTTGGTTTGACAGAGATCCTATATTTGGGACATATTATAAGCTCTAAAGGAGTACAGGTTGATCAACAAAAAATCCAGGCAATTTTGGATTGGCCTCCACCCACTAATCTTACACAGTTGAGAGGTTTCTTCGGGTTGTGTAGCTACTATAGGAGATTTTCCAAGGGATTTTCTCAGCTTGTTGCCCCCTTGACTGATTTGACAAAGAAAGGAGCTTTTGTTTGGACAGAAGAGGCACAAAAAACATTTGATAAGCTTAAGGAGGTAATGAGTTCATGCCCTGTGCTTGCAATTCCAGATTTCTCTTTACCTTTTGTTGTTGAATGTGATGCTTCGGGAGAAGGTATAGGGGCTGTCCTAACTCAAAGGGGACATCCAATAGCATTTGAGAGTCGAAAATTAAATCAATCAGAGAAAGGGTACTCCATCTATGATAAGAAAATGTTGGCAATCATGCATGCACTTCATAAGTTTAGACAATATTTGGTATGTGGGAGATTCATTGTAAAGACAGACCATAATAGCCTCAGGTTCTTCTTGAACCAAAGGGATTTGAATGATCGTCAACAAAAATGGGTAAGCAAATTGCAAGCTTATGATTTTGATATTGAATACATGAAAGGAAAGAATAATGTGGTTGCTGATGCTCTCTCAAGAAAGCCCACTTTGTGTTCCTTATCATCTATCTCTGCTGATTGGAAAGTCTCCATAATTTTAGAGTATGCTAAAGATTCATTTGCCACCAAGATTTTGGATAAGTTAGTGGATGATAACAGGTACAAGGTTGTTGATGAATTGATTTATTACAAGAACAGGATCTTCTTAGTGCCAGGGTCAAAAACTAAGGAGAGGATATTGAGGGCCTTTCATGACACACCTTTGGCTGGTCACCAGGGATACTTCAAGACATACAGGCAAATTCGAGAGCGGTTTTCATGGAAGGGTATGAAGGAGGATGTCCTTAAACACATTAAGGAATGTATGGTATGCCAACAAAGCAAGAGTGAGCAAAATTTTCCTGCAGGGTTGTTGCAGCCACTTCCTATTCCTAAACAAAAATGGGAAAGTATTTCCATGGATTTCATCACTGGGTTGCCCAAGGTTCAAGGTAAGGATTGCATATATGTGGTGGTAGATAGACTAACTAAGTATGCACATTTCTTTCCTATCACATCTGATTTCAAGGCATCACAAGTGGCCGAATTGTTCTTCAAGGAAATTTTTAGATTACATGGTTTGCCTAGAAACATTGTTAGTGACCGGGACAGTAGATTCCTCAGCTCTTTTTGGAAGGAGCTCTTTCATTTGGCAGGAACTGAACTCACTCCCAGTACTAGCTATCACCCTCAAACAGATGGACAAACAGAGATAGTTAATAAATGGATAGAAGGATATTTGAGGAACTATGTTTCAAATCAACAACATGCTTGGGTGAAATGGTTACACCTAGGGGAGTATTGTTACAATACATCTCATCACATGTCTATTGGTATGCCTCCTTTTCGTGCTCTTTATGGTTACGATGCCCTTTCCTTTGTTGATCTAATACTTTCCGATAGCAGAGTACCCGCAGCAAGTGATTTCATCAAGCAAAGCCAAGACATAATAAGGTCCCTCAAGGATAATCTACAACATGCACAAAACCAACAAAAGATATATGCTGACAGGAAAAGGATTGAAAGATCTTTTGAGGTGGGAGATTTGGTATTTGTTAGGTTGCAGCCATATAAGCAAAGCACCTTGAAGAGAAGTGGGGCAGAGAAACTCAAGCCAAGGTTCTATGGGCCTTATAAAATCATCAAAAAGGTAGGAGAGGTAGCTTATGAATTGGAGCTCCCACCAAACAACAAAATACATAATATTTTTCATGTATCTTGCTTAAAGAAGGTTCTAGGCCAGCAAACCATAGTATCTACAGAATTACCACCTCTTGATGATGAAGGGAAATTAGTTTTGATACCAGAAGAGATTTTGGATACAAGAGAGAAAAGGTTGAGAAATAGGAGCATCACAGAGCATTTGGTCAAATGGAAAGGATTACCACTAGAGGATGCAACTTGGGAAGGAGAACATATTCTTGAGAATTCCAACCTTCATTGCTTGAGGACAAGCAATATTTGGAAGGGGAGGACTTGTCATGTCCCCTATTCAAAAAATTAAAAAAAATAAACTTTGTTAAGGCAGGCAGGCTCCAAAAAGGTGAAATTTCGGAAAAAAGGGTTAATCTTTGGAAACCAATGGACTAATAAATAAAAATTATTATTAAATTATATTTTATTAACCCCTCTTGGACGTGAGTTAGGGTTATGCCCTCTTTAAAAGGGGTTTGGAGGCATTTTGGGCTCATTCTACATCTTGATTCTTGATAATTTTCTTGTTGTTCTTCAGAGGCTGCCAAACCTGTGGAGAAGGAGACCCAAGAACGGGAGTTTGCAGGTTTCCAGGAAGGCTAAGGACGGGAGTTTGAAGCCATTCCATGTGCATGCTCATACAGAGTTCGCCCTTGTGCTGAATAGTGCCGATTTGGGTGTTTTCGGGGTTGTTTTTGGTTTGAATTTGGGTTTTCAGTTGTGTGTTTCATATCAGTTTGGTTTGCTGTTGTATTTCAGACTTTTTGATGTTGAAATAGAGCTGAATATATGTATTGGGTCGTGATTAAACTTCTGAGATAATTTATGAGTGTTTTGTGGTGTTTCCGAGCATTTTTGTGTTAATTTCGGGAGCCCGATTGAGCATAGTTTTGCCCTACATTTGTGATATGTTGTGTAAGGGCTATACAAATCTGGAAATATCATTTTGTAGGCTGTTATGCTGCTGAAATCTCTGTAAAAATGTCCATTTTCAGTTTTATTAATAATTTGTGAAGTTGTGAAGTTTTTGGCACTAATTTGGACATACCCGATTTGGGTTTTATTGGAAAATTGGCAGATCTTTGTAATATTGGTTGTTTGATTTTAAAGTTCTGATTTGAGGCTGGAAATATCATAAAAAAATCAGTAAAGGGACATTTCAGATGCTCATACTTTGGGTTTAGGACGAGGCTCTTTCTATATGTGTCCCTCACAACCTTAAGATGTCTGGCAACTTTTTGTAACAATTTCTTATGATCAAAAATATTACTACCAAACTCATGCTCTATATCTTTGATGAGCTCATCTTTTAATTTTTGAGATTGGTAGTTCCACCTTTTAAGAAAAAACACAAAATTGTTAGATATAGCTAGTATAAGAAAAGACCCAAATGAAAGGAAAAATATTGCACCAATTAATGATATGAAAAAAAATAGTGGGATAAAATTAGTTCAGTTATGATGTACAACAACCTAGTACGTATGGTGGGCTCGAATCTTTGCAGTGTGAGGTCATAAAGCCTCCTATAAAATTTATCGTTTCTTGCAAAAAATGTCATGGGATAATTAATAGTAAAAAACATTAAAATGAATCATATGAAAGAAGACTCCCACTTTTGGTTCTCTGTAGAAAAATTGGTTAGTATCTTCTACTGAAAGCATGAAATTGCAATGTACCAAATTACTAAAATAGAGAATTACTGGTATAGACAAAAGGTCATTGATAATTCAGATGATCCTACCAAACCCCTAATAAAAAGGAATTCCAGAATAATTAAACAACTTGCACAATACGACACACTAAAGAAGGTCGTGAGGCATCACTCCACATCAAAAGCCCTTGCATTCACCACTTCCTATCATGTTTACATCTTGCAAGAAAATCCTTATTACAATATAAAAAATAATTATTTAAAGTACCTGGAATCTTAGGACATTTCAAAGGCATTAATTCATTATCGTCAAACAACAATGATGTCTCCATAGATCTCATGCTAGAAACATGGGTAGCTCCAGGAAATGACGATGAATTATCACCAATAGATGCACTATGATCCACATTTGGCGGCGTACCAGACGGTGCATCTCCTACCACAAAAAAAACAATACACTATGTGATGCATCTCAAGATTAAAGTACATATTATCAACTCATAATTAACACAAAACCAAATATAGAAAAATAAGGATTTACCAGCTAGATGTCCCCTTGTTGTCGACATTGCAGTCGGCAATCTTGTACAGGCGTCCGTCAACCTCGTAGGAGTCTCCTGCACTAGATGACTTGAACAATACATTGTTAGCAAAGACATTCTGAAATAATAAAGGTAAGAGTTAAGAAGTTTTGAATGTTCAAAATAAAAAATTCCTTCTAACTTGTCAACTAAAATATTATTTTACCAGTGGCAGTCGGAGCTCTGCTACTACCGGCCTCACCGCGTTGTCCTTGACTAGGTTGTGGATCAATTGCCAAAAATTCTTGTATAACAAGAATTTAGTAGTTAAAGTTTCTTACAACTCTTTTAAAAAATTGCATCAAAAAAGTATTTTTGCACATATTACATATTTTACTTCACAACATAAAAGATTATAAAATATAAATCTTTATTGAACTTTTGTTATAACTAAATATTCATTAGAGCTTACTTCATGACGCTGAGCTTGCGCTTTCAAATCTGATAGCTTCTTCATCATCTCCCCGGGTTCCATATTTGCCTCATCCAAAATTTTCATTACTTCTATATTAATTTTTCTAATTTTTTTCTTCAACATTTTTTATGAAATTGGGAGTATCAATAATATCCTCATCAGAATGCATAGCTAGTGGCTCGGTGCTTACTGCTGCTGCTTTACCCTTATCCTGAACATCAAATTTGTGAGATGAATATCAGTAAAACTATCATAAAAACTCAAAAACCATAAATAAAATAACATAATAATATAACATTTTTCAACTATCTAATTTGTACAATTTCAAAAAGGTTTACCCTCGCTAAAGAAGGGGTGGGAGTAGCATCCTGGTGACCTCTATCATCTGTCGGATCCATATCATCCTGTCACAAAGATTAAACATAAAAAAATTTAGCTAACTGAAAGCAATAGACAACAAAAAAAAACTTATTGACAAAATGGTAAATAGTACTTATAGCCCTCATGATAGTAACTTTTTTTGTATATATGTGATTTAAATGGTAATCAATTAGCAGTTCTTCCCCTGCACTTATTGATTTTATTGCACAAACAAAAACTTCATTCCCCTCACACACCTCAAATATGCAATTGGGTTGCTTACTAGTTGAAGAAGGTCGCGTACTATTTATAAAACCTGCAATATTACCTATTGCTTTTGGTCTCCCATCAATGTATATAGAAAATTTTTTACTTTGATCATTTTTTTTCCGTTGTATATAATTAGTTGATACCCCATACCTGTGCATACTTTTTTTTTATCGAACAATCTGCATCCAATCATTGTAATTGTAACATGGACCAACATACTTGAACAATTCGACAACTTTGTTGTAACATACCTTTATCCCATCCATGGAAAATAGGCCCAAACCATGTAATGAGGATGGAGCAATGCGATATATCCTCTCATTAACACAAAAATCTATGTTAATTGGAGGTAGCTCATTGGGTATCCATTCTTTCTCAATGTGTGACTACCGAAAGGGCACCTTGATGTCGCCTTTGGTCTCATCATCATAAGAACATGACCCCCCATTAGCAAGGAAAAATTGCATGCGTTTATCAAATTTTTTTCTATTCTTTTGACCTCTAGTTGATCTCCCTCTTTTAGCCGTACTACATGTAGAGCTTTCATTTACCATTTCCTCATTTCCCTCATTCGATGTAGATAGATCTGACAAGTACCTATTTGGTGGGTCCTGCAATCCATCAAATGGAAAGTGAAAGTGACATATATAAAATGTAGTAAGTTGAAAGTGATTATACAATTATATTTCTATAATTATATTTCTATACGGACCTTCTTTGTCTATATATACATTATATGATTATATAATATGTCTATTTATAACATACGTGCTCAATGATAAACAAGAAGAATATAAGAAAATTATGTCTATTTATTGACTTATACTTGCTGATCCATGTCACTATGCACAATCCATGCCAAACGGGTCAAATCTCTTGTAGTCAATTGACTGTTTGCAAAAAGGGTGACAATCAGACACAATATAAACATCGGTAATTATAAATAACATATGTTGTAATCATTAGAAATGAACACAATAAATATGTAATCAAATTTCCTGAATATGTTAATCATTTACCTTAAGTTAGCTAAAAATCACATGATACACGTTTGCTACAAATAACTTAGAAGACAACATGAACAATAGGCAACATCGCAAACATGAACAAATTTCGCTTATATATGGAATGCAAGATCGTCAACAGAAGGGGTGACGATGTACCTGTAGTCAATTGACTATTTGCAAAAAGGGTCATAATTAGACACAACATAAACATTGGTAACTATAAATAACATATGTTGTAATCATTAGAAATGAACACAATAAATATGTAATCAAATTTCTTGCATATGTTAATCATTTATCTTAAGTTCGCTAAAAATTACATGATACGTGTATGCTACAAATAACTTAGAAGACAACATGAACAATATGCAACATCGTAAACATGAACAAATTTACCTTATACATGGAATGCAAGATCGTCAACAAAAGGGGTGACGACATTTGTAGTCATTGATTATCTTCTTCATCATCATCATCATCATCATCATCATCGCCATCATCACCATCATCATCGCCATCATCACCATCATCATTGCCATCATCACGCCATCATCACCATCATCATCGCCATCATCACCATCGCCATCATCATCATCATCACCATCATCATCATCATCATCACCATCACCATCATCATCATCACCATCAG
The DNA here is from genome assembly GCA_028749045.1 of Cupressus sempervirens. Lineage (NCBI taxonomy): Eukaryota > Viridiplantae > Streptophyta > Pinopsida > Cupressales > Cupressaceae > Cupressus > Cupressus sempervirens. Next base: position 714,511,287 of record CM053783.1, read on the forward strand.
CTTGATCTTCATCATCTGCTTCTTCATCATCTTCAATATATTCTTCTTCCATAACATTATACTTTATCGACCTTCCTCTTGGATCATGTCTAACAACAAATGACCAACCCTGTTTATTTGGAACCTCTGAGTAAAACACTTGCTCACATTGTCTTGGAAGAACATAGGGCTCATCTCCAACTGGCTCAAATGACCTTGTATTGATCATTGTAAATCCATTATCATGTTGAATAACCGTTCTATCTGGATCATTTTGATTTAGTCGTAACCTGTACCATTTGACGACGAATGGAACTACTTTGAAGGTGTTAAATTCACACTTAATTATATCATCCAAGATGCCATAGTATTGATTTTGAGATTGTTGAGGATGTATGTCGTTTCTAGATGATATATTGGTGACCTCAAAAACTGCAGTTATCCCAGAATCACAAGTTTTCTTTGTGTCATCCAACCTTTTTATGCGGAATTTTTGGTCATGATAGTACATAGCTTTGTGGTGCTTGACCTGCAATTTTTGAAGTGTGTGTAAATTATTTGCATCGTGAGTTGATACGAAACATACGTCGAGTTATGATCATTAATAAATTTCTACGTATCTCTCCACCTCTTAAACCCTTTACTAGATCAACTACCATCGACATAACATTGGAATCTCCATTACGATGAGCTTCTATAACCAATGAAGCAACACCTTCCCATGTTAATGAGCAACCATTTTTTTGACATCGTTTAATCCATTCCATCATCCAATCAAGATTGTTCGCAATATACAAATGTATTGCATCCCACTCTCGACCACCTGTTTCAAAAAAATACACCAATTAAAAATAACTTATATTGAAGATTTATATGAATTAATTAACTACAATAACATCTTAGATTTACCTCACTTTCCTCGATCTACCTTTGCCCATCAAGTACTCCCCTTCGAATTTGTTAATTGAGTTGGGATCCCAAATACAATCTACATAGATGTTTGCTGCAAACTTAGGAAGATATTCAGTAATGTACACCATGGTCTGGTATACCATATATCCCTCCACCATAGAACCCTCAGGATGTGCTCTCTCTCAAACCAAGCCTTTCAAAAATTTCAAGTGCCTCTCAACCATCCACATTGACCCGGTTGGTACAGGTCCACACAATTCAATCTCCTCAACTTGATGTATGAGGTAGTGTTCTTGTGCATTGAAAAAACTTGGAGGTAGACACTTTTGCATTTCACACATCAGAAGAGGAATTTTTCTCTTCCAATATTTTATATGTTCTTTATTGATTTCTTTAGATGACAACCACCTCATGTATTTTCCAAGATCATATATAACCTGTTTAACATTGTTGGCATAGTGGTGTGGGAGAGATAGAGGTAGAACGTACTGCAATATTTGTAAAATGATCTTGTCAATATTTTATAAAAGAATGCAATTGAAACTACATGCAGTATATAAATATATAGTGAATACAAAATAACATGAATTACCTTAATAAATGTATGCCAATCGTGTGTTTTCAACCCTGGCCCAAATTCACTTTTATTTGATATGACATTGTTTATGTTCGCAACAAATCCTGTGGAAAATCGTATTATTTTTATGACTTCTTTTATAGCATTGCTCTGCTGGTCTAACAATAACCAACTAAGGGCACTTGTATCAATCCGGTCTCCATTGTTATTTGGTTGAATACCATTTTTCATTACATGGTTGGATTCTTCAATGTCACTACAAGTTTTGACAATTTGATCTTTGTCACACCTTCCATCCAAAATTTTCCATAATGTCTTTGCTACATTCTTTCCAATATGCATAGGATCGAACAAATGCACAATTGGGAGTTTCTCGTAGTATGGCAACCTAGTAAATTGCGTAGGATAAATTTTTAGTCCTTTTGGAAGTTGGACATTGATGTCTTGACGACCTTCACAACCATCAATCACATCATCAGTAAATAAAACACAATATCGAAATATAAATTTGAAGCAAAAAGCATCAAATGGAATGACATTACCTCGACGATTTATTTTATTGTATGCCAACTTCCATAGGTGAGGTGTCATTCTCTGTGGCTTTGACGTAATCTCTTCTAGACCATTGAAAATATGTTTTTCGATAATTCAGTACTTATGATTTATGTGCAGAAAGTGTCTATTCTCATCAAACACCTGCTTTCTTAAACTTTTTGAATGACGAGATTTTGTCTTGGGACCACAAACTGGACATGTAAATTTATCCTTTGTTTGAAGACCTACAAGATCATGTATAATTGGATTAAATGTGTTAACTTTGACATACCAAAAAAGAGGTGTCAAGAAGAGAACATACCACAAAAATGTGTTAGCCCAGGGGCATCGTGTATTGTCCATACAAGCATTGCATGAAATTGAAATTGTCTTTGTCCTATTGGTCTACAAATGTCATACATAGTAACCCCATTGCATAACACCACCAACTCGTCGATAAGGGGTTCAATATATATGTCGATATCTTTGACTTGGTACTTACCTAGTTGAATGAGCAAAAATATTACATAATTATTTTGACCATTTGATGGATTAGTAATAATAAATTAATTTAGATGACCACTAAATCAAAAAATACCTGGAACAATCAGTGTCAACATTATGTGCTCTCTCTTTATGGACAACCAAGGAGGTATGTTATTGTTGATAACAAAAATAGGCCACACTGAGTAAGTAGATCTCATCTCTCCATAAGGATTGACACCGTCTGCTGCCAATGGAAGCTTGAGATTACGAGGTTCTTCTTTAAAGTGTGGTCATTTTTCCTCTATTTCCTTAAATTTCGAACCATCTGTAGGCATTCGCATAATGTCATCTTGACTTCTATTGCGTGCATGGTAATCCATAAATTGTGCCAAGCTATTGCACTTGAATAATCGTTGCAGACGTGGAATAATGGGAATATGTTGAAGAACCTTGCGAGGCACCTTTTTTGTTAATCGATCTGATTGATATCTACTGATATGACAAGTAGGGCATTGTGTTGCAAATTCATGTTGTTTATGATATATAATATGATCGTTCGAACATGCATCTATTGTTTGATACTCCATTCCACTATCTTGCATGATGGCAGATAATTCTCGGTACGAGCGAGTTAGAATGTTTGATGGTGGTAACAAACACTCACCTATCAACCTACGACCAAAAATATAATTTCTTAATTTAAAGAATATTAATTGCTACATGAACCCAATGTTAATTGTAAGGGAACTACGAGTAAAATAATGAAAGAAGATGGCATACCTTAACATACATGTCATTGCTACATTGGATAAACCATTCATAACCTTCAAGTTCACCAATAGCAATACAACGGCAAGAAGAGTTGTTTTGGAGCCTTCATATAGGGACTGGTGTGCCTTCTCAAGTAAAGGTACATCAAACTCTGCGTCATCATCACCATCATCATCATCATCATTATCATCTTGATCATCGTGATCATTTTGATCATCTTGATCTTCTTCCATGGTATCATTACCTTCTACTTCAATATTCACACCTCCATGTTCCCTCGTTTGGGAATCCACATTCTTCGAATTGTCATGGTCCATAACATGAAACTCAGGGATGTTGATCTATATGAAAATGATGACCTTATATTAACCATGACCATGATGTCATCATCAATTCATGTCTTCTGTAATTTATAAACTATTAAAATACATACCAATGGGCAATACTCGTTTCCCCCTTCAATGTGACCATGTTGCCTACAATGTTCCTCAGCTGTTGTGATTAGATATCTTCGATTCTTTAAGCCCTTACACATTTTGCAAGGACAATAACATTTTCCATCACCTTTTCTTTTTAAGTTAGACCACAGTCTAGCAATTGTCTCCCTATTTTTTTGTGCGTTGATATCGTCAGACATGGTCTTTCTTGAATGGAATGACTCATTGGTGGAAGAAGGATAATTTGTTTGCAACCTGCAGATGGAGTAGTAAGAGGAAGACACATATAAAAAGGAGTTAGGTCTCTAAACCAAGTAGGAGTTAGGACATGCTGGAGTGGGGTCAGCCCAAGATATTTTGGAATCTTGAAGAACCTGGTAAAGGGTATCTGGAAAGGTGAAAATAAACAAGTATTTTTACAGCTACAAAGGAGGAATTGAGAGCATTATAAATAATGAAGAAGAAACTTAAATCCATACAACTTCACCTCTATTTACAATTTGACCTTTCTGCAAGTGAAATATGACAATATACAAAATTTCCAATCACATTTTCACTTTAAAAAGAACACCAAATATACCTTTGCTACAATATCTTCTTCAGATTCTTCGCTATCAGATTCTTCAGAACTGCAAGCTCCTATGCAGAAAAAAGATGAGATGTACTAAGTAATTTTTGATGGGCAATATTTAAACAAATCAACTATCAAATTTTTTTTTAATGAAATTCAGTTGCTTTATTATGTACTGAAGACTTGGCAAGATGTTCCCAAGTCTATCTATAGAATGCCTATCTGCATGGTTGTTTGCAAATAGTCTAGTATGGTGCCGCTTTTGAACAACAACAAATGTCACTAGGGCTGGTAATTTGGTCAAGAGATGCACAAGCCTGTTGACACCACAGAACTTTTAGTTCATCATATAGCATTCAGCTGTCTTCTTTAACAAAATCCAAAGAGAATACAAACAAACTAATGAGCCGTGTCTATCTCAATTGAATAGCAAGTACTATAGTGAGTATTAGGAAACTGACCTTGCGAATAGCATCCAGTTCATAAAGTATTAGGAAAGTGACCTTGCTAATTAGTTTAACATAGATTGGTGAACATAAAATTCATAATAAAAATCTGATTTTTTTCCACACTTGTTCAAACCATATAATGAAACGACAAAAAATGAATTGTATACAAAGACCATATTGTAGGCTATCCAAGTTGAAAGTGAATAGATGACCTTTATGGGGTGTTGTACCAAGTGGAGCAAGTATGTGAGAGCTTGAAGATGAAGGGCTCCTATTTTAGGGCCAATATTTGGTGGTTTTGAGGTGCCTAGGGAGAACCTTTGATGCTAAGTCTTAGTTATGTAGACTTTTGTGCATCTGGTGAGCTTTCTACGAGTTTGTACCTGTTGTATCAGCAGCCACTATGCCCTATTCCAGAGCTTTAGTATTCTGATTGACATCAATTATAAGTGTGCATCCAGATGTTAGCTACAATTGATTGGGGTGGCTTTTAGTGTGTATCAGTCTAATTTGACATGTGTGATGGCAGTATCAATGTGTTATCAACATCTTACATTATTTAGAAGAGGTGTAGTTCAGTGGGTAAATGTTCGGTCATTGTGGGAATGTTATTCTATGCTTTCTGTTAGGTTAATTTGTGTTGCTGCAGCAGCCTAATTTTATAGTCTGAATGTTGTATCAGTTTGTTTCAATAATGTTCTTGTTATTTTGCTATATTGTAATGCATCTCACTATAATGTCCCCTTTTTGACATGACATTCAATAATAAAAATAAAAAGTAAAAATATAAAAAATTAAAATAACATGTAATATAATTATAATTTAATTAAGTTTAGTGAATGATCAAAATGAATGCAATAAAGAGTTATGAGTATAAAAGGATTAAGATATAAAGGAGAGACGATTCTATGAGAAGAGAACATGAAGGAAGCAAAAAATCATTTGGAAATAAATTATTATTCCGTGAGGCAACAATGAAGGGTGGCGACTCAATTCCTTTTGAAGGGTGGCAATTCTTTTATAAATAAAATATAAAGGGAAGATCAATAGAAATTCACCATCAAATGTCATTTCATTCAACTAGATACAAAATCAGAAATCCATTCAAGAATCAATTTATGAAATCATTACACACCAATATATCAAATCAGCATTCATTCAATCATCACTATCAACATTTGTTAAATCATCAATCCTGAATCCATCAAAGTAAACCATTCAATTGTCCACCTATCATCAATTGGGAATCAAATATCAAAATAACCAAACAATCAGACCAGCAAGCAAACAATCAGTCACTTATACAGGCAAATATCAACTATTCGAGTATCAACCATTCTAGCATCCAATCATTTAATTATTTATAATTAAGACATCAATTGGTTAAGCATCCACCCATCAATCGTTCAAGAAACGATAATAAAGAGAAATCAGACAATTGACAATGATCTATCAAATACATCAAGATATCAGTTTTGAATTCTAGTTAGTACTTGCAAACTGGACAGGTTCTGGGCCCATAGGGTAGGGTAAGGATTTGAGGCAATACTTATGATACATATTCCACAAAAATTAGCATAATTGGTATAAATACTAGGTCGTTACTGCAGAGCGTAAAAATTGGTTGATTAGGACATTTAGCAATTCCCGATTTGGGTATTCCATTTCAATTTGTTTAAATTGTTTTGTCCAATGTAGGTTGATGCTTTTTAGTTTCAACATTGAAACCCAAAGTGTCATATTTGGTAAGCATGTTTGTTCTTATAGCCTTAAATTCATTGACTGTGATTTTAAGAAAAATCTACAGCGAGACTTATTTTTCAGATGCATGATGAGATACGATTTCCACATTGAAAAGTTTTATGAGAATTCCTAGGTTCAACAACTATGTCTTTTCTAGGGCTTATAGCATCTCTTCTTTTGAGCTTATGCAAGTGACAAAGTATGAGTAGGGTAGACTTTAGCAATGGCTATTGCTTTTGTTATTATTCCATTGTTTATTATTTTTCTTATCTCATATCTATGTTTATTTTACATTTTTTCATTTCCACGTAAATTGTGGCCTGAGGGGCCACACTTTTTTATATTGATTTAAGAAAAAAGATCACACATAAGGGTGCATCTATAGCTAACTACTTAACATCTAGAATCATATTAACAAAAAGGTTCATATTCATTCTCAAACATATTAAATTGTACATCAGCATAGCCACTAGGGCTAGCCTCCAAGAGCAATCTAGAAAATTTCCACTATTCAGAAGGATGACAAGAATCATAGTCCATCTTGCAAAAATCATTTTCCAGACCGATAAACAGGCTTTCTCAAGAGTATAGAGAATAGCCCAAGCTTCCATCTAATTTTTAGAATGAGTACTTAAGGAAGTATAAAAGAAAAACTAAACAAGGCTTAAAGTTCCACTACTAGTACCACCCATTCCTGTTGGACGTGGATTACTCCTTGAAAACTCATCTATATTGATTTTGAGGAAATCATTTGGGAGGGGAGACACTAACCTAAATGGTTCACTTTCTTGACTTGTTGAACTCTGGGACTAAACCTATTTTGTGAAGAAAGAGAAAAGTATTGATCCAAGTGATTAGCAATGTGGAGATCCAAATGACCAGTTGACTGAGATAGCTCTTGTTTTGACAAACCACCCTCTCATGAAATCTCATTCATATTATAATCTTGCACGATCTTATCATAGCAAAGGTGATTATGAAATTGTTGGCCGCTACTACATGGCATCAGTCAAGGAAAGCCAGAAGCCACAGGATTTTGTGTTGCCATACTTTGGGTTGGGATAGGTTAAATGAAATTGGGAGATCTTAAGAGTTCTCTCTCAAATTTTAAAAAGGTTCTGGAGGTTCACCCTGAGAACTGTGAGAGCTTGAAAGTTGTAGGCCATATATATGCTCAACAAGGGCAGCGAGAGAAGGCTTTGGAAATTCTAAGAAAGGCAACTCGCATAGATCCATGTGATGCTCATTCCTTTATTAAGATGGGTGAGTTATTGATATCATCAGACCCCAGTGCAGCCTTAGATTCTCTTAACACAGCAAAGTCTCTTCTGAAGAAGAGCAAAGAAGATGTACCCATTGAATTGTTAAACAACATTAGGATTCTTCATTTTGAGCGTGATGAACTAGAGTTGGCTCAACAAACTTTCATGGAGGCATTAGGAAATGGCGTTTGGGTTGAATTCATCAATAAAAGCCCCAGTATCAATTCTGAAGTTTTTCCTGTGTGTTCAAAGGATATGGAATTCTTCCATCGACTAGAAGAAGAAGGTGTTTCACTTGAGTTGCCATGGGATAAAGTGACAACACTATTTAAATTGAGTTGCTTTTTAAATACTATTTAAATATAATTTAAAATATGAATTTATCCATGAGAAATCCAATGAATAGGTGCTCCTGCAACATAGACGGAGATGCTGATGCAAGGTATGATGTTACTGACTTCCCTCTTAGTGCCCTAGTCCACCAACTCAGACATAAAACCATGGGACAAAAAAGAAAAAATGTTGGATTTAAAAGCTTTTTCTATCAATTATTAGGAGTATGAACGAGGTCTGCATGTCAGATTCGAATGAAGCCCTAAGATTCATTCAAAGCCCCCACACCAATATCGACATGGAGGCTTTGAGTGAAGCCCCTTGGGACCTTCATTCAAAGATTTGGCTTCATTTCAAGCCCCTAAAATTTAGCTTCCCCACTTTCCATCTGATTTCTTCATTATGGGAAGTGGGAACCATTATTGTGGCCCTACCCAGGAACAAAATTTTATCACCTAATTTTCCTTTTGTTGACTTCATGATCTTTCTATGAAGCAAATAAAATAATAACTAACATTTTCTATGTTTCAAACTTCTATGTTGACTAAAAAACATTTGCTGAAATAACTTTATTTGACAAATTCCATTAAAAAATTATAACCTTTTTCAACCTAGACTAATATTAGACATTTTATAAGTTACATTAGATTAACATGTTTAAAAGTAACTACACATATCTAAATGTGTGCACTACAGAAGTGTGCGATAAAAATATATATGTATATTTCAATCTATCTTGACATATGTTCATAATCACTCGTATGAAAAGGAATGTATTCAAATATTTCAAGCTCATCTTTGTCATTTGGCTCCCCAAAAATGTCCATACAAGTAACAAAATATTATAGAAAGTCAAGTATTCAAACTATTTGCTAAATGTTACAAGAGAACGATAGATCATTCATTGTTGAATATATAAAATATTTCATATACCACAGAATAACTATTTTATAAATGAAAACTTTCATACATGGGATGAAGCATTCTGGTTGTTTGAAAGTCTATTGGACATTGTGAGCTTGCATAAAAAATATCACAATAGTCCTTGAATGCTTGAATGTTCTTTGTTCACCTATAAGTAGTGGTGAATATCGAAATAATGAGACATTTTATTTAATCTACTATATGGATTTGAAGTAAACAAAATTATTATAGCAACTCAATGCAAAGGAAAATCAATATATTTAATTTAAAATAGTCTAAATGTGTTCATACAAAAACTATAAATGATTATCCCTATTTAATTGATCTTTATATATTCCTAGTTTTTCAGCTAATGACCAGCCAAATGAAGCCCATAAAGACAACAAGACACAATTTATACCCAAATTAGCATTTTAGAATATTATGAGTGAACCACTTTTCTTTCTTTGTAGCCTATTTTATCTTGGAAATAGGATACCAAATCATGTTGTTATCCTTGATGTATAATCTTATCCTAGTTGATATTTTCTAACAAAAAATTCAATAATCTATTTAGATAACTTGTCTTTTATAGTGTTAACCATTCTCCAAAAATAGATATTTTTTTTCTAAAAATATCTTCGAACTCAATGGAAAGCTCATGATTCAACCTCTTGTCTCCTATTGAGGTATTTTGGGGATGATATAATAAATAATTCATTCCATCCTACATTGGTAATACTTCTTATTTGGTGAATACATCATTTCATCAAAAAGACTCTTTGTGTGGTGAACCTTTAGTATTTTACCTATACAGTAGATAGATCAGAAGCAACAACATATTTAAATAAACTAAATATCTCTAGAAACATATATGTATATATGTAATAATGTAAATCAAATCAATCCGGAATATTTTCAAGATATAAGTTAAATTCTCATGGATCATTTAGAAGTCATATGTCACAAAAATCTTCAAGTGGGTTACAATTTCTTATTTTTGAAAAATAAATCAAATATTGAATAAATTTGAACCTAAGATTTATTTAAATTTTTTTAAAGATATATATTCAATAAAAAAATAAAAAGATAAAAGATAATAGAACTATATCATTGAACATAAGAGGAACAAAATTTCATCACTTGATTTTCCTTTTGTTGACTTCAAAATCTTTCTGTGAAACAAATAAAAAACAAATAACATTTTCTATGTTTCAAACTTTTATATTGACTATAAAACATCTTCTCAAATAACTTTATTTGGTGAATTCAATTTAAAAGATTAGAACCATTTTCAACATAAACTTATACTAGATTTTCAACAATTTTCAAACTTCTATTTTGACTACAAAAGATCTCTTGGAATATAGATCATCCATTGTTGAATATGTAAAATATTTCATACACCATACTATTTAATCTTGCCAGGCTGTTTGAACAGCTACATGACACTGAAAAAGCAAATCTTTTGTACAAGCTAATATTGTTCAAGTTTCCTGATTATGTGGATGCATATCTACAACTTGCAGCCATGGCCCAGGCTCGAAATGAGCCAACAGCCATGGCCTAGGCTCGAAATGAGATCCAACTAAGCCTAGAATTGATTGGGGAGGCACTTAAGGTGGATAAAACCTCAGTAAATGCGATTAACATGCTTGGCAACCTGGAACTAAAAACAAATGACTGGCTTAAAGCAAAAGAAATAATTAAAACTGCACAAAATGTATTAGATGGTAAGGATGCTTATGCTGACATTTCTCTTGGAAACTGGAATTATTTTGCAGCTTCACGCAATGAGAAGGAGGATCCAAATGCGGAGGGAATACATCTTGATAAGGCTAGGGAACTGTATTGTAAAGTGTTGGCTCAAAGACCTGGAAATGTCTATGCTGCAAATGGGGCATGTATTGTGCTAGCCGAAAGGGGTCATTTTGATATTGCAAAGAAAATTTTCACACAGGTTCAAGAAGCTGCAGCAGGAAACATCTTTGTTCAGATGCCTGATGTGTGGGTAAATCTAGCACATGTTTACTTTGCACAGGGACAGTTTGGGCTTGCAGTGAAAATGTATCAAAATTGTTTGAGGAAATTCTATTTTGGCGCTGACACCCAAATTTTATTATATTTAGCTCGATCACATTATGAAGTAGAACAATGGCAAGATTGTAAAAGAACATTATTAAGAGCAGTACATTTGGCACCCTCAAATTACATGTTACGCTTTGATGTTGGTGTTGCCATGCAGAAGTTTTCAACTTCAACACTTCAAAAGAAAAAACGTACTGCTGATGAGATTCGTCAAGTAGTGTTTGAATTAAAGAATGTGCTCCGTGTGTTTAGCCAACTGTCAGTAGAGCCAATTCCTCATACACATGGCAGGTTTCAAGGATTAATACAAGCCGCCCACGTTGCAGCCCTATATGATTGCTTTCACAACCTGCCATCTCCGTGCATTTTTTCTATATGTATGCTAATTTGATTTAAGGAACTGTCAGGCTATGTAATTGTATGATTTGATCATGAGCAAAACTTTGTGAAATAATGAAATATGATAAAAGAAACAAGGAATATGCACTATGTTTCAATGAATTTTTAAAAATGTCAAGGTTGATTTTGCAAGATGAGCATCATAGAACTTTACAAAATTATGAAGACAAGGCAGATTTTGTGTTGCTAAACAAAAAAGCATATTTCTAACTGAAGTATTGACATAAAAAGTTTAGTAACTGTCCTAGAAAGTAATCTTGACGAAAGAGAGCATATTCTTAAAGTAGTGGCTTGGTAGAAATCCATTAAAAAACACAATACAACTTGAATATGTCAGTATATGGTAGAGAGTTTTACATGGCATTCCTGGGATAAATAGAATAGTAGTCAAGCCCTATTCAAGAATGAAAAAGCTTGTTATTTTTCAAGGAGATGACTTCTATCAAGACGAATCATTAAATGTGGAGTGCACTTTGTAACAGATACAAAAGATTGCATGAAAGTTGTGAAAGGGGTGTAGAAGATACTCACTTTTTCCTTGTAGAGTAACAAGTAGTTGGTGTTGTTGTTTCTATTATTGTGAATTATGCAAAGTAGCCAATTGCGTTTGATAAGAAACTCAATGTCAATTCGTACGACATCCATTTCAAAGGAAGAAGACCTAATAAAGATAAGGCTCTTCAAGCCCTAAGGAGATCAAAAGCGTTCAAAATTCTAGAACCCTACACAATCAAGAGAAGATAGTGTGCAGAGTTTCCCCTAATAGTTGAGATCATGAACATAATCCAAATAGGCAGTTCGTGGAAAGTTGCATAGTATGAGTGAAGAATCTAATGAGATGATACACTGCCTATCATAAAAAGTGGAAAAAAAAACCCCAAAAAAAACTTTAAAATACCATGTGATCGGAGCATGAAGGAGGTGGCAAGAACAACAGCTAAAACAAAAGGGTGATGACATTCAAGAAAGCACAAATGGAAGTCTACAATCATAGCAATAAGTCACAACAAAGTTTTATTACAATGTTCTACAATCAAACGCACCCGTCAATGATTTGTAGCAGACGTGCCCTTGTGCCCTTTTCGATGGAGACCGAACTTTTTTGCTTCCCTCGCACCAATGTTGATGGAGACCGGACTCGCAGCTTTGCCAAATGAAATGTGAATTACATTTTTGCCCTTTATTTTTTGTTTTATGCTGTCGTGTGTGTTGCAATTCCGACAAAATTAATTTGTCGCAATTGCGACCTACACAAGCATGTTATTAAAAAAAACAAAAATTTTCTTTATAACGCGACTAATCAACCCATTTAAAAAACTTGGTCGCAATTTTTGGTCGCGATTTAGGGTGAAATGCACTAGTGAGACCTAATCAAGGGTAGTAAAGCACAAGTACAATTACCAGTACAAGTGTAGGCTTAGGTGGTGAAGTTTCACAGAGCATGCAGCAACAAGAAATGCATCTATAAGACTTAGAGGTTGATATTTCATCCTCTACAGTTGGCAACAACAACCGCAAGGTTCAAGAGACACTAAAGGATACTCAAGAGTTTGTGGGAGCTCTTAGGAAGAGTACTAAACAGCGGAGACAACCAACCAAGTTCAACATCAGTTAATTGGTAGCTAGTGAACCTTCCAGTTATCAAAAGGCTGCAGAGCATCAGGTATGGGGAGATGTTATGGTTGAGGAATATTCTTTAATAATGCAGAATGATGTGTGGGAGGTAGTTCTTAGACCAACAGATAAGGCAATAGTTAGATCACATTGGATCTATAAGATAAAACACGGGCAAATGGTAGCATCAAGAAATACAAGGTAAGATTCGTGGCCAAAGGGTTCTCTTAAAAGGAGGGAATCAAATGAATGTCAAAACAACATTCCTTAATGGTGAGTTGAAGGAGGAGGTATACATAGAGAAACCAAAAGGCTTTGTAGCACACAACAAAGAGACCCTCATCTGCAAATTGAAGAGAATGCATTGGACAACGACCAAGCATGTATTGTGTTACTTGTGTGGTACAATTGAGTATGGGATCAAATGCGTCCGAGGTGAAGGTGTAAAATTGATAGGCTATACTAATGCAGATTGGGCAGGAAGTACAACAGAGAGAAGGAGCACTTCAGAGTGTTGTTTCAATTTGGGATTAGGAGTTGTATCTTGGTTCGGTAGGAAGCAGAAATTTGTGCCTCTAAGTTCAGCAGAAGCATAATACATACTAGTTAGCATGGCGACATGTGAAATTATATGGCTTCAAAAGTTGTTAGTAGCCTTGTTTGGTTAGAAGGTTGAGACTACTGTGATACACTGTAATAATCGAAGTTGCATCAAGTTGTCTAAGAATCCAATATTTCATGATATGTCTAAACATATAGACATCAGATATCACTTAATCAAAGATTGTGTAAAACAAGGGTTTGTTCAACTAGAGTACATACTTACTAAGGAGCAAGTAGTAGACATCCTAAGGCATTGGGGTAGGTAAAATTCATCTTCTTCATAAATAAGTTGTCATGCAGAACAACTTCCTTGCTAAGTGAGAGTGTTAATTTAGGTAGCTTGGACAGTTGTTCGTCCTTATATGATTAATTAGCAAAAATTGGTTAATTAATTGACTCCTCGAAGCAACTAGTAACCTATTGGTTAGGTTATTTTAATCAAGAAGTAACTAGAAACTTCTTGGTTAGGTCGTCTTAATCAAGAAGCAACTAGAAACCTCTTGGTTATGTAGTATAAAGGCAGGTCAAAGGAGGCCTTTGGTGAACAAAGGAACACAAGAAGTTGTAGAAGCATTTGCAGTATTAGCAAATGAGTTTGCAGTGATAGCAAACAGTCGTGCAGTGTTAGCAAGGGTGCAGTGATAGTGTTGGAGATAGCAATGAGGAATATCAGTAAGAGAAATTAAGAGATTTTCTGAATTTTGTCAGTGAGATGCAAAACATTTTTTATCTCTTGATTTGTTGAAGCTAATATATTTTCCATTTGCAAAACTGGTTTTCCCTTGGCAATTTTTCCAAGGACGATTTGTCCAAAAATATTGTGTTCTTTGTATTGTGAATTTCTTTCTGTATTTTTATTGGTGAAGTTGCAGTTGTATTATTTTTTGATATTAGCTGTGAATTTGCTTTCAATTGTTCAATAATCGTTTACGGTAGGAGATTAATAATCAATGGCTCCAATAGTGTTACTTTTCACGCTTTACCCTTCCCTCATAGTTGTTGGAAGCAATCTTGTTCAATGTTTATAAAACAATTCATACATCTTGGTAATTAAAGAAACTTATTTAAATATTCAAACATATTTATTACCATTCAAAATCCCACAACATACAAAACATATTCAATTGAACTGATTTTTCTGAAATACTTGTAACACTACTAAATCTTTAATGGCTAATGAACATAGCATGTAACAAATCAGACAGTGTGTAGAGTTCATCTAGACAAGGAATCAACCATCTGTGAATTAAACCATACAAAAAACCACAATCAGATGACATGACCAGACTACCTAATTTTATGTACCTAACTGAATGAAACCTGCATTGCATCAAGTCTATCTCTGTTGTTTTTTTCGACAACTAAGTACATAATTTTCAAAATACTTTTCAATTATTAGAAAAAACTTATATTTATTATAAAAATAATAGGAAACAACTAAAAATATATTGAGTTTACCAAATGGAACCATGGTTATTATAAATAAAAATAGAAAGCACCAAATACTCTGAATTACAAAATAGTTGAGACAAAGTAAAATGAATAATAGCACCAAAATGAGCAAGAATAATTTCAAAGTGAATGTATATGTAAAAACTGAAGGAGAAGAGATCAATGCAAAATCTCTGCCAATGTATCCAAGGATAATATGACAACAAATGACTTACTGAAGCCTTACAGTACAACCCACAATCAAAAAATGTTCCACTGCGTTGGAAACAACAACTTGGAGGGAGGGATGAGAGCACAATGATACCATACAGTAGGAATAAAAAAAAAGTGTTGTCAATGCAGTATCGGCTTTATATGCACGGATAACGTTACAAAAATATACTAACTCGATACATCTGAATCCACATTGTTTTCCAATATAAACCCCAAATGACAAACATCTCATCATTAAAAGTAGCTTGGAGTCTTATGCATCTACATTTCTGAATGTCAGATTAAATAATACAAAGCAACCAACTGCATGCAGGTAAAAGTTGGTAAAATGATTTAAAGATTTGTTGCCTAGTGACCCAAAATTAACTAAATTACGAGAACTGCAAATATTACTGAGAAAACTGTAAAAAAATAAAGATTACACTTGAGTTACAAAAATAAAAGACCATTGCAAGCTACTAGGATAAGCAACCGCAATAGCTTGTGTAGCCAAAATCTTATTTTATGATGAAATTTCCATTTCCCAAAATTACGAAGGCCACGAAGAAATTAGTACTCTGTCTCCACTAACCCATCAATCAATCCAAAATCCATTGCCTGTAAAATTGTAAAATAGATATATGAAGATCTTCAAACAGATTTATATTAACAAGTACGATAAGCTACAATGCATACAAATCTATATATTTTCATTGCCATAGAGAAATAAAATTATGGGGGTTACCATATTGGCACACAACATATTTAAAAGATTTTAATAATAGTTAGGAAAATCCACATATAAAAGAGGTCTTTAATGGAGGCTATAAGATATGAAGCAAGTGACAATCATTCACCATAGTTGAAAATCTCAACAGTATATCTTCCAAATGCCAATATACGAGGAGTCATACGGTGAATGATATTATCGCATCAAATAGCATCGACAATTTAATAAAAATATCATGTCGTGTTTTGTTCAAAAACTTGCAAAAAACTTGTGCCTAGAGCAGACGGCTTAAACATCACACACTAAGGCTTGATTCCTATGCTAAAAGTGTTAAATGCTAAAAGTTGACCTATTTTTTAAAGCTTAAATTCTTACTTAGTGTGTGATGTTTAAGGGTGGCCTGCATAGAGCCAGTAAATATCAACGACCCAAGTCAATGCAAAAGGCAAAACTAAAAATAGAGGTTAGGTTTTCCATTTTTCTTCATAAAGGGACGTCGCTTTTCATTTAGTTTTTTAAGGTGTCACAGGTCTAAGAATATGCCACTTCTCTTCATCTGAGGGTTCCATCTGAACAAACGTGCGTCTTATGAGGATTTCTTCTAATCTGAGAAAACTCATCTTGGAAGGTTTTGATTCATTCTAAATCTTTTCAATTAAATTTTAATATAATAGTTAACAGTTATTAATAAACATATAATAAAATCTATACTATAACCTTTAATTTTAATGTAATAGTTAATAATAAACGTATAACAAAATCTATACTATAACCTTTAATTTTAATGTAATAGTAATAGTTAATAATAAACATAAAACAAAATCTATACCATAACCTTTATTATAAATTATTTTTTCCAAGTCTTTGTAATTATATATATTTATTTGATCAGTAATTGTTTTTTGCTGTAGCTTTGAACCAGTAGAATCACAATGAGGGACCCATCCCCTCTGACATTATAGTGGCTTGTGATTTCCTATCAGGATTTAACTGTGTGATTTTGAGTCAAACTCATGAGTTGCAAGTTTTGGGTTTAACCATTGAGGAAACTCCATAGTTAAGCGCGCTCAGGCTGCAGTAGTACTGGGATGGGTGACCTCCTGGGAAGTCTTAGTGCTTCACCCCTGCGAGCATCACCTAGATCCAATGAGTGCTAAGTGTTCCATTTATTCTCATGAGAGATGGATTCATGTTGAATCACTACTCATAAAACATGGGTCAAAGAGTTTGACTCAAAATCACACAGTTAAATCCTGATAGCAAATCACAATTTTACTTGCCATGGAAATTATCTCCTACTTATCAATTATAGTGGTTGTTAAGACGTCACTTTTTTAATTGTTCATCCTTATCCCTCCATATTGATATATCCTTATAATTCCCTTATCCAACTTTCACCACCTTATCTCTCCAATAGGCCAGGACCTCTTGTGTCTCCCTGCGACCTAAACAACCTTATCCCTCCGGTAATACTCTCCTTACATCTCCAAGCATGTAACAACGCCTCCTTATTTCTCCCATCTATGTTGTTCACGTGACTACACTAGCACCCTAGCCTGATTACCTCCCCATCTGGTTCACACCTTTGCAATTAAATTTTAATGTGATAGTTAATATCTAATAATGACAAAAAAATATTTTTCAAAATATATGTAATATTGAACATCAATAAAATATATATCTAGACATTAGTTTTTACAACAAACAGTTCATAGTTAAAAACTTAATATATAATCAGTAATTCTTCATATTTAACAAGTCACCATATACTATATAGTATAAATTTATAATTTGATATGTATATATCAAAAATCAATAACAACATAAATTTATAATTTATATTTTAAATATGAAATAAGATGTTTTATTTATATTATATTATATTATAATATATTTATTTTGTAAAGTCTAATTAACTTTGATGATTGATCTCAGTTTTCAATTAACATAAAAACAAGTTCAGAAGGGACCCGAAACTTTTGACAACTCAGAGCATAAAGATATTCAACGAAAGCTCCACAAAAAAAGTTGCCATAAGACAATTAGCAACCCAAGACAAACCAAGAGAATAGTGCAAAGTACAACACTATTCAGGACCAAAAGAAACTGGCACAGTAGAAGTAAAAAAACAGGAAGCCCAATCTGTCCAATGGGATTGAAACCAGGAACCCAGATCTTACACAAAACAAGGAAAAAAAACTAGGAATTTCCTTTACCTCCATTCTCCTGGGAGCACTGAGTCATGTCAAAATCAGGACAAAACTTTTTATGTTGTTTTCCAACAACTAGGATCCAACCCTCTTCCACCATAGAAGCCTGCTACCATCTCAAGAAAACTAATCTTGAAACCCCAAGATAAAAGCATGAGATGAATCAGCTGCAACATAACCAACAAGAGGGTTCTGGACAAAACCAACACTGAGACCCTCAACTAGAGGAATGTCATCAGAACCGATGATAGAAGACATAACAACATTAACAGTGTTAGCATTAGCAAATATCTTGGCACAAAACAATCCTGCCTCCTCCAGCAAAGGAGAAACATCAGACCCAAATTTACCATAGTAGCAACAAAACAACCAAAAGATTTCCCGATAGACCCAACAGAAACAGAACGAGCACCAGTACTAGCCAACACCTGCTAACTTACCAACATCAGAGCTACCAGAAGCAATACCAGTAGCCTCAACAGGAAAAGAACCATCAGGAGAGATGTCCATAGAACTAGTAGGCATAATACCCGCAGAAGGAGATTCCTGTGCAACAATCTGGGAAAAGCTCTTCTTAGCAACAATGCAATGTTCACAAGAGGCAATCTAACCCACATTGAACTGCCAAATGACCCGTTTTAAAACACTTCTTACATTTGAAGAGGATCCCTTCATAGCCCAAAGTTTGAACCCAAAATCCTTTAGAATGCTCTAGCTTGATCATTTCAGGGAACCCTTAGAGATGTCCATCTCCATGACGATCCGTGCACAAGTAGAATGCAAATAGTCCAATGACTCATCATCCACCATCAAGAACTCACCAAGAGCATTTCCCACTGCTTCCAACAAGAAATCAACCCGAAGACGAAGATCAAAATAGGGAAGCCTCACCCATATCAAAAACTTGGAAAAGGATTCAAAAGCAGAGGAAAAATCGGGGTGCCACGGTTTCACCAGTAATGGATAATGATTTGTCCAAGCAAAAGAGTGATCACACAAAATCATCTTTCTATCCTCAACAATTTCAAACTTAGCAATGAAAAATCCCTCGGCCATAGGTAAACTATGAACAATACTTGATAAAATAGGTTCCCACATAGAGGAGTTCCACTATGCAAATCAGGAAGACTTAGCCAGAAACCCTTGAAATGACATATGACAATATGATCATAAAAAATAGAGGCAGCCCCAATGTCTTTCACCACATCCTCCTCCAAAGAGATTCAGATAGGGTTTGAATCAGGGAAAGGCCCTTTCACTTTCAAACTTGGGCCACCACAAGAAAGAGGACCCGAAGACCCAACCGCAACCATTCCAGCAGATGACAAAGACCCATTAGACAGAGATGCCCCATCAACCGACAAGGACCCAACAAACTAAAATGCACTAGCAGACAACCCTAGCCGAAACTTGACCAATAGACAACGAAACTCTAGCAAACGATAAATCCCAACCACAGTTCCATCAAACAACCACCAAAGACCCATTAGACAGAGATGCCCCATCAACCGACAAGGACCCAACAAACTAAAATGCACTAGCAAACAGCCCTAGCCGAAACCTGACAAATAAACGACGAAACTCTAGCAAACGATAAATCCCAACCACAGTTCCATCAAACAACCACCCTTCATCCACAAATGACAAAACCTTAATTGGAGTACCAGTTGACGACAAAACCCCAGTCGAAGCTAGCTGAGCCCTTGTAGACGATGAAGCTCTAGCAAACTAAAAACTCCTAGCCAAAGATCCAACAGACACAAAAACCCCATCTATCGACAGAAACCCTAGCCCAACCCTGCAATATCTCAATAGGATGCGAAGCTCCAACAGAAGGAAAAACCCTAGTGGAAACTCCAACATCAACAACCATCCTCATCAGTTGTATTATGATTAACCTTAGCTACTTCAGAGACTTAGCTAATAGTTTATCTTAAACTAGAAAAGTTCATTGTTCAGATTTCACAAGTTGGTAATGGTCCAATAAGAGGATGTGTTGATCATCAAAATAATGAGTTATTAAAAATCATCATGGACTCTCGAATATATTTGAAATTGAGTGACCCATTGTTGGAAATATAAGAGTAACTGAGAGGGGAGGGGTGAATCAGTTACTGCAAAAATATTTCCCAGATCCCTTAGATGTCAATACAAATCAGAACTCTGATTAAACTATATTCTGTTGTAGCTCGACAAACACACATGCACTTGGTTTACACTAGCAAATCTTGTAACTCAGCAAATATTGAGAATCAACTTTAAATTGTCTATAACTAAATATACTAATCTTAATGTGATTAATCTTAACTCTAACTTAGTTGCATACACATCATAGAAATAGCATAAACACAATTGACACCAAGATTTAACGTGAAAACCCAATTTGGGAAAAACCACCAATTGCAACTAGTTACTAATTTTCACTCTTCTAAAGTGAGCCCTGTTAGGAGCCAACCCTGTTACAGGTTACAAAACACACTGTTAGGTGTGACCATGTTAAAGGATTTGATCACCCTGTTAGGAGTGGCCTTGTTAGAGGTCCTTAGATAACTCAATCTAGAAATACCACCTTGTTATAGGATTTATAAATAGTTGTTAAGCCAACTTCGTTAAGAGATTTAGACCTTTGCTACAATGTTTAGAAAGTAACAATGAGATGACCTGATTTCTAATGCAACTGAATTGTTGATTACAGATCTCAATTCTGGCTTGTATACTTGATCCTTCCTGAGCAAATGTATCTTTGCAGCCCAACAAGGATATTCTACTTATCCTTCTAATTCACTTCCTCTAAGCATCTTCAAATCTTCTATTATGTTCCACACATTCAATCCTCAATTTGACCTTATATTTATATCTTACACGATGTCAAGTTGGCTTGAATACAACTTAGAATACTTAATATTCATCTACTCAAGTCGGCAAGAACCAAAAAACAAATTAATTAAACTCGATATGCCAAAACAAGAAAATCCTTCGTTAGCCAACCTTACTCAGTAGACACTAACTCAAAAAAAGTGAACTTGATTAACACTGCATACTCACAAAGTTCCTTTGGTAACCGAGTGAGCTCGATTAACACTGATTTCATCCAACATTTTCTTCATTAACCGAGTGAGTTCGGTGAACACTCAACTTCTGTGAATTTCTCTTTGACGCCCGAGTGAACTCTGTAGACACTGTCTTCTGAACTTGGCAAACTCTAGAATGCTTGATAGACATAGGAAACTGTCTTCAATGCCCGAGTGAGCTCGACATACACTGATTGGCAATGATATGACATTTTGTGTAACATCAAAGACAATACACAATTAATCAATTGTTTTCAACATCCGCATGGTAAAAGAATACTATCATAAGTAAGTTGATGAGTGCTCAACCCCAGCCGCATAAAGATCATCGACTCTGATCAACATGTTCATATTGTAAGGAGGTCAACACTTTAGTTGACTCCTCTGATAGCTCTTCATTTGATAACACAGTCTCGATCAATTTGCATGATGATAACAAAGATGGCCCTATTCATATTTCAACCAAAGCAAATAGTCACAACACGAGTAGTTGTAATCCAGGGGTCATTGAACTATAATGACAAGAATTTCTAAAATGATTCTTTGTAGGAACTGCTAGATGTATTTGAACTACAATGCTTTTCTTTTAATATATTGAACAAGGAGCAATTTTATCAGCATGTCAGAGTAAATGAGAGCTACCTTGACCAAATTTAGTGTACAAAAATGAACCATTTGTCATCTCAAAATTTAATCTTGTTTATAGTTACTGTTGGCTATTTTTGCCGCCATTCAGCCCAGAATTGATAACCAATCTGAGAGATTTTCAGCGGGTTGGATTCCTTACAGAGGGATATCATCGTGCTAAGGTTGGCAGGGAACATTTCGTGTTAGCTCAATTTGTTCTTGGTTGGACTGACCGGCTTGCGAGATTTGACAGCTCTCGTGTTTTAGCAATATATTTGCCCCTCCTCTCGAAAGCGTGAGATGCTGCCACGTGTCGCCATCCCAACATTTCTTCACGCTGCAATGCTTCTTCGATGCTCCAGAACCCGGTATTGCGCGATGTGTCCATACCTGTTTTGTGGGTCCCATCTATCTGCACGGATGGTTGACTCGTTTGTTGTCCAACATCAAGCTGCCATGCATCACCATTTTGGTGTTTCCTCATACTACAATGTCTCTACAAGACCTCGAAGTCCGGAATCCCGCCATGTGGTGGAGGGCCCCATCTCCGGTGCTAAGTTAACTCAACATGCAAATGCACATATCGACGATAGAGACTCAACGAAAGATTAAAAGATCGTCGTCCATTCCATCAAATGCTAAAACATCCGAAGTTGCCGCGTGTTGCCATTCTGGCGTGTCTCCATACTGTAGAGTCTCTACGAGACTCCAAAGCCCATAATAGCATGAGATGTTGCATCTCACCATTTTGACATTTCCTCATGCTGCCTTGTTCCTTCAACACTTGAAGCCCAAAATTGCATTATGCATCGCCATTCTGGCATTTCTTCCCTTCGTGGAGTCTCCACAATGCTCCAAAGCCCGGAATTGCACGATAGTCGTTGGATCTGGCGCATCTTGGGGTTTTCCTCGCTGCATCTCGGTCGTCTATCTCGAAGAGAGGATTTGCATCGACAATTGTGTTTTTATCCTTCATTAGGGAGGATTCATGATGCATCTAGGTCGTCTATTTCGAGAAGACATTCATTGACGCCCATCATTTATTTTCGGGGAAATTAGATTCCCCCCACGATCAACCCTACATGTTGCAGGCAGATAACACGTCATGTTATCTCTTCCCACTATTTTTTGCCAATGACATGAATCAGCTTCACGCAGCCATGACACACCATCAGGGCCTATTCTTTAATGCCCAACGACTTCTTAGGCCTTGTTTCCACAATGCCAATGCACTCCAGGCCTCTTTAATGCACTTCATGATCAAATCCTTGGAGATTTGACCTCTTAGGGCTGGATGCATCGTTCTTGGCTCTTCCTGTCACTTCCAACAGCAATTGCACTTCATGATCAGATTTCTTTTTGATTCTTCAGTTATTGCTTCCTATGCAACTTGACTCCACCCTGGTTGGGGTTTGAACTCGATGTAAACATTAGAGTTATGCATAAACTCGATAAAGACAAGTTGTAAATATGTCTTCCAAGTTCTTCTCTGTTTGTATTTTGCAGAAGCATTACGCTCTACAATTTTTGCCTTCCATTAATGAAATCTTTGTTTCTTACCTATCTTGCCATTCATTAACTTGTGCATGTTTATTGCCTTGTAGTGAGTGTTTCTTTTTTGTTTTTCTTGATTCATATGTTGTGTTAAGTCTTCTAGCAGTTGCTGCATAGTGAAATATCTTCCCTTTCAGCACTTCAATCAGCTCCAAACTTGCATGTGGTCCCTTGGGAAGTAGAATAGAGTTAAGATTAGTGTATTTTGGGTTTTCATTTATGTTTTCTGCAGTCATAGGCAAAGATTGTAACCACTATTCTATTTCAGTGCATCACCCATCTTTCCCTTTCTGCAATTTCTTTATGTTTCCCTTCTCCCTTTTCCTTCCCAACTCTAGTTTAGGTGCACCTTGATAATGAGGAAGCCGGCCTTCTCCGGAGATTCAGCCTCAGAGTGTAAGTCCCACACTTGGAGGTTGTTTCCATGTTACACAAGGTCACTTGAGGGTCATACCTCAAACAAGTGTGTGCAGATTTTTGTGTCAACAGCAACATCTGTGCATTAACAAAGTCACAAAATATTGTTTCTTCTTCACAAATCCAACACACTCCAAAGGATATAGCCAATGCCAAAGATCCAAACTTACTTGTAAATGAATTTCGTGGTGCTTCTGGTCTCAACTTTCATCAGCTTATAGTTTAGAATTTTGGACATCTTCTTATATGGTTTTCAAATCCATTTAGTAATATATGATTATTTTGACAATGTTGCAGATCCATTTCTTAGGATGAAAATAAATATGATAAAAAATGCAGATATATATTCTTCAAAATCTATCATAAGTTTTATCAATTGACAAACTCATGTTTAATATTTTCGATGGGCAGCTCTAATGCAAACATAAACCTTGTGACTTAGCTTATCACAAACGCCATTGGCAGTTGGAATATTTCACTTACTTTCAGTGTTTTAGCTCACCCAAATAAATCAAGAGATAAAACACCACTGTAACACTTGGGTAACTCTCGTCTCCACATTTTGGGCAGATTTCTCATGCAAAAGACAACGAAAAAGACCAAGCTAGGTCAGTTGGACAAACCAAAATTTTAACCAAAAACATGATCATTGAGAGTGGCAGCCACTTACACTTCTCAGGAGCATCTTGTGCATGACTGCAATTAACTTTTAGGTTTTCTATTTTTTTATCATATGGTTTTACATGTCTGTACCATTTTTCCCCCTATGATCTTTAGGAAGTCGTCAATGCATTAACCCTACCATTCCCATCAATATCATTTCTCTTTCATCATCCTGTGGCTTTCCCTGACATTCCCATCTCTGTTATTGTTCTTCCGCCATCCTCTTAGCTTTCCCTACCCTTCCCTGTTGTTCCTGTCCCTTGGAAGTTTCATAACATGAGTCATTAATGGGCTTGATCTTAAGCACACTAATTCTTCAACGATATTCTTCATACTCAACAAACAGTTTTGAAACTTTACCCAATGATTCTATGGATTTTTCATTTGCCTCTATTGCTTTCACATCACTGTTGCAATGCATAATGCAAAGAGTTAGTTTTGGCACCAGTAAATCTTACTCACCTGATCAAATAGTTGCTCATCAATAATTGCAACCTAATGTATAGCATGATTGATCATTTCAAAGTGAAAATGTTTTAAATTCTAATTTCTATCATCAATTCTTTTCTTGGTGGCCTATACACCTGTATAGTAAAAAGGTTATCCTCTCATCATGTCATTTAATGCTCCCAATTATTTTCATATTGGCTTGCCTTGTTTTCAAAGGCTCATTGCTGTTTGCAAAGGCTCATTGCTCTCGAATTTTGATAAGTATCTCAAGTTTTCTAAAGGGAAATTTCTTTCCCGGACATGTCAGATGAAGTCTTTGTGTATAAAATTATAAATGAATTGAACTTTTAGAGTTGTTCAGTGCCAAAGCTTTTCAGTCTGGCTGTGAGCGCATGGTTGGCTTCAATAAAAAATGAAGTCTAACAGAAGAAAATGCTATTTTTGGAGCATCTCAACAAACAAAATCTTTAAATGTCTCTAGTGATAGACCTGTTCTAAGCTTCAACATGTATACTGATGAAATCAAAGCTTCTAAGTATTTTTAAGGAGTAAAAAGCATATTGAGTTAATAGCAGCCCTTAAAAATGGAGCAAACAGAAATAAGAGTCCCGTTTATCTTTACAATAATTTCCATCTGAATCAATGCTTTCCTATAAAAGCTCAAGTATATTAAACACGATAATCTTTAGTTGAATGCAAATCTCACCTCAGCTGCCGAGAAGAATCGGTCACGGTCGGTATGATATTTTACTATTTCCAAAGGTTGACCAGTGAAAGCAGCATACATCCTGTCAATTTTCTGCACTCAACAATGTACATAGAGAAATAAGGAAATAAAAATCAGAAACACATTTGGAGTAACATGCATAAATACAAACTTCAACAAGATGATGAAATGGCAATACTAAAGACATAAATTTGACCACTGCAGACCCAGAACCTGAACTTAAAAAGGTAAAGCAGAATATGTTTCCCAAAGCTACAATGGAACATCTTGAATAAATATGCCACAATGCATGTCCTTAGCAATTTTTCTTTACCATAAGTATGCATAAGGTCCCACTCAAATCTAAATGGTATATCCTTTAAAAAAATATAAATTGAAACAAAATGGACTATATGATTTGGAAAAGAATGTGGAACCGTCATATCCTGAGAATGTGTCCAGAAAAGTAAAATTGGATTTCTAAATATGCTTGTTTGACAATTTTGCTAATATGATTAAAAAATAAAACTTCAAATTGAAGAATATATAAGTCTACAAGACATCCTTTCTCTTACCTCTACACTCAGATATGTCTAGAAATGTTTGGTCACCTTTCTGTCATTATTGTGATCCCTGAACTCAAAGCTAACTTTATATGGGATTATAACTCTGATCAGTGTGATATTAAGATTCCCTTATACAGCACAAAAACATATAAGCAAGCATCTGGTTCTGTCTACTCTGCAGCTTTAAAAAGCTGACACTATTAAGTCTTCAACAATTACATCTTGGTAATTGCCACAAATTGTGATATTGCTATCAGGATTCAACTATATTATTTAGGTTCACAATAACCCATCTCTCATTAAAATGAATGGAACACTTAGCACCATTGCATCTAGGTGATGCTCACAGAGGTGAAGCACTGGGACTTCCCATGAGGTTACCCATCCTAGTAGTAGTACAGCTTGAGTGCGCTTAACAATAGAGTTCTCTCCATGGTTTAGCCCACTCTACTTGCAAGCTCAATAGCGAAACCTTCAGCAAGTGTTGTGCCTTATGAACCGTTCATCATTAATCTCCTTAAGCTCATCAATTGATAACTAGGAGATATTTTACGCAAGTCAATTTGTGATATTGCTATCAAGATTCAACAGTGTAGTTTTTTGAGTCAAACTCATTGACCCATGTTTCACGAGTAGTGGTTCACAAGAACCCATCTCTCATGAGAATGAATGGAACACATATCACTCATTGTATCTAGGTGATGCTCACAGAGGTGAAGCATCAGGACTTCCCGAGAGATCAACCATCCCAGTACTACTCCAGCTTGAGTATGCTTAACTACAAAGTTCTCTCCATTGTCAAGCCCACTCTGCTTGCAACCTCAAGCTCGAGTAGTATTGGGATGGATGACCTCCCGGGAAGTCCTAGTGCTTCACCTCTGTGAGCATCACTTAGATGCAATGAGTGTTTTGAGTGTACCATGTAATGTCCCCTTTCTTCTAGAGAAAATTTAATAATAAGAACAAGAATATAAGGTGCAAAGATAGAAAATGTAAGAATATTATATAATATGTTATTATTATAATTTTAATTACAGTGATAAAAATGAATAATAAATTCTATAAAGAATAATAATAAAAGAAATATTAATAAACAAACTAATAATAATCTATTATTATAATCAATATAATAATACTATGCTACTATAATGAACTATTATTATTATTATAATATAAATAATCAAATAGTCATAATATGATAAAATAATACAAACATTAATATAAGAAATAATCATTACAAACAAATCTTATTAACTGTGGGTTAAATCATCAATCAGATTTATTAAAAGATTTGTCTTCATATTAGGTGATCAACACAACGATATGTCTCTTGAGACGCATCGATTCATCAGACCAAGTATAACAAGGGAATGATTTGGCAGTTCATAAAACATCTACCTTCAGCGTTTTGTTTTGGGACCATCTTCAGCGTGGGGTAATCCAGCATTTGATATAACCAGGATATTTTGTGTTACTATCTCATCCTTTATAAATTACTTTGATCAGAGCAGTGTTGAAAACCTTCTATCCAATACAAATAAGGTGAAGATCAAGGATTAAGAGGACGAACAGAGGAAAAAGCATAGACAGGGATAATAAAATAATATATATAGAAGGCTCATGGAGCAAAATCTTACTAAAACATAATTATCAATATTGGGGGTTGATGTGGAAGAAATATGGTAGAAGGCTGAGGGATATGTATGCACAGAGCCATTCCAGATAAAGAAGCTTTACCACAGGGTAATACATTCTATTCAATTTATATATATCTCCGTAAGGAAACGAACAAGGCAGACCTGCAGAATGTACAGTGCACCGGTATGAAAGAGGGAATCATGAGTATTGAGAATAAAATATATAAGGAAGACCCAGTCAACATACTCACAGGAAAGAATGGCCAATAATTATATAACCTGCACAAGACGAATATGGCTTTTATAGAACCATCAAACACCAGATATAGCAGCGTACAATAATTCCATGGCACATATCAGATCCATCAATTGAAGACACCAATACCCTATATGGAGACCCAACTGGGCAACAGGAATGAACAGGGATTATTATTATATATTGCAGACCAGTCACACTATATGAGGGAAATATATACTCAGAATCCTTTGAAATATAACAGGGAACACAGGAGAAGGGTCGAAGATATGGAAAGGAGAAATAAGAGGAAGCACCCTTAGCGCTGGGTGGTAATACTGTATCGTAAGAGCAGAGTTGTGCCTAGGAACTATCTCTGATATTACACAGCGAGTCATTAAACCTGCTGAAACCTGGCAAGTTCATGTCTGAAGCGATTGGTTATTGCATATGATGAGGACAAGCAGTACTTCAGAAGATACAATCAACAATCCAGTTGGATTATAGTCAGTGTATGTGAGAACAAGTTGGCACAATCAATCAATCCAGTTTTAGTTCTTATAGCCAGCTAACAGTATGGAGTTGAATAGATATTTACTAGACGTCAAAATAGAAGATTTAGAATGCATCAATAACAGAAAATTACATTTAGCATCACCGACAACTCTTTCTATTTAGTTTGGAGTTTGGGAACCATACCAGCATACTAACATGAATAACAATAATCTATCAAAAGGGAAGGATAAAGAAAGTTATCTATTTCTGTTACAGATATATATATATATATATATATATATAAAAGCAGTGATTTAAGAAAGATAACAGCAAGAAGCATATGTAAGATAGAAACAAACTAATTTCCACATCATCATAGGGATGTGGAGTTATACAATAGAAAATCAATGTTACATACAAAATACAAGGGCAACTCATATCATTCAAACAATCTACTGAATTATAATCGATCAGTTCAACCATTATAATTCAGGAATCTATACGATAATTTTTTTGAGTAAAGATCAAAGGATAATATATATCTGTGAAAAAAACAGAATTGCATACATATATATATAAATCTTTGAAGAGTCTAGTGATATATCTGAGGTATACATTTGAATTTTGTATATGTTATTAACACAGATATATGACTTGATTGCAGATCGATAGGGGAATTGTTAGAACTCTCATGATAAAATATAAGAGTAGGATTACACCCAAAGTAATATTACTAACTTGAGAGTTACATCATAATTATTTGAGCAAAAGAACTCCTATACAGAATCAGGATAGACGATCCATCTTTTTTTTTCTAACTCACTAAGGACAATAATGATATGAATGATTTACAAGTTGTGACGAATTAAAGAGTTGAGCATAAATGATAGATAGAAAAGAAGTCTTTTGCAGTGGGAACTCTAATGATTTAGTACAAAAAATCACAGTGTTATGAGAGGGACATTACATACCATTCATGCTCATGGGAGATGGGTTCTTGTGAACAACTACTCATGAAACACAAGTCAATGAGTTTGACTATAAAAATACACAGTTGAATCCTAATAGCAATATCACAACTTGATTTGCTGTAGAAAATCTCCTACTTATCTACTTCTACGAATCCATGCATTGATTACTTCCTCTCTATAAGCTACTCTGTGATAGAGAGAACAAATTTCCTCTCGCACAGACAGCAGCACACCAGTTAGACATTCTACCAATTATAAGGCTGGTCCAGGAACATGGCAGACTCAGTATGCTGCCTCACGACCAACTTTAAAAGACTCTCATGTTTGAGTGAATTAATATTTACTCTATGCTTAAGTTGCACTTAGGTATTAGTCATCATAATTTAGTATTTCCCATGTGTGTAGGTATTCGTACCTAGGTGGTTGGATGTTATCTACTCCCTATACACTCTTGCACCTCATTGGTGCTTGCACCTTCTCTTCATTTATAAGCAGAACTCATAGTACATTTTTATCATCTCAGTATAATTCATCCATTCCTCACGACATGTTTGTTTTCTCTTACTGAAAGTTTATAGCGGGTTGCAGGTCCTGAGGTGGAGTTGATACTCCAACATGGTATCAAAGCCCTCTTCTTGCTTTTCCTTCCATAGTTGACAGGTTCTCATTTAGAGTTGTTTGAGTTCAGATTCTAATCTGTATTGAGAGCACTTGTCTGATGATTATTTCGCCATTACCATTTGGCAAAAGCCATTTTTTGCTGTAGGATTTATTACTCTGTTTTATGCATTTTCTATTTCATTCTTTGCCAGGTGATAATATTCTAGCATTTCTTCCTGCCATGGCTGTACAATCTTGGGCGAGCCAATTTGTTGCCTCAGGCCTGTGATATTAATTGGAGATCTGCATTATTTTCCAAGATCTGCAGCTGTATTTTGTGACAATTGAAAACTCAAGTATCAATTTTCTCTTCCTCCTAAATTTTGTCATAAACGGTTGATAGCCTCCTGACCTCCAGCGAGATCATTTTGTCAGTTGGACAACTCAAAAGTTTATGTGGCTGCAAAGAAAATCCCTGAACTTTGATATAGGAGAAGGTAGGGATCTAGATGAACCATGCTCCATACTCAACCAATTACATTCCTTTGATTGACAATCTCACTTGCAATCTCTTTTCTAGAAGATTAACAAAGTGCATTGCAAAAGCAGTGTTGATTCTGGAAAGGTCGTCCTTGGCATGTAGTTGCAATTGAGGGTAGCACTCATCTACCTTTGAGCAGTGAGAAGCACTTCCTATCAATCCTTGGAAACTTAACCCATCATATTTTGTCATTCGAGCTAGCATATAATAACATATTCAGGTTGTCACTGATCATCCCAGCCCAAGCCATGTTAAATCCTCCAACCACGTGTTGAATGAAATACCACATCCATGTCTCGAACTGATAGGATTATGGAAACCCAAATATTATGCTCAACATCATTACTAAATCATTGTATTCAAGCTAGAGGTTGAGCCAAAATGAAGTACTTAGACAACTTGGGATGGTGAGCTCTATTCTTCTACAGCTACTCCTTGTTTATCATGCATTCACAATGTTAAATCCCAGCAGTGAAACTCTAAGTTCCTGATCCTTTGATTTCAATACCATTGTTCTATATGTCAAGATTCCAAATGCCTTTGAAATTGTTCGTAGCGAAAGATTCACTATAACTTTTCCTTCTAGATCCCTGACTATTTTGTCATGTGGATTATAATGTCTCCAACATCCACAATTAGTTATGCATGTTAGAAAGCCGGAAGAAAACTAGTTCCAGCCGCGATCCTGCTTCTGACAGTTTCAGTCCAAGTGTGTTGGCTTGTGATCTTCATAATCAAACATCCACTATTGAATTTACTCATGTCTAGACCTACAAGGTTCGTGCCACCCGCATCTGGCCATTTGAACAAAATCTTGGATTCAAGATAGAATGCCCTCTACTCATTCTTGATAAGTTGGTCTCTGGTCAAATTTATTCCTCTAGGTTCTACAAAATTTAAACATACATAAGAGCATGCAAGAAATGAAAAAAGCAAACCAAATTTCTACCAGGCAAATAAACTTGATTTGGAAAGAAAATTTGGGAATTTATTGAGAACTTTGCACTCTCTTTATAGAGAGATCTTCTCTCTCCTCAACAAATCCAATTCTTACCTCAGACTTTCAAATTTACTACAGAATTACCTTCCTTTGAATTTCACAGCTTTTCTAATCATAACTCAAAATGACATCACCTCTCTCTAGATAGGAATTTCTTTATCCTTCAGCTGTTTATCTATGAAAAATATCATGCAGCTTCTTCAAAAAGCTTCTCGCAAATTCTTCAGATTTCTCAAAACCTTATCCTCAGCTTGCTCTTCCATTCCTCATTGTGATTTGGATGAAGATATATATATATGGCATAGCCACAGGTATTTAAGGTCAAAGGTAAGAACTTAGTGTACAAATTGAAAAAAAATCTATATGGCTTGAAACAAGCCCCTCGGCAATGGTATCTAAAATTTGACAGTTTTATGCATGAGCATGCATATAGCAGGTGTCATTCAAATCATTGTGTTATTTTAAGAGGTTGGATGATGACAACTACATTATTTTATGTTTATATGTTGATGATGTGCTTGTAGCTAAGTCTAACATGGATTACATTAAGGGGCTGAAACGCCAGTTAGCACATGCATTTTCTATAAAGATTTCAAGGAAGCAAAACAAATTCTTGGTAAAAAGATTTGCAGAGATAGGAAGAATAGGAAATTAACTTATCTCAAGCTGATTATATTGTGAAAGTGTTGCAACGTTTCTCTATGGATAATGCTAAAGCTGTCAATACACCTTTACCTGGTCATTTGAAGTTGACTACAGAGATGTGTCCAGAGACACAAGAAAAGGAGGATAAGATGTCCAAGGTACCTTATGCTTCAGCTATAAGAAGCTTGATGTATGCTATGGTATGTACAAGGCCAGATATTGCCCATGCTGTGGGAGTCGTTAGTAAGTATATGAGTCATCCATGAATTGAGCATTGGAATGTAGTAAAATGGATTCTCAGATATTTGAGAGGTATATCCAATAAGTGTTTACACTTTGGGGGCTCTACTACTGATTTACAGGGAGATGTTGACTCAGCTTTGGCAGGGGATATTGATACCAGGCAGAGTACTACAGGTTATGTATTTGCTATTGGTGGGGCAATCGTGAGCTAGGTTTCTCGATTGTAGAAGGTTAATGTAGAGTATGTTGCTGCTATAGATGTAGCCAAGGAGATGATATGGCTTCAATTCTTCTTGGAAGAATTGGGACACCCTCAGAGGGATAATTATTTGTTTTCAAATAGTCATAGTGCCATTCATCTTGCAAAGAATTCTTTTCTACATTCAAAGACAAAACACATACAGTTGCGGTACCATTTCATTTGCTTAGTTTTGGATGATGGACAATTAAAACTGGACAAGATACATACAGATGATAATTCAACAGATATGTTTACAAAAAGTGTAACAAGGGAGAAGTTGAACTCCTCTTCAGCTTCAGTTGGTCTTCTCAACTGAACAGTATAAACGAACAGCATGGTCTAGGTGGTTTGATCCAGTGGGAGCCCCATGTGGTAGCGGTGTTGCTACAGGTTCAGTCTCCAAGTGAGAGATTGTTGTCTAGTATGGAATCTGATCAGTCCCCAAGTAGGAGATTGTTAATTTGTGGTGACTGATTAGGGAAGTATTGTACATACTTTATGATCGATTATTCGCCAATTTATAGCTGACATGTTGTAACTAATTTTAACTCTAAAGCGGCAAAAATACTTGTACAAGGGCTTAGGGTTAGGGATTGTTTCATAATGTGCGATGTGAAATTACTTCTTGCGGTAGTATTGAGTTGTAGGGGATAACAAATTGTAATCAAGTTGTAATCACTAGATCGTAATAATATTGGACTTGTTGTTTGGTGGACATAGCCCAGGGTTTGGGTGAACCACATTAAATCTTGGTGTCTTGTGTTCTATTCTATGCGATCTATTGTTTTCTGATATTGTTTATATTTGCATGTAATTGTTATTTCTGTCTGTGGTTTAATCCTAACACTAATTTTTAGCAGCTTTTATCAGTTTTATTCCAAGTTTCTATTGTGTAAAGGATCCTCATACAAGAGTGCCATTTGTCTCGATTTTTCTATCACTTTTGGGAACATACCATTTTCGGCTTTTTGACTTCATGAAGTTTCATCCATGTTGGTTGGATTTTTATTTTTCTCGGTTTTTTTTCAGTATTAAATATTTCCAACTATAAATTAAATTCTGGATAAAATCACAATATTTAGTTATGTTTTCCGAAAAAAGCGTTTTATTTTGCATCTTGCCATTTTCTAATTTTTGTCACTTTTTATTTGTTTTTAAAAACCTATTAATTAAATATTTATTTGATTTTCAGTTTAAATCCAAAAAATGATTTAAATTCCAATTTATCACTTGCAAGTTTTGAAATTCATCAAAATAATTTCATTTGGCACTTTGATTAAATTTTATCTTGCAACTCGACTTTCACAATCAACATTTCAATAAATACCATCTCAACCTCTCATCATGACTCCCCCATTTAATTATTTTTCAAATACACCATAAGCATATATAGATCATAAACGGGGAACTTGAATTTTTTAACTTTTCAAAATGTTTATACCTCTACCCACTTAAATATTTTTCACCAATTGCCTTTGAAAGCCACAATGCCTTAATTTTAAGCAGTGCATATACAATGGGTGAGGATTATAAAGTTTCATCAATTATTTGTCTATGTTCAATTTGGTCTCCAACACACATACACTACGGTTGAGTATCAAACTTTAATACTTTCCATTATATTTGTCATTCAATGCTATGAGCGCATTTGGGCCATTACAAGGGATTTCTTATTTGAAAAACTCCTTCACGATGTTTGGTTTGCGCTCAAAGTGCGAATGAGGCTCACTAGCAGATTACTTTTTTGCAAATTTCTCTCACTTTGGTAAATACGTGTTCATAATGAGTTTAGAGGTCACTAAAAGATTTTTCATTTTTTCCTTCTCCACGATTCTATTAATGGTTGAAATCACGTTGGGCATGTATGGGACCTCCTAGTGAATTCATTCTTTTAAATGTTCCTTCACTACCATGTATATGCGCTTTGAGCATGTTTTTGGGCATGTGAAGGATTTTTTCCTTGAGTGGGGTTCCAAGTGTTGGTTCCCAAAACCACAGATTGGAATCCTATGAACCTTGCCAATTCAATGTTGGGATATCCAATCGATTATGGCCAACTTTGACAAGACTTGACCGAGATGATTTTTGTCTTCTGCACTTCTGGCTCTACAAGACCAAGGTGGGTGCACCTACTCCTAAGCTCATTTCCCAAGCCTCGGGCTTTTTATGGCATATTGTTTGATTTCGGATGCAATAAAGTTTTCCTCCAAATGACAAGGGTGTAGACAGTCTTTTATCTGCACCAATTTTAAACGAGTATGTGAAAGTACTGCAAATATATTTACTTCAAAACTTTTAATGACAACTTCAAAATATAAATGCTTTTCGATAAAATTACATCAAGCACCAATGTTCTAAAATTAGAATGCCTATATGGAGTTATGCAAAAGATGACAATTTTCCAATGAACTAGGAAACTAGTGCCTTCCTTACTTGGGCAGCAGAGAATTATTAAGTACAACTTTGTGAGACAAAAGATTTATTCAAATATCATCAAATGTTCTCAATTGTAGAATGCAAAAAATTAAATCATATATGCTATTGAATGTTAATCTAAAAGGGATTTTAACTTCTTTCAAGAGAAGACCAATTAGATAAGGATGAGGAAAAACATAATATCTCTCTTAGATTCCTTGATTGTCAAACAGTAAATGCTATCAAATAATTTTACTGTACAAACTAACTAAAAAACAATTCACAGTTCTCTTTTGATGACCACAAAGTACCAATTCTACTTGAGGATAATCTCTATAGTTCCCATGAACGAAGGCTGGACACTCTGTTGTTCATGAAGAAATAATTGCACCAGTCACATTGCAAAATATAACTCTTTTCCTTTTCAAATCTGAATCACTCCAAAAAGTGCCAATAATGCTATCATTTTTTCCTAGTATTGTTTGTTTTCGGCACCCAACATTTATATGTCATGTTATAGAATATAACTCTTTTCCTCTTGAAATTTGGATCACTCCAAAACAAGCTAGTAATGATTTTTTTTCCTTGTCCTGTTTGTTTTCGACACCCTACATGTATGTTCGAAAAGTGAGTCACATAGTGACCTCACAACCGACATGCCCCTTCAAAACAAATAACTAATTGCTACAGGTGTAGTTACATAGTGAAGACTTTAAACCAAATTTTTATCAACTTCCTATTGGGTCCGTAATTGTCGTGTTCATCCATTGACCAGTTAATTACATTCAATTGGTGACATTGCATGGATTAGAAATATCAATCAATCTTCTTAAAACATAGTGTTTGAATGCTCAGAGAAGATCTTTATCTCATTCCATCATCGGGTACATTTATTTGATTCTCAAAACACTTCTTGTTGCTTGTGGGAGCCATTGGGTGAAAGCAAGACACGAAGCCTTCATTACCATGGACGGAGAAAACAATTGAATGCAACATCCAACTAAAACATGCCTTCAAAACATTCTCTATTTTGGTACCATAATTGTTGTATAAAAGTGCTTCAAAGTAATATATCGCATAGTCTCAAGTGTGGATGAAAAAATGTTTGCAATTTACTCCTCCCGTCCCCACAGCTGAGATAATTTCTGAACATTCCCTCGATTTCCATTGAATCTGGAATTCTCCATGAGCATGATGTACCTTATATATTTCAGTTTCCCCGCGCACACTGACCTCACCTAAAGACGTTGGTTAACACACATTGTGCTTTCTAGTTTCTTGATGATTATAGTAATCCATCTTGATGCACTCGCAATCCACATCTTGCAAATTTCCGAGAATAATCAGAGCGCTCTCACACCTGTAAGACCAATTGTATGGTTTATGAACACAGAGACGGTCAACCATTCAAAATATGTGAAAACAGAAGGATTTTGGTATTAGTGATAATGTTGTATTTATTATATGATCACCTTAAGTCTCAACATTTTGTTCGTCCCGATCCATTCAACTCTCTTCGTGCTGCTAAAAACTGAAAGAAACGAGATTCAATCTCACCATCCATTCGAATAATTCTTTTGTAGACTAGTTCCCTCAGGACATGATTCCTTGTGAATGTATTGTGCAGTAAAAAATGAAGAAAAGAGTAGCATTTGGGCCTCTATACTGATGTAATCATCACAGGGAACAACCTTTAGCTTTTCCTAAAACTTATCAATTACTTTTGCCATCTCCATAAGATGCCTATTTGATCGTATTCTTGGATCAATTTTGAAGGTTTCCTTGGGCATTTCAAATGAGCCTCTTCAAATTTATCGGCACAAGATATTAGTTATCACTACTAGGAGCAATCTTTGTTCCTAACTATCACCTCTCTGACTCCAATTTCTGTAGTTTTGCCTCAAAAACATTTGTGCTTTGCTCCTTGCATCATCATAGGCCTTATTTAACACCTGATTGACTATTTTTGAAAGACTCCATCACTATTTGACCAGGTTCTATATTATGAAGTAATCGATAAAATGCTTGCTTGTTATTAACAGGATCGAGAGGTCTATATTTACAAAAGAATGGAACAATGTTTCCTCAAGAAAGATTCATAAAGAATAGAAGTTTTCTATTCTAGCTAAGAGAAAACTAACAATTATCTAAAACTAACTAAATTATTAAAAACATTCTAATATTTACAATAGATTACAAATAGATTACCATTAACTAATAATAGACGTTTATCTATTATCGTAATACCCTCCCTTTATTGTTAATCTATCCACAACACCAAGTTGTCCTCTGAATTTGACAAACTTATCAGGACCAAGAGGCTTAGTGAGAATGTTTGCAATCTGATCTGTGGTAGGAACATACTGCAAGTCTATTGTCTTGGCTTCAACCAGATGTTGTATGTAGTGATAGTGAATATCCACATGCTTGGTTCGTTCATAGAAGAATGGATTTTGTGCTAACTTGATAATGCCTTCGTTATCAACAAACAGAGTAGTCGATCATGCTGGTGACATCTACATATCCCCAAGCCTTCGACGAAGCCAAACAATTTCACAACCTGCCTTGACTATCCCTCTATAGAAGAGCGAGAAACTGCCTGTTGCTTCTTACTGGTCCATATGATGACACCGGATCCCAGACTGAACACATATCCAACAAGCATGAGTTTCTGACTCTTGGCATCCAATTTGGTGTGTGACGCATCAAGGATCCAAACAAAAGCAAGGAAGCCAAAAACCTTCAAGTGATTGATTCTGAACTTGCAACCTGACCAAGCCTCTTCCAAAGTTTTACCTTTGACCGCCACTATGGGTGACCAGTTCTAAAGATAAATTGCAGTATTAACTGCTTCTGCCCAGAATTTCTTCGCGAACATGTTTGTGTTCGAGCATGGATCGAACCATCTCAGTGATTGTTTTGTTCCAACATTCAACTACAATGTTCAGTTGTGGGGTGTGGAGTGTGATTAATTGGCATTTGATGCCATGAGTATCCAAGACGCTAGAGAATTCATTAGAACAAAATTCCCCCCCATTGACTGATCTAAAAGTAATAATATATTTCCCAGACTCTTTCTACTAAAGGTTTGAATTTCTGAAATATAGGAAATGCATCTAATTTCTTTTTAAGAAAAATACACGCACATTTTTCTACTAAAATCATCATCAAACAACAAAAAATACTTGGACCCAAGAACATAAGGGATCAGGGATCCAAACGAAAGCAAGGGAGCCAAAAACCTTAAGGTGACTGATTCTGGACTTGCGACCTAACCAGGCCCCTTCTAGAGTTTTACGTTTAACCGCCACTATGGGTGACCGAATCTAAAGATAAATTGCAGTGTTAACTGCTTCTGCCCAGAACTTCTTCGGAACATATTTGTGTTTGAGCATGGATTGAGCCATCTTGGTGATTGTTTTCTTCCAACGTTCAACTACAATGCTCTATTGTGGTGTGTGAGGTGTGAAAAACTAGTGTTTCATGTCACGAGTATCTGAGAAGCTAGAGAATTCATTAGAACAAAATTCACCCCTATTGACTGATCTAAGACTAATAATAGATTTCCCAGACTCTTTCAACTATAGGTTTAAACTTCTGAAATACAAGAAATGCATCTGATTTGTTTTTAAGAAAATACACCCACATTTGTCTATTGAAATCATCATCAAACAACAAAAAATACCTGGACCCAAGAACAAGAGGAGTGGCCATAGAGCCGCAGATATTGGCATGAACAAGCTGAAGTATCTAAGAAGCTCGCCATAAATCGCCACTAGTGAAAGGTGTGCGATGTTACTTCTCAGCCTCGCATGCATCACAAACTCCAAGCTGATGAGTATGAATCTCTGGCAAACCAAGGGCAAGCTCTTCTTGAGAAAGCTTAGAGAGATAATGCACATTTAAGTGCCCATACTGCTAATACCAAAGTGTGTTAACAAAAGATCATCGACCAGCCATAGCTAAGTCCCGAGAA
Source organism: Cupressus sempervirens (assembly GCA_028749045.1). NCBI lineage: Eukaryota > Viridiplantae > Streptophyta > Pinopsida > Cupressales > Cupressaceae > Cupressus > Cupressus sempervirens. The sequence continues at coordinate 714,550,585 of CM053783.1, forward strand.
TCACCAAAATCAATAAGTCAAAAAAGACCATGATCCTCAAGACCTACTGCAACAATTGACTCAGTCGCCCTATCAGTGATGGTACACTGATGTGAATTGAAGGTGACATCCAACTGTGGAGAATGTCATAGTAACTAACTAACTGAAAGTAGATTTGGTTCCATCCCTGGAACGTAGTACACATCGAGGAAAATGAGATTCCTCCCAGCAAACTGAATCTGAATGTTGCCTTTACCGACAATGGTGTCCTCTTCTCCGCCACCAAAAATAATAGAATCTAAGTAAGGTTGGTAGTCAGTGAACCAATCTCTGCTGTGTGTGAAGTGACAAGTGGCACCTAAATCAATGTCCCAGGTAGACAACTTCACATGATCTGGAGGTCTTTTCATCATGAAGGCACCTACTTTGAGGCAAAAAAGTGGAGGAACCAGAAAAAATGAAGAAGTACCCAGAAGAGAGCTCGAAAAACCTAGAAAGAATATGTTGTCAGATTTTGGATTTGCTAGCTGGAAAATGAGGCATAAAAATTGAGGCACCTAGAAAAATCAGACGACAACCAAATTGAGCTCTCAAAAAACCCACCAAGAATATGTAAAAATATTTTTGATCTAGTACAAAAAAATTAGGGTTTTGAACAAAAACGACCCTAACTAGAAAAAAAAACTTCAAAAAAGCTTAGAAAAATGACAAATCTACAAAGAAAATTGCAGAATCTGAGCACAAATAACCCTAGACACCTCTTGTTGGTTCCCAAAACCACAAATTGGAAAATCAAGACCCTGCCACTTTTCTGATACCTCCCAAAATCATTGATTATCTTTGTCCATTCAAACAACACCTCTCTTGTAGATATATTATCTATGAAATAGAACATCCAAGGCTTAAAAATACCCCCTTGTGGCACTCCCATGACCCTACTCTGCATGACTATGAGATTGCCATAATCTTCTTTGAAATCTAATCTAGTTATCTTGTTCAATTCAAAACCTTCCAATAATCTTTCTTCATTCATCTTCTTCGCACATGCTTTTGTTTCATAGTTGAAAAATTCGTTCTCGCCAATAACTCGGCCGACCCAATTTTTTTGAAAAACTTAGATTCACCAAAAACTCAACAAAAAAATCGCCAATAAATCTATTAGCATGAATGCTGATGATACTACCTTGGGGAAATATCCTAAGCATTGGAGAGTATTGATATGTTGTATTCATGATTATGTTTGTCATTGATGTCAAAATAGCAATGTTTCTATAGACATTGGAAGAATAGCAATCAAAGATCTTATTTTGCGCAATAATTGAGTAAGGATTAAGTGATCCGCAGTTAAGGACATGTTCCTGAGAGTGTCTTGATGACGTGGTTAAGCGGACGAAATCGAAGTCAAAGTCAAAGATGTACGACAATTGTGTTTGATTTATGGTGAGCAACGTAGAAACAGAGCATCTGTTTGGCAGTTTTTGATATTTGCATTATATCTTTTAGCCAAGATATAATGAGGTGATGCGTAGTCAACTAATGATAGAGGATAGTCAGTTGGTGACGTCAGCGAGTGTGCAAGACTTGGACTCGCACGTGTGAAATGTTTTATAGACTGTGAGTCGACAATGCTATTGTAATTGTAATTAATTATATATCTTGCTTTAATTAATTGGGAAAGCCTTAAGGCCGACTCAAGGAATTATTATGAAGATATGGTATAAACGAAAGATGTTTTCCTTGATTGTAAGAGTATCAAGTATCTATTGTGCATTGTATTTGCGAAGTGCGAAAAGGAGCAGAGTGATGATTGAATACGTGTGGGCGGTCCGAGGGATTATTGGATGCGCAGTTCGTGATCTTGTTACAAGATCAAAAGGAGCAGAAGTCTGATTGACAGGATAGAGACAAAGGAAGGAAGTACAATTCAGTTCTATTATTTTGCAAGGAATAATACACTGATCATTTGGACAGTGGGTTCATTGGTCTTGCCCTCGAAGCTATTTGGGCAGTGGGTCTAGCTGTCTTCCACAACTCCTAAAAAGGTTGGCACAACTCCTAACAGGGTTGGAATCTCCTAACAGGGATTCAAATTCTCCTAACAGGGACTCATATGTACTGAATGTTGTAACAAACTCCTAACAGGGTCTATCCTCTAACAAGGAACTTTTATATTAGTACATCATCTTGTGGGTACCATCCCCATTGGGATTTTCCCTTTGATCAAGGATTTCCCTAGTTAACATATCTGGTGTTATTGTGTATGAATATCTTATTGTGGTTTCAGTTTACATTAGTGATATGGTTAAGATTGTTTAAAGTTATTATTTGTGATATTAGTTGGATAATTGATTCACCCCCCCCCCACCCCACCCCTCTCAATTATATCAGTGGACTATATACTCTAACAAAAACATCACTTTTATCGGACATTTGAAAATATAATTTTTATGCTAAAATATGTTAATACTTAGCAGTACACACACACACACACACTTAGATTTCTAAATAGTAAGAACTGGAATAATTATTTAACATTTGTAAATTATAATAATTAATAATTTTATTTTTTATACTCCTACAACACATTATAACTATAATTGTTGTGATTCGATATGCTTGAATGCTTGCTAGGATCTTTTATACTCCAACATCATATGTGTGACTTTTAAAAGTATGTGCAATTGTTATAAAACTGCGATCTTTTACTCATGTGTTATCTTATTCATACCTCTTTTAATCTGTGTTGGGGGATTGCAGTTGCACAGTTGTAAAGTCAGGTGCAGACTAATGGTTTCTACTTTTTGTCATTGCAAAGTCTTTCACCAAATAAAACCCTACCTTATGCAAGCAAAAACTTTACCATTTTTAATAATATGTTAGGTCAACTTTTTGACTTTTTACTCAGTGATTTTTGTCTTATTTAAGCGCGCGATTTAGTAATTTCTTCAAATAAAATCGCGGTGCATTTATTAAAAATTCATTGTCGATATTATGTGCAATTAAATCCCCTGGCATAGCAACTTGCGAAATATCGCAATGTTGGCGATATTTCACCGTTATTTTTAACTGTGCTTTGTTTAATCATTGTAGTGTTTTAAGGCCTTCTCCTTTGTGACACATGCCCCAACTTTGTACTATGGCATGTTGAAAGTCCATCAAACTGCATTTTCTTGATAAGACAATTAATATATTCTAGTCCTTTTCATATTGGAATGCATTTGTTTAAGAATTGAAGTGCATTGCTGATTGCACATTCAAGGACTAGCTCAATGCATTGCAACATACAAGGACAAGCAGCTGCTTGGACTATTCTATCTTTGATCATTCTTCTAGCCATCTTAGAAGGATTGTCTCTATATGTTATCTCTCTCACTTGAAGCATATTGACATGTCCAAGATTAACCTCTCCAATATTCTTGTTCTTCGTAGTGAAACTATACTTTGGCATCATATCCTTCGTATCATTCCTCAATTGAACTTGCCTATCCTTGTTTGAACTTCCCGCCTTGACTCTTGACATGCTTGCCCTTGCCATCACAAATTCACTACTAAACTTGAGTTTTAAACTTTGATTAGTAGTTTAAGTTTCTTGAATTTAAACTTGGAATAGTAAGCTAGATTTCATTCTAGTTTGAAAATATATCACCCAAATGCTTAAGTGGATTAGAATTCTATCTATAACTTCCTAGTTTTCCTTCTTTAAGATAGTCTAATTAGTTTCCACAAGAAAACTAGAACTCAAAATGAAACCTGTTAATGCATGTAGATTCGGTTTGATATTACTATGAGAAGCACACACGCATGTATATGCGCACAACAGCATGATGCACATGCTATTATGCATATATGGACACGTACGTGCTATTGTACTTTACACAGCCTGCAACTGATGAGACATATATGTTCCACGATCATTAAGGCATAATCGAGATTATTTTTGGTTCCTTTGATGTTTAGATCATGATAGATCAATCCTTAATATTGGGCCACAGATGTAATGATTGGTTATACATTTAAATCACTGTGTTAAGAGAGTAACTAATGATGTGCATTAGTTAACCACAAATGGGTGTGTGAATGAATGTCCATGTCTCCTGTGAGAGACATGTCCATTCATCCCCACACCTCTTCCATGGGTATTTATCCAATGTGCCCAATGTAATCTTGGCATGGTAATCTATTAATGCAAGCACTCCAAAATGATCGAAGATGATTCTGAGTTTCATTTATTTCAATTCTGTTATTACTGCACTTACAATTGCAGATTCAGGAAGCGATTAAAACTTTGGAGTTATTTGTTTGTACCTACAACAAAATTCTGCAATCAGTCAAATCTGGTAAATAAACTTTACAAAACCCATTATAGTGATCCCATATTTTCCTCTTCCAAATTTTGAAATGAAACTATGCTAAATCTGGAAAACTGATGAATTCTACAATATAACGTACCCAGATTTTTGTTTTCTCATCCTCCTCTCTGATTTTTGAAGAAATCTGCTTGTTGTTGCCTAAATCTGGGGCACAAATCCGGTAACTAGGGATATTTCACTTCACCTTATGATAGATTATTGCTCTTTTAGGATCACTTTGCTGAAATTTCGGGAGGAGAACGTCACCTTGGATGAAGAGAAATCGCTCCTAACAAGAGGATAAGTCGCTGCTAATTAACAGAGTTAAAACATCTTTTTTTTATGTTAAAATGAATTCATGTATCCTTAAATAAGCAATGAATAGCTTGATGATGTGTGTCCCTATGAAGGCTGACTTGACCTATTTAAGCCAATAAAAACACTTTATTCCTCCTAATGCAAGATCGGCTTGTTTTTACAATGAACTGAAGGCATGCTTTTATCTTTTGATGTCTCAAAGCATCTCCCTTTCTTCCTTGGTCCTCTTCTTCATGGGGCGGAATTTGAGCATGAGGGAGGATTGATTCATCCCACCATCCCTCGAGAAATTATCTTGATTCGTCTCTAAACTTCAGTTCCATTCTTCAAATGCTTTTCATCTTCCTCATTGTTCTATGTGAATTATGAGATCATTGATTATCTCCTTCCCTTTCCTCTCAACTTTGAGAGCCAAAACATTTTCTACACTTCAATAAACTATGGCAGGAAGCAGAGATGTCTAAGTATTTTAGCCCTTTCACCAACTTTCAAACTTGCTTTCACTTCCTCATGACAACCTTTTATCCATTTTTGTCCTTCCCTACAGTTTGTGCAACTTGGAGATTGAGTATTGTTGCTTTTGGCTTCATGACGCAAAGGCAGATTTTGATCATGGAATCCACCACTCCTAGATGAATTTTTCCTCTTCACTTTCGGTTTTCGTCAAACTCATCAACATTCCCTTAACTTGGCCAATTACTTAAGCTTTCACTTTTGTTGATCATCACACAATTTTGGAGGACTCGATTCATGTTTCTTTGCCATAGATGAAGGTGAAAATCAGGGTGTCGAGAATTTTGGAATTCCTCACCTCAACTCAACCTCCACCTCTTTAAATTCAGCCTATATGATCTTTATCTCCCCCTTTTGGAATCATATTGCCATCAATTTCATTCAGGACAACTCTAGAGGCTCACTTGATATGATTATCATCTTCATGTGGGGGGCAGGGGGGATTTTGATGGTGGAGAGGATAATGGATTCCTCTGGGGCAGGTGGAATCCACCATGCCCAGAGGAATCTCCTGTATCACTTTGTTCTATTTCTCCACCTCAATTTTTCTTTTAAATTCTCTAGTCTATCCTTTATTTCCTTTTTCACAATGCAGATTGGAGCTTTAGTGCAGGTTTTTTTCACTTTCCTACAAGGTAGAAATATGGGGTGGGAGAGGAATTTAGATTCCTCAAGGACGAACGGATTCCCCTCTACCTTGAGGAGTTTCCCATGTTCCTTTCCATCATGTTCTTTTCTCATTTTGGAAACCATCTTACACTTTGCAATCTCCCCAAACTCCTCCTAACTCACACCCTCTCCCCTTACCTCATTTGTCCTTCACCATGTCAACAAATTTTCCTTCAATCCTTGCCTTAGTCTACTTTATCATGATGGACGAAATCAGGGATAGGAGAGGAATTTTGATCTCATTGACACTTCAATCTTTCCCAACTCTTTTGTTTTGAGTCTTAAACTCGCATCATTGATTCCAATTTGAGGGGGAGATGAATTTGCCTATCCTCATGCTGCCTTTTCTGACCTTCGCTTGAGGTAACAAATTTGGGGGTAGAGAGGAATTCAAATTCCTCTAGAGCTGGCAGAATCTGCCATACCCAAAGGAATTCTGTAATGTCCCATCTTCTAAAGAAGATTTAATCAATGAATGATAATATTAATGACACAATAGATAAATGGGAATATTCTATAATAATTAATAATATCTCAAATCTAAATAAATAGATTAAAAATTGATATAATATTATGATAATATGATATATCATAAATAAAATAATATGATATAATTTTTTTATATTAATATCGTTTGCAAACCGGGTGCTCCTTAAGAGCAACAATTACAACTTATTCAAGCTCCTTACTAGCAATCACACTAGAAACAACAATTGGAAGACCAAGAGTCCCAACTTAGAATCCACTTTTTACAATGAGACGAATACAGCCTATAGAAGACCAAGAGTCGCTACTTAGAATTCCACAAGATGTGTCCCTCTTGGTATTTGCACCAGGGTATCCACAATGAGAGCTCATTGCTTCAACCAACTATGCCAAACCCCTTGGACAAATAATATGATATAATAGAATAAGATAAGACATAAATATAATTTATGATATCAAATGTTTATGTCAAAATATCAAATACCAAATATTACATATTATATTATTAATATTATATCAAAATATAATAATATGATTACACTACCATAAAGGTCGTGACCCCTCACGCATTAAAGGAAGATATTAAGGTTAAGATAGCTTTCGTCAAGGAAATATCATAGGCAGAGAAATATTTCTTACATCAGATACAGAATGAGGGATGAATAGGATATAATAACAGGGATCATTGCAAAAATAAAATGGAGAATAAGCAGAGAAGAACACAGACAGGAAGAGGAGAAGAATAGAATGGATGAGTAGCAGAGACACGATAAAGGAAACACATCTGAAGAGCAATTCATTAAAATAAGAAGCCAGTGGTGTATTGAAATTAGGAGAATAATAACAGAAAGCAATTTCCAGCACAGGTGATAGACATAGCAAGGCACGGCAAGAAAATTATTATTCCTCTTACTCAAACAGATAGAAACAGAGAGAAGAAATAAGAAGAATCATATTCAAGACATACTAAGTCATTGACTAGACATTTCAATCATCAAGAATTGAATCATAAGGAGAAAAAATAATAAAATTAGCGAACAAGACTCCAGTCAGCATTTATTATTAAGCATCCACATCATTGAAGAGGTCATTGTCCGACCGCAAATAATCATGGACTAAAGAATTAAGATGTAAAGAAAAAATACTATATATAATCAGATTGATAAATCTGATAGCTGTATCATAAGTATAAGATGGCATTAAATATAATTTAGTCTCCCTCTCTACCAATCAGGGCTTGTGTTAAATGCAGAACTTTGTCCATTTGTCAACATAAGAATCTCTTGGTCAGAAGAGGGTCCTTATGATCAATCAATGCTGATCAAGCAGTGATTACAATTAGGATGGTATTAGAGGATAGCATCAACATGGAAGGAAAAAACCACTAAGGAATATGACTCGTTTATTGACCGTAGTGGAATGAATATGATATTCCTACGTAAAACCAAACTATCGTGGATATTGCCAAACCATATCAGATTAAAGGAGATTATTCGCTAATTATTGTACTCATCACTAGTAACACATGATTATCAAGACTCAAACAATGATAAAATAGTGTTGCCTTGGAAGAGTACGATTCAAAAATAATATAATGGGAGACCATTCATATTCAACTCCTTACTAATCCATTAACTACGAAGTGATGCAAATTAAGTAACATCATAAGGAAGAGAGAAAATATATATTTCTTGATGACATACTATCTGTTCACAAGTTACAATAAGACATTCAATATCAGTTCATAGGAGTGGATGTAGTTTAATGACTACATCAGGAATTAACAGTCAAGGATTACTTTTTATGTATATAGCCCAAGTGGATCTGCTTATATGGAATAGGAGACCAAATTGAGAAAAAAAAGTTAACTCACAAGAATGTGTGTGTGTGTGTGTGTGTGTGTGTGTGTGTGTGTGCGCGTGTGTGTGCAAAATGAGATACAATAAATATTTGAAGAACCAAAATATATGGACATACATTCATAGAGGGATATGAACTTCAGAAAAAGAGGAAGAGATACAGTGATGAAGTATGGAATGGTACGAATGATATTTGAAGAATGCTCTTAATCAAACTATGAGTTAGCAGTCCCTTACTTGGAAGGATATAGATACAAGGGACATTATTTGTAAATCTTTGTAGATAAGATTGTTTCTGAAGTTTTTATTAGAAACATTATATTCTTGTAACCTTCTAAATTCTCTATACTGATCTGTTCGATCATTTGCTAATACATCAAATAATTTACCAATTACTTCTCAGTAATATGGTATCAGAGCTTGTACTTTTTTTGAAAAAATTGTAATTTCTTGAATGAATTTTATTTTCTAAAATATTTTCTTGGATTTGTTAATACGGTATTTACAGGAATTTTTTCAAAACCTGGCTAGGGTTTTCATAACCATTGCTCCTCAAAATCCCGTGCATTTTTTTCTGGAAATCATGTCGGGGCGTGAGATTCCTGCATCTAGTGTTCACATTTGGCGTCATTTTTGTATAAAGAAGCCTGTATTTGACTTATTTGCAGACATTCTATGCCAAAAGCGACATTTTTTTGCTCACTTTTTATATATAGTAGGACTTTCTTTGATACAAACGTTGTTTTTCACAGCTAATTGTGTTGCTCTTTCTCTCCTAGGCATCATTTTTCTGTGACTCGTGCTCAAAGTGACAGGTTCTCCTAATTTTTCTTCATCTTTATCAGCATCTAGGTAAAACAGACCTGGTATTTGTTTCTTGTTACGGGCTTATCTTGCCTCTTCCAGCCTGCGTTTTGACTGGTTTCTTCCCCACACAAGTTTTTTGGTTCATTCATTGCCGCCTAGGGTTTTAACCCTCCAATTCAAGTCGAAAATTTATTTTGATTGCTGAATCCTTCTAAGTCTTTGTTGGAATTTTCTAGGTCAGCCAAAAAAATTCTTGAAATCTTTGTCAGATGTACTTCATTGAATTTTGAAGTTTGTGCCTGCAATCGTTGTTTCTTTCTGCATTGGGATTCATGTTTCTAAGTTTGTGCTATCACCTCTTCTTTATTTTTCGTTTTCTGTGCATTATCCAACAGTAGGTTGGATGATTCTGTGATAATTTCTAGTCAGCGGTTTTGTCAATTCTAGAAAGGTTAGTGGAAGAGTCTGTGGCAGTCTCTACTCTCACACCAGCAAATGATTTTGAAGAAAAGGACCAACTTTTCCGTTTTTTTCTAGCTACACTTGGTCATTGACATTCTAAAGATCCAAAGAGGGTCTCAGTACCAGCAGAATGTTCTAAAGGATTTATACTTGCAAGATATATATTGTCTTTTGTAGGGTAGTTGATAGAATGACCATTAAGGAAGCATATTAGAATAGTTTAAGTATCTTGCTATATTTACCTAATTTTCCTCACAGGTTTAAAAACCAATGATGGATAACCGTAGTTTGTTTATAACTTTATAACATTCGAGGGCTCGATTGATTTTGACCCGAAGCATCGATGAATGAAAACCTTTTTCTTTTCCCTTTCAATTCTATTTTTCGATATTATCTTTATTAAGACAACCTTTCTTTTTGTTCATGCCATAGTTAGCGTCTTTAAGCTCTATTTAAGAGTTCATTGTTAATTGAAAATAGTCATTTCCTTTTCTTCGTTCATTCAGTCTCTAACAATTTCAATAATTGTTGCCCATTTCCTTTCAATCTAGGTCACAGGATATGTCGAATTTCATCCATGAAGTTCGAATTTCAGCAAATCTTTGCCCTTTCGGAACTTCATCTGAATTTTATGGTATTTTATATATATACTATTGTTATTTTTAATAATATTATTTTATTTTTAAAAATATTGACTTGCTTAGTTTAATTATTTAGCAAAGTCAAACTACTTTGACAATTTTGTAGATATATTACTTGTATTTAAAAATAAATATATTTATATAAGTTAAATTTAATGTTGATTTTTATTCCAAATTTTTCCCGTCGTTGAATTTCAGCCAAATTTTATGGTCGACAAGCTCAAATTTGAATTCGGACCTTGTGACTTAACTTTCAATCACGATTCTTTACTCTAGGTCAGCCCTTTAGTAGATTTATTCTATACTCCATCGAGTTTTGAAGACAAGGACTATATCAAACTGTGGGACATATTTCTAGTACATGAGTACTTTTGGGTGGTTCTTTAGTGTATGGCAAGGGACGACTATTACAAAATAAATAAAAAATTGATGCCTCGTAAAAAATTTAACATGAACAGTGGCACTGGCATTAGACTCCTTTCAACTCCACGTGAAACACTTTTGACCTAGGGTTATGAACCAGTGAGGCCACAAACGGGGGAACTTATCCCCAAACTTGTACAAACCCTAGTTGCAAGAACAGTGTCCCAGCAAGGGTTTGAAACTTGTTGGCCGCTTCACCAACAAAGTATTCAAACCACGATACTACACATCTGAAGACACTATTTTAAAAATATACAGACAAATTTCACATATTTATTAGACTAATTTTCATGTATGTTTAGCTTGTCTTATAAAGCCTTAGTTAACGGTCATTTAGGCTCATTTTTAGTTTTCTTAGTTTAGTCTATTTTTAGATGTTGCCTTCGCTTAGACAACTTGCTTTTCAATTAACACTATTTTTAGCATTCGTAAAACTCTATTTAAATGTGTATCTTGTTAATATAATCAATTCCTTTTTCAAGTTTCATGGTATCAGAGAGGGAGTCGGTCTGGGTATGACTCCCTTGTGGAAGGGTTTAATAAGCTTTTCCTCAGAAGTTATCTGTTTCCAATTCTCTGATCCAGGTTTGTACGGTTTCAATCCATTTTTCACCTCAAAAATTATGTTTAGTTTTGATCAATTTTTTCACCTCAATAATTGCTTCTAGTTTCTATAATTTACGAAATTTGTGGGGGACTTTTTGATTGGGATTCTTGTTTTAGGGTTTTTACCATTTTTTCCAAAAATTGATTCTTCATAAACTTCAAATCATGGTATATTGTAGTATGTTTTGGGGTATCCTATTCAACTGCGACAATTTGGAGGGTTTGCTAATTTTCCCTCAAAATCATGGCACTTGTTCTCAGTGTGTATCTTTGCTTCCAAGGAAGGACAGTTCAGTTATACAACATCGAGGTGGTTGTTTTGTGTTGATTTTTGTTCAGAGGTTTTCCAGAATCTGGGATGGTCAGTGGTAGAGTCAATGGCAGGCTCTTGTCTATTGTTGTAGACCATTCTGAAGAAGGGGGCAGTCTTCTTTGTATTTTTGGCTACTCTTGGTCATTCACATTTTGCAGATATGTACAACATAATGAATTTGTGACCACAAGATATGTGCACTCTTCTATAGGGTAGTACAATGACCATTAGGGAGGGTATTAGAATATTCTCTATTTTTAGTTTTCTTTTAAATTTTTCTATTCTTAGCATTTCTTAGTTGCTCTAGTAATGGAAATTTTACTTAAGTTGTCACTATATTCGTCTCACCAGTTTTAAGGCTTCAGTCTTGTAATCTTTATTTAAGAAGCCTTGGTTTCCTCAGTCTCAATATATTAGATTTATCAAATATTTGAACAATATTCAGATCACACTGTAGACGGTTGATGCATAACATTAGACTTGAATTGAGATATCACATGAGCATTGACAGAAAAATTAACAAAAAATGAATGCTTTCATTGTCAATGTACATACATGTTGTATGAGAATTATAACAAAATGCCCAAAGGCTCCAAGTTTCAACTATAAAATGACAAAACATAGGAAACACATGGCTATCTCTAATTAGCAAATGCAAGGAAGGTCTTTATCAGAATTGGAGCTGGAGTTTGAGTCATTGCTAGTATAAAGGGTTGTCTGAGGCAATAGAACACCAAGTCCTTAAAACATTTTGGGAAATGGGACGGGGTAACATATGTAGAGGATGAGTCTTTGTAGGAGCATAGGACTGAATCAGTCTAAGTTGGTTCCTATAATAGTCACAACAAATTTATTTATTTTTATCTAAGTCAATTCTATTGATTTTTATGTTAGAGTAGGTTCTACTTTCACTCATTTAACTGCTGTTATTATTATATGTATTAGTTTTTTCTTATGTCTAATGCTGGTTAGCTCTCTCTAATCAGTCATCTAGGGTTTACTGTTTTTAGTTGCACTTTATGATATGTTCCAAATTTGGTGACATTATACACTTCAAGGGGCCAAACCTCCAAAAGTCTCCAATGATAATACCATTCACAATCTGATCATATATATATATATATATATGACCATTTTAATGATAATATAACTTAAGCATTATGGTAGCTACAAATGAACTACCCATATCCCTATGCACATTGACACCACAAAATCATCGTAAACTAGAATCATTAAAGGAATAAATTGCAAAGAGTCTCATCAAACAATCGAAAGAATTGTACTACATCTCTTCAAACAGTAAACAACCTAACAATAAATAAGCCACCTATGCACAATAATGTGCTAATGACAACACATGCACTACAATGTTATTTATGTCATGAATTTGTGAGGCATTATAATAGTAAATAATTAATCTAATACAAAAGACCAGAGTAACGTGAATCGCCTCAATCCAGGCGATTTCACAATTTGAGCAAGGCCAAGCAATTCTTGGTGAGTCGGTGAATCATCTCGGCGGTTTTTGGCCCAGAAATCGCATGAATCATCTGAATCAGCAACTCATGCAAAAATCGCCCAAAACCGGGTCGAGAAATCGGTCACACGGCTAGGAAAGAGGGTGACTTAAAATATTAAAAAAAAATTAACCTTTTTTTGCCTTTCCTCTTTCTTACAACCCTAAAAGGCCTTCTAATTGTTTACAATTAAACAATGAGAAAAAAGAAACCATAGGGTTGCAGACAGCAAGAAAGAAGAGCATCAAGGAGATCAAAAATCAGTTAGGGGAGGCCATAAAATTGCATTGGGAGCATTAAGGAGCCAATAGCAACACTCCTCGACTCATTTGCAAGAGGTAAGTGTTGATTTTTTTGTATGTTAGTGTATTTTTCATTCTTTTGTCATTTTTTTTAAGCTTTCATTTGTAAATCTTGAATGTGTTTTGGTTTTTACATATTTTTTGACTAAATTGCGAGTTGCAATCTTGCAAACCCTACAATGTTTTTATAACAAATTCGCAAACATCTATTTAATTTTACATTGTACAATTTGCTCAAAAATAATGTAGGGTTTGCTATTTTTTTTATTTTAGTTTAAGTTTTCAATAGATTTTTCTTATTGCAACAACCTTAACTTCCATTTTCCAAATGCCTAAAAAGGATAAGGCTTGGACCTATACTGAAGAAGTGCCCGGAAGAAAAAATATCAAAAAAGAAATAAACTCGGGTGGCATCTATAGATTCAAATATCATATTGCAAGCATACCTAGACATGATATTACCCCGTGCACTAATCAACCTGCTGAGGTAAAATGAAAAAATGATATATGGCATTAAAGGCATTGGATCAAGATAAGTTAAATAAGAAAAGACAACTTGAACAGTTAGGTGCTATTGGCTCCCATGCTCTCGCATCCGCATCCATAGGCTATGTTGGAGAGGGTTCTTCTAGGTCTCCCTTTTGTCCTAGTGCTAGTGCTAGTGCTAATCCTAGTGCTAGTCATAGGCTGTCAGGTCCCCAAATTTTAATGTAATAATTTAATTTAATTAATTAATTGATTAGCCCCAGAATTTAAATAATATAATAAAAGAACCTTTAATTAGTTACTTTAATTAATTAATATGGGGCCCAAGTTAATATTTGTATTTGTGGTTCCGATTGATTTAGTATATCTCAAACCCATGTTCATTTTAATTGTTTCTATAGGTATTGTCGTTGGCTATCTTTGTCAACCCTCAGGAGTTTTTCCGAAAGGTAATTAAGCACAGCATGTAGGTAATAGTTGTCGTGCAATTTGGATTATTTTCTTTGTACTGCAATTCCTATTGAAATTTTGTATTGTTCGTCATTTCGAAAGTGGAAGATCTTCCCTACTTGGCTATTCCAATTTCAGTGGGATTCAACCCTCACCCTATTTTATTGGTGTATTAATTTGCTTCAAATCTGGCACATCTAGAGCACCATCTTGGTCTACTGATATATATTCTATGTTTCGGTGATAATTTGCATACCCTAGTTTTCCTTGGCGTATCTCTCTATTGGTGAATGTTTGGGATCTATATCATTTATGTTATGTCAAGCATATTCAATCTCATTGATTTCCGATTCGTGAGTTTCCTGTCACCCACACACATAATACCCAGTAACCGTCACTTGTTCCACTATACGACATCATAATCCCCATCGTACGTCCAACCTTTCGTACAGCCTCCTCCAACCCCGTATGGCCTCTATGCATATTCCACCATACGGCCAACATTTTGTACAACCCCATCCTACTCCATACAACCTCTACCATATTCCACCGTACGGCCAACATTTCGTTTGGCCACAAATTATCCCAATTGTATGATCTTGATTTCTTTGTTCATCTTTTGAGTCGAGATCCCCTTTAGGAAGACTTTGCCTTTGGGTCAAGATCCCCTTCAGGCCAAGATTGCCTTCAGATCGAGATTGCATCCAAACAGAGATCCCCTTCGGAAAGTCATTGCCTTCGGGTCGAGATCCCCTTTAGGCCGAGATTGCCTTCACATCAAGATTGCCTCTAGATAGAAATCCCCTTCGGACTAAGATCGCCTTTAGGCCACGTTTGCCTTCAAGACATTACAATGGTATCAAAGCTAGTGATCTTGCCAACTTGTTGGGATGACTGAGAGATTTTGGTATTTGGATCACACTATGGCGTCGAACAGTGATGGAGAGTGGTGGTTGAAGGCACTACAAAAGATTGGCAAAGAGCTCAACGAGGGTGTTGATCTTCCATTACCGTAAGGTGAACCACTTACCTTCAAGATTTATACAGAGAATCCTCTTGCCAATTAAGGATGCCTTAAGTCAACCCATGCTTTTGAGACACCATGACAAGGAAAAAAGGGTTGGCAATTGCAACATGTCTCAATGAGGTCTTGAGAATTTCGGCTCCCAAGGCACCATATGATGATAACACCATGATAGAGATATTGCATTTGATAGTTGACAGCTTTCAGAGTCTTGATGACTTCAGTAATGTAACGCTTCTAGTAGGAGATCTACAATATTGGAGAATTGTGCAAATGCCAAAATAAGTAACCTCTTAGATCTCGAATTGCAAAATTTGGTCCATGATATGTTTCATCACTTCTTGGTCACCATCAAGGAAGATCATGATACTAAGATTTCAATTGCTATGGAGAGTCTTATGATTTCGTGCTGAAGACATGGATGAAATATCCCAACCCATCACATCTATGCTATGGGTTGTTCGTAATCTAGAATATATCCCCTCTATAGCAACATATAGATTGGTCAGTTAAGGTTTCAAGCATTGTGAAGAAAAACTATTATCTCATTTGCACAAGTGGAAGAAAATGGATGATAACAAAAAGGGTGATGCATTACATAAGGAGAATAAAGGCGTGATTATAGGACTGCTCCAGAAGAATTTGCTAAATCTTTATAATACACCAACATGGGGAGAACACCTAAAAAATGAAGATGTTGCTTGCATAGATCTTGTGAAGACATGGATGGATCAAGTTGTGCCGAGGTTGTGCCCATCGCCGAGGCACTATATGTCATGGAAGTTCTATTAATTGTCGAGGGTGTGTCCATCATAGAAGTTTTGTTTGTTGCTGAGGCTCAATCGTTATCAAGGTTGTGTTTGTCCCCAAGATCGTGTCCATCACCAAGGTCGTGTTTGTTGCCAAAGCAATGTGTTTGTCACTGAAGCTATGTCCATCATCGTGGTCATGTTCGTCACCAAGGTTATATGTTGGTCACTATGGTTGTATCCGTCACCATAGTTGTGCTTGTTATACTCACCATCGCCATGTCTGTCATCGTAGTTGTGTCTATTTTCGCCATTGTCACCGTGCCCATTACCATGTCTATCACCATAGTTGTGTTTGTTTTCATCACCATCACTATGCCTATCACTGTCATTGTGTCTGTTGTTGTCGCTGTCGCCATTTTCGTCATTGTCATTGTATCTATTTCTATCACCATCGTTGTGTCCATTGTCGAGTCCATCATCATCTTCGTCATCGTCGTAGTGTCCGTCACCAAACTTGAGTCTGTGTCCATCGTCGAGTTTGTGTTTGTCGGCGTAGTTGTGCTTGTCGATGTCAACGTGGTTGTCTTCGTCATTATTGTCTGTCCGTCATTGCAGCTACGTTCGTCACAGTAGCTACATTTGTCGCCATTGAGACATTGCTCCCTATCAAGGCTCTCTTCGTCGAGGTTTCGTCCTTCAAGAATCTAATAGTGATCATTATGATTGTGTTAGTGGCTAAGTTTGTGCCATGCCAACATCGGTGTCTATGTGTATGACCATACCCAAAGAGATTTTTGAACATAATAACATGAAAGATTTCATTGATTTGCATCATTAGGATTCTGTTGAAGGGCACGGCAATGTTTATATCAGAGAGGCACATCAGATGCCTAACAATAGTGTGGTACAGGGGAGGTTTGATGACAATTCACTCATCTTGCCTGCCTACTTGGTTTGGGATCCTGGTGCTGACAATGAAGTGAACCCCCATAATGCTCTCAGTGTGTGGGCTGAGAGCAAAGCTACTAATCTACAAAAGAGCATGGATAATAATTTGGAGCCACATAATTGGAATCATGAACCTAGAGAAGGGAGCGAAGGTTGTTTTGTTTGTCGGAACAATTGCTACCGTTGATTGATGATGGAGTCTATCCTCCAATCGTGCTCAAGGCATGTATAATTGTGATCTTTCCAGATGAGGGACTTTTGCGTGAGAGCAACAAGGTCTTCCTAAGTTATGAGTTTCCAAAAAAGATTGATGAACATGATGACATCGATGTATTTTATGACTAGCATCTTGGGATCCTGGTGACTCAGGACACGACAATATTTATATCATAGTGGCACAGCAAAAGTTTGATGTCAATGTGGTGCCGCAAAGGATTGATGTCATTTCACTTGTCTCGCCTACACGTTTGATTGAGCTCTTGACATTTCGTCTCATGGCAAATTGCTTGAGGGCAAGCAATATTTGGGTAGCGAGGATTTGTCATGTCCCCAAATTTTAATGTAATAATTTAATTAAATTAATTAATTAATTGGTAACGGAATTTAAATAACATAATAAAAGAACCTTTAATTAGTTCCTTTAATTAGTTACTTTAATTAATTAATATGGGGCCCAAGTTAATAATATTTGTATTTGTGGTTTTGAATGATTTAGTATATCTCAAACTCATTTTTATTTAAATTGTTTCCATAGGTGTTGTCATCGGCTATCTTTGTAAACCCTCGAGAGTTCCTTCGAACGGTATTTAAGCAAGGCATGTAGGTAGTAGTTGTCATGCAACTTGGATTATTTTCTTTGTACTGCAATTCCTGTTGGAATTATGTGTTGTTCACCATTTAAGAAGTGGAAAATCTTCCCTACTTGGCTATTTCAGTTTCGGTGGGATTCAACTCTCACCCTATTCCGTTGATGTATTACTTTGCTTCAGCTCTAGCACATTTGGAGCAACATCTTGGTCTACTGATATATATTCTATGTTTCCGTGATAATTTGCATACCCTAGATTTCCTTGGTATATCACTCTATTAGTGAATGTTTGGCATCTATATGAATTATGTTATGTAGAGCGTATTCAATCTCATTTATTTCTGATTCGTGAGTTGTGTCGCCCACACACATAATACCCAGTAACCGTACGGCAAATTTTGCTTATTCCATTATATGACATCATTATCCCCACCATATGGCCAACATTTTGTACGGCTTCCTCCAACCTTGTGTGACCTTTGTGCATATTCCACTGTGTGACCAGCATTCTATATGGGCTCTTCCAACTCTGTAAACCTCTGTGCATATTCCACCATATGGCCAACATTATGGACGACCTATGTTGTAATCCACCATACGGCCACCAAGTATCCTTGTTGTTGTACGATCTTGATCTTTGTATGTCCTTTTGGTCGAGATCCCCTTCAATAAGACTTTTCCTTCAGGTCAAGATTGCATCCGGACAGAGATCCGCTTTGGGTCAAGATTCCCTTTGAGCCGAGAGTGCCTTCAAATTAGGATTGCATCCGAACAAAGATCCCCTTCGGATCAAAATCTCCTTCAAGAAGTCATTGCCTTTGGGTCAAGATTGCCTCTGGATTGGGATTGCATCCAGATAGAGATCCCCTTCGGAAAGTCATTGCCTTCGGGTCAAGATCCCTTTCATGTTGAGATTGCCTTCAGGTCGAGATCCCCTTCACGCCAAGATTGCCTTCAGATCGAGATTGCATCCAAATAGAGATCCCCTTCAGGAAGTCATTGCCTTCAGGCCGAGATTGCCTTCGAGTTGAGATTGCCTTCGGACAGAGGTCCCCTTTGGAACGAGATCCCCTTTGGACCAAGATTGTCTTTGGACCGTGATCGCCTTCACGCCAAGTTTTCCTTTGGGACAGTACATTGTCCTAGTGCTAGTCATTCTTATATTGAGCCTGGACCTATTATATTTCAGCCTAGAGTGCGGAAGTCGAGATTGGATAGTTACTTTGTGCCATGCACTACTCTTGGCTCACAACCCTCACTTGAGAGCATGGGTAGTTTGAACAAGGAGATTCATGATGCTGCCAGAAAACAAATTTGCAAGTTTTGGTACTTTGGCAACATTTCATTTAATGCAGCGAAGTAATTAACTCTTTTTTATTTGTTCTCTTTTTTAATTATTTCTACTCGTGTAATCATAGATACATATTTGATATTACATAATGATTGGTCATCTAAATTTCTAATCATAATCTATTTGTGATAGGACTCCTTATTGGCAAGGCATGATAGATGTTGTAACTATTTGTGGTAAGGGCTTTAAAGCCCCTACTGACGCTAAGTTGAGTGGATACTTCTTAAATGAAATGGTAGAAGACATGAAGTTTGAGCTAGCGGACCACAGCAAGAAATGGATTGTAAGGGTTACACCATCATGACTGATGGTTGGACAAATAGGAGGGGAAGAACACTCCTCAATTTTCTTGTTTCTTGTGGAGGTGATTGATCATTCTACTTTCCTACATGCTAATTTAAATTTTGATTTGTTGATTGCTAATTTGTTGATGGTTCATGATAATTAAATGTTTCGCTCTATTTGAATTTTGTAGGATCCACCATGTTTATCACATCTATTGATGCTTCCTCTCATGTCAAAAACACCACATACTTGTGTGAGCTTATTGAGGAAGTCATAGCAGAGCTGGGGGAAGAACATCTTGTGCAAGGAGTGACGGATAATGCATCAAGTTATGTTGTTGTAAGTAAACTTTTAAGTTTTAAGTTTGACTAATCAAATTTTGAACATTTCTAGTTCTAAGTTTCTTAACATGTGCAAAATTCTAATTAATTTAAAATTGTTACAGGTAAACTATTGATAGAGAGGCACCCTGCAATATTTTGAACTCCTTGTGCCACACCTTGACCTTATGTTGGAGGACACAAGTAAGATTGACTGGATCAAATCATGTGTAGAAAAGGCAAAAAATGTATGCAAGTTTATATACAATCATGCATTTGTCCTTGCCACAATGAAGAAATACATGGGAAATAGGAAGTTAGCTTGTCTTGGTATCACGAGGTTTGCCTCGAATTTCATCACACTGAAGTCATTGATGACATCAAGGCAAGAATTGAAGCGCATGATTGTTGGGGAGGAGTTTGTTTCCTCTTCCTATGCTATGATCACTGCGAAGATAGATGTGGGGAATATCCTCTTAAATAAGGATGGTTTTTGGGCATCTACTCGAGAAATAAGCAAGGTAATTTTTTTACAATTTAAAAATTAGTATTATTATTAATATTTATTATTTAATTGTTTAATGATTTAATTTTATAATTTAGTTTTGAGTTATGACTCAAATGTTTTTTTTTCATTATGTGCAAATCAGTGAGCCCCTTGTATCTCTCCTTTGAGCTGTTGATGGCGAGAAGCCCTCTATAGACTACATATATGAGGGCATGGATAGGGCCAAGGAGGTTGCTAGAGCCTAGTATGCAGGAGTGTCAAAGAAGTATGGCCCCATTTGGGACATTATCGATAGGAGACGGCAGAATCAGCTCCATAGGACCATCCATGCAACTACCTATTACCTTAATCCAACATCGTTTCCATTCTGACTTCAGGGTGGATGAGGAGGTTCTAACCGGCCTATACACAGTCATGCAAAGGTTGAGTCTTGATGGTAGTGTCAGAGCTGCGACCATTGAGCTAGAGAAATTCAATAATGAAGGGTCACTTTTCTCTAGTAGGATAGCTATAGAGGCTCACACATCATTACAGCCAGGTAAATATAATATATTCTTAAAGTTAATTGTTACGACTTATGCATTTAGGTTTTGATTTTGTAATTTAGCCTTGAAGTTGTGCTTGTAAATGAGACTAATTGTTTTTCTTTTCCCTCATTTCAAATAGATGGTGGCAAATGTGTGGGCAATCAACCCCAAATCTTCAGAAGATTTCCATCTGTATCTTGAGTCAGCCTAGCAGCGCTTCTGGATGTGAGCACAACTGGTCCATATTCGAGCATATCCACTCAAAGAAGCAAAACATGTTGTCTATGCAGAGGTTGTATAATCTTGTATTTGTTCATTACAATCTCCAGCTTAGGACCAGACAGATTTTGGCCACTGACTCCTCCCTAATCATTATCGAGGAGATTGATCCAAAGTCAGAGTGGCTCACTGAGGCTACAAATGCAACAATCTTCATTGAGGAAGAACATGAGTGGGTTGACCAGGTAAACCATTGCAGAGGAGAAAGCTAGAGCATGTTCAGGCACTGGCATACGCACGCGTGCATGCATAGAGCATGCCACAAACATAGGCCCTAATGATGTTCATGCACCCATCTCATATGCAGGGGTTATGGCTCATCAGTCCTCTAGGACCTACCTTAGACGCCTTTGTAGAAGGCATACAGGATACTCAGAGGTTAAGGCTGAGGTTGCAGCCGAGCTTGAGGATAATGATGAGACTTGAACTAAAGCCTTGTTTTTTCATTTTGTTTACAAATAGACATACATTTCATGGATCTTCATCTTACATATATTTATGATTTGATGTCATTAGTTTTATGGATCTTCATCTTACATATATTTATGATTTGACAACATTTATAATTCTATAAATCTATGTCATGACTCATTATGATCCTATTATTTCTATTTACTTAAGCTACAATTTACATTTAATGTATGTGATGGATTTATCAATTAAGTTTCTTGTTTACGTATGTTAGCGTCTATTTGATGATGTTATAGTGTTTTTTAGTTATATTCAATAAAGGGTGCATGAAATAAGTTTTAAATCATTAAAATCTTTAAATTTCAAGGGTTTTTTCAATTTGTTGATTCATAAGCGATTCACGATTCGAGTAAGCCTTGTCGATTCCAATTTTTGGTTTTTTGAAAAAGCCCATAGTAAAATATGTAAGCATGCCTGAGTTGCAAAACAATGGTTGAACACTCACATCATGATTCGAAGCTAGTTCCTCCACTTGTGGCCTTACTTTTATGATGTCACCCTGGCAGAAAAAACAGATAGAAGAATGGGTTCAGTTGATATTCAACGGTATCCAACAGTAATAGACAGGTTTCTAAATGGAAGACATATGATAGTAAATGAAATGAGTTCGTGCTATCAAATTATACCTCAAAACCTCCCTGAGGTTGATGTATCATGATCCGACAGTTTGGCATCCCATAACGCATTCCCTTCTCTCCACCAGCAACAATAAGTGCACTATGGCTGGCAGCAACCCCAAAACAAACAGTACCAACTTTTGGCTTTATCTGCAAAACTACGAATATATCATTAGAAATATACTTAACTGAAAGAGATGGACAATTCAGAAAGTAGAACTATCATAATCAAATGCTTATCAAGTAGTTGTTGTACATGCCATTACTTTAAACCATCACTACATGACAAAACAACTAGAACTGCACACAAAATATAATGAAGTACATCCCAAAATAGTTCGCACAAAAGGAAAAAATTGTACTTCATTAAAAATGAAAATTTATTACAAAAAGCTAGTCTTTACCCCAACCTTAATTCTGTATTTTATTTTTGCAATAAATATTAGATTCAGATGCATAAATTTAGATTCGCAATTTCAAGCTCTGAGCAAAAAGTTATGGCTTTTCAAAGTAGGAATAAAATTGCATAATAGTATTTTGACAGTTTTGATAGATTTTGGCTTTATTTTGTAATAAGTATTATCCTGACTGTTCAGTTTCAATTCCAAGGGACTTCTAGAGACCCTTGGGATCTCGTAAACATTGTATAAACTATTTTTCAGATGGAATGGAATTACTTTTTGGCGTGCATATTTCCTTGTCAATGTTACATCCCAAATTTTTGCCCATTTTAAATAATCATATAGCTGTTATGTAATTCATGAGAAGTCAATTGGCTGGTGGAGATTTCATGTTAGTTGTTCGTTACATTTTTAACAAAAAATGAATGTTTCTTATTTGGAAAAGTTAGTTGCTTGTTTGAATGGTGTTTAGCCATTATCATGAACATGAAAATGATTTTGATTATAGTTACCTTGATTTATATTGAGAAATATGTTATTATTGTGGAAAATCTTCTTGATTGTAGAACGCGTCGAGGGGGGGGGGGGGTATTGCCAAAATGGGAGCTATGGTTGGGCCATCAAAAGTCCACTGGTAAGCCATTAGGTATGGATTCTAACATCTTGGCTAAGGTTAAAACAACTAGGCGATCAAGAGTATACTTGGGAGAACTATGAGCTAACCAATCAGTTCATAACACTTATCAATTAATAAAAAACATAAAGCATTAAATCAATAAGATAAGTTGTTACCTTTTTATCTGAGATCATTGTGGAACCTCCTGATATACTTTATATACTAACATCATGATATCAAGATACCCATACTTGCACATAAATGTATATACATGTGCGTAAATCAATATAATGGTACTTTAATTTACGCACATGTATGTATATGTGTACATACAAATAGAGCTGGCATCGATACCACGATGCCAATATATTTTAAAAATCATTTGGAGCGAGAACCTTTATCATTATCATTATTATTGTTCCCAATTGATTTTGAGCGATTGCCTATCTTTTCATCAAGCTTATATTTCTCAAATGTTCTTTTCAAATATTTCAACCAATTGAGTTTTTTTTTTTTTTTGCCGACGGAAATGTAATTCTTATTGGAGCCAATGCCTAGCTATGTGTCTACCACCTCGGCCTTTCTTGTAACCGAGCATACATTTGCAGACTGTTTTACATATCTTCTCACCATAACCTTGAGAGCACTCTTCCAATTTTAGCTCTGCGATTCTATTCATTCCTCTGGCAATAATTATAAGCCATACTGTGAGCACTACAGTTAATATTGTGTTCGAGCTCCTATATCTTTCAAGAGCCAAGCGTTGTGGTTTTCAGACTTGCCAAATCTTTTTAGCATCCAACTTCTTCAGATTTCATTTCTGTCTACCAAATGAGAATAGCAATTTCTACCCATACAAGGCAGTGCAATACAGGAAGGTTATGCATTTCATTAAAAAAAATTATACTACACCAAAAGGATCGAATGATGATATCATAGATGTGAACTTCATATGTTGTCAATGTATACCTCTTTCTAGCAATAGAGGAAGGTTATGCATTTCATTAAAAAAAATTATACTACACCAAAAGGATTGAATGATGATATCATAGATATGAACTTCATATGTTGTCAATGTATTACTGCAAGTAATCTGCTATGTATATGTTCCTTACAAAATTTGTGTACGATATGAAGTTTCAAAGCATCGAAGCACTTAATAGCACATGTAGTTTAAATATGTTGGCTTATACAGAGGTGTTGGCAATATGCCTCTGAGATAAGTACAGTATTTGTTGCCATGATAAAAATTAAGAACAATGAATACGATATCAGAAATGCAAATCAATACCAGAACTGAAACTTTACTCAAGGGATCTCCTAGGAAGCACTCATAAGGACAAGAATGGCCAAGATAAAGGGTGGTAAGAGACAACATTCTTGCAATAGTAAAAACAAGATGAATCAGTAATATATATAACAGCATTAAACTATTGAGTCAGCTCATGGTTGTCCAGTATATAACTCTTGTCAAATCAAGCGGTGGGTGGTCGAGCATAATTAGTAGCCCACTGAAATCCTCGGCCAAGGTAGGTTAGTGGCATGCTTGTCACTACGATCACTAGAGGTCAGAGTGCTAGCTGACAGAGGATAGGTTGATGGAGGATATCCATAGCCTTGTCTGTTGTCTAGTTGACACTCTAACACCGGGATGCTCAGGTGGCAGTTTCGTGGTGCCCCGAGCTTAACTGGTAGGGAGGGCCTTTCTCGGATGAGATTGTGTGGGGATAAATAAAGGTCCATGGTTGGGAGGTTAAGCCCATGGCAATGCTTCTCTCCACTAAATGTCGAGGCTTGCTCAATACAGTGACCGTTATTTGCATCATATCTGGTACTTCATTCTTTTTGTATTTTGTGTATAATTTTACATATTATTATGTAATCATGAAACTTGGTTTTGTTATTTCCTTATGTTATTATTTGAACAGTTGTATAGGAATGGAAATGAAATAGATAGGGTAGTTGTAATTGTATTTCATGTGAACTTAGATTA
The DNA here is from genome assembly GCA_028749045.1 of Cupressus sempervirens. Taxonomy (NCBI): domain Eukaryota; kingdom Viridiplantae; phylum Streptophyta; class Pinopsida; order Cupressales; family Cupressaceae; genus Cupressus; species Cupressus sempervirens. The sequence goes on from CM053783.1 coordinate 714,575,665, forward strand.
GTTCGTTATTAGTTCTCTTTAAAGTGAATTGCAATATCGTAATAAGTTTGTTAAATTTCTCTTTCATATGAAGCAGTTGTTATAACTGTCACTTTGTCATCCTGTTATGAATATAGATGTATCTTGAACTAATAGTTTAATTTGGCTACAGGAAAATAGCATGTTACAATCAAATTTGTTGTTCTTGAATGGGTTTTCTAACACTACAGATTATACACCAGGTACTGTACTCCAAATCCATACTTTGAATTATCCAATCTTTGTTTTGATCAAATTTTCCTATGTGTAGCTCAAGCCTTGCTGAGAATTCCTAATCGATTATTCACTATTGATTGATATTGTCGAAGAAAATTCTAACAACTAGAGAACTTCCACCCAATCTTGGGTTGAATTCCAAATAATTTTGATGATTATGATTCAAGTGGCGAGTGAATTCCCAGCACACATCAGATTTCCAATCTGCATTTCAAGGGATGATTCCAAGACAATGTCAAAATCGTAAGACTTGTCTTATTTCTAACCAACATAAGGTTATTGCATCAAGCACTTGTCTGGAAAAAAGTGTCAATTTTGACCTTGCATCTTTTGATGCAATCATAAACTTGGTTTGCTCCCAAACAAAATTCCTAAAGACTATCAAATTTCTAATCTGTATTTGAAGAGTTAACTAAAGGGCTTGACTAAATTCCTAATGGCCCTTGCAATTCTGACATAGATGAGGCATTTTGTCCAAACAAGCTCCTGATTTTCGACTTCGCATTAATGAGAAAATCAAGGCAGTTTGGGCAAACAAGTGATGGAATGCAGATTAAACATTGATGAAAGCCCAAAAACAAGGTTCTATTGCCGGCGCAACTCATAAAATTGATCAGTGCAGATGCATAAATCCTTTTGCGTCCTTGTGTTAACTTCTATTGTCTCCTTCAGGAGAAGTGTTGCCTCCATGACCTGGGCCTGGGCTGTCTGCAATCCTTGGTCAACCGCTTGCAATTTTTGTTCAACCTTCTCCTTATCTTGCAAAAGTGTCGCTCGCTCAACTGCCCATGCTGCCTACTGGCTAACCAATTCAGTAGCTAACTTCTCTCAAGCTTCTATCTCGACTGTCGTAGACCTCACCGCCACATTCCTCTCTGCTTCCCTATACACATCTGCATGCCTATGAGCATAATAGACGCCTTTATATGCCCCCACTATCTCATATGCTAGCTTCTCCTACCAGTGTTGCACTATCCCAACTTAGGCTCTGTAGCCCAATTAGCCAACATCTCTGATGTTTCCACTGCTGGCCATCGCCTGGCCTCAAAGCAGGAGCAAAAATGCTCAAGACAGACCCCCTGAATAAAAGCTCGAATCAAATGTAACTCCTTATGAGTCAAAGCTATCTGATGATTCGTCCTCTCTTCATCACAACCTCCATGGCTCTGATGTATGCCTTGATCCATCCTCATCCAACCCATAATCCTCTTTTTCCACATCGTCAATATTCCACTGCATATCAATATCCATTGATGTCTCTCCTGTGGTAGCCACGTCCATATCCAGTGTCGCCTCATCTCCAAGCACATCCTCAAACTGTGGTACTCCCAACTCTTGTGGCTCTAATACGGCAGCTACTCCTAGGGATACCTATCCGTGCCTCAAGGACTATATGGAGGGACCAACCTCTGCAAGAATGGAGGTACTCTCCTTGGAATCCGCTCCACTACTCTCTGTGGTTTCTTCCCTTCCGTTGTCTCTGTCTTCGTATGCATCCAATCCTTGCAATAACCCCTTCTGACCGGCCGCAGTTCCTCCCGTATCTAAATGCCTCTAGTAGAATACTCGAGGTTCTCCTAGTGCCAATTTCCCCCTTGGTGGAACTTCAAAGTCTACTGTAACTTGATAAAGGGTTGCTTGTAGAAACAAGCCAATGGCATGATGTGGCATAAAAAATGTCCGATGTTGTAATTTCATAAATTCCTCCATCCTGTCTGCGAGGACTGCAGCCCAAAATCATACACAGTACCATTCATGATGTCGTTCATGAACATAATATAAGGCATGGCGATATCTCAGGCCCTACTTGCCCCCATCAACCTGTTTTTAATTACATCCATAATACATCTCTAATGGCCCTCTCGAATGAAATCTCTCCATAATCCTCGACTCTAGGCACCTTTCACTACAGACTCCATTTCCTCTAGTGTGAGATCATGGCCCAACAATTTTACCCAATATTCCTTGCGTTCTTGCGGCAACTTGTGATTCTTGGTCACCACTTTGCGACCTCCTTAGCCAGGAATGCCAAGTACCCTATTGAAATCTCGTGCTTTGAAGGAGACTATCATTCGTTGCTTCTTGTAAACAAATGTGCTTGTACGGTTATTCTTGTTGTATGTTTCTGATGCAGAAGCATCAAGAGGTATAAGGGCAATCCTGTGTCACCCAAAAAATGTACTTCGACTTAGTTTTTGTTTCATGTCTTTTCATTTTTGGATACCCATTTGGGTCAAATAAAGGTTCCAACTCTCACAATTCAACTATCAGTGTGTTAGAAAATCCCGAAAAAATAGGAGCATGCAATTTGGCCATCATTTTGGTGACCTAGAAGATGTGAATTGGCCAGATGAATGTAATTGTGATTTAGAGCATTCCAGAAAAAGAATCAGGTCAAAAGGCCCCACGGTTTGAAAGTTATTGCAATTTTTCAGATTTTGGAGACCTCCTACGAATGCTTCAAAGTCAGGTTAGGGGCATTAAATGACCTCGAAAACGGTCGAAAAATGGGGGACGAGCGAAGCTTGTCCATAGGGCTATAGAGCGCTTCGAGAGCTTTTCGGAAATGTAAACGGTTCGTCAATCGGAGCTATGGTTCAAAAGTTATGCCTCCCAAAAGTTCGGTTACCGTTTCTGGATTCTTCTAGATTTGCGCCGACTTCTACCACAGTTTCCGGAACCTTCTATTTGGTCGGTGGGTGCCTACTAGCACTTTCTAGAATGTACTCCTAGTCCTTAACCCTCCGGGGTCTATTTAAGGAGATTTTTGGCATTATAAAAGGCAGTTCGGAGTGGAGTTTGAGAGGAGGTACTAAAAGGAGGAATTATCTCCAGATTTATGCTATTGTAAGCCCTTAGGGCATGTTTTGAAGTTTATTTTCTTTGTACTATTTGTACTAGCTTATTTTCTTAGTGAATATAATTTCCCCTTTTCTGTTGTGTCCATTTTGTTCTTGGGTTGTGTCCCCATCAGTTTCAATAATGGTTCTCAGCATTGTCTCAAACAACTGAATGGAGAACACTAGAAGTTGTATTACCCAATGTACTTGCGCCTGTATCATAATTTGTTTGATTAAATCTATATTTGCAATCTATTGCCACCATCTATGACACTCACTGCCATTCAACCCTTCAAACTGAACTATAAGGTGTGACAAGTTGGCCTTCACCTTTTGTTTCTTGCTGTTGGATGTTGTTGGCCTTGCAACTCGGACTCCGGAAGCCAACACTCTCGCATTCTTTTTCATACTTGCCTTCAACTGGTCTTTCCACTGCCTTCTCTTCCCTACGGACTCCATCGTAACAATCTCTTGTTTTGTCTTTTAATGTAACCAAAAAAACAGTTAGGGTTTGTGCTCCTTTTGTTTTCCGTAGCAATGCTTCTCCAGCAGCAATGTTTCCCACGCTGAATGCCTTTGTTGTCTTTTACTTCCTTGTGGATGTTCTTCTATTTCCCGCAAATGCTATGCTTTGAAATTTATTTGTGTTATTTTTCCAGAGATCACTACAAATGTACTTGCATTTCCTATATTGGTATATGCTTTTCAATTGCATCAATCTCCTCTTATATGTATTGTAAATGACACATGGAGAGACATGTCTTCTCATGACATGTCTATCCATTATAATTATACAATAACAAATATATATAGTATCTCATTTATTAAATATATAATTGATATACATATATACATACATATATATACATATATATACATATATATATATATATATATATATATACATATATATCACACTTATATATGTATATTTATAGTTTTAAACGGCTGAAGCTACCAAACATTAACACTCCCTCTTAGCTAGGAAGGATAAACATACGACCATATATTACCTCAATGTAATATATAGATATTGGGAGTAATGGCCTACTGAATGTCAACTCGTTTGACATTCACCACGTACTCTTTGAGCAATGGCCTCCTAAATGCCAAGTAGCAAGATATTCACCAAGTACTATGAGTAATGGTCTCAAGAATGTCAACTCATTTGATATTCACCAAATACTCTATGCAATGGCCTCCTGAACATTGATTTGCATAACATTCACCATGTACTCAAAATGTTCATAAGGTATGTGTACATGCATTCTCATAATGCTTGCCATATGAACATCCATGTGCAAAATATAATCTATCATGATCTGCATAGACATCATAAGATATCCATCATAACAGATTAAGTTATTGAAATATCGTCACCTTTCAATAACTTCTACAAATACAAGTGATGATCATTTGGAAGGTCACTTCCTCATGATGTACACAGGGGATAGGCCCAAAGAGTCATGAATCATAGTCCTATTGACTGCTATAATGTATTAATCACCGGAGAATCCATCTCAACATGGTCTACTCCCTCTAAGTCAATACAATCAAGATCAGCAAAGATAGACCAAATCACATCATCTATCTCCCCCCCCCTCTTTCGAGGTTGCCCATAACGAAATGGCAAGCTCTCTCTGAATCTCAATCTCTTGAGCTCCTCATCTTGTAATGCTTCTGAGGAGTGATAAGCTCCCTCTGAGCTTGATATAAATCCTCCTTTTCTTGCAAGAACATTCTCAGAAGAAAAGATAAAGGCGCATATCTTTTACAATAATAAAATCTCCTTGAATAATATATTCAAATAAATAAAACATATTCTACTTATGTACCAACCAATAATAGAATTCCACACTAATATTATTTAAATAAATTGTCATTTCAAATGATAATAAATACTTAATAATTGAAATAAGTTGGGAACTATCATGTTCCCTATATTACATATACTCTAAACTTGAATATTCATTACAATTAGAAAGTATATTTTTAATAATACAATCAATATTCCTATTTATAATCATAACAATATATTTTATTTAATTAAAACAACTTACCTTCTCACCTTTTCAATGTGGGGCCATGCCCTTGTCAAACATCTTCCTTTCCTTAATTAACACTCCTTGTAATCTCCTCCTTCATAGTCCCATCCCTTATACATGAGATGACATGGACATGTTAGTCATTCGTAAAATTGTGGGACAGTAGTTAAGGTCTATATCATGTTGTCAAGGCTCGAGTGCTCTCCAATGTTGTTGTGCACCCAAGGAAGCTACTCCCGTGCATGTTCTCATTAACTCTAATGATTTCAGTATTGAATGTAATGAAATCATGGGAAGAGTCTTTAAGAACCTTTCAAGCAGATGCAATCGACTTCTATAAAGTCAAACAACCATTGGTAGCATCAACCTTACACACATGTGCATGGAATTCATGCCTCAACTTAATTGGAAGAGATATGGCATTCAAGGATTCCACTAAACTCCATAGTTGGAGATTGCAAGACGTGTGAGGCCATAGCATCCTGTTTTCTCAAACATGAACTCTACCACATTCAAGAGCAAGCGATTTACAAACCAGAATAGAACTATATTCTTAATGTCACTGCTATTCCAAGCGTTGAAATCCCCAGTATTTCTCTCGACAACACTTGCAACATGTTGTGGACAACCATAGAAGGGTAGGCATAGTGGTCGCAGAGGTCAAGGCTGAGTTCCATGGCAGAATTTCCACATCAAATAACGACAACACTCTTACTCTGAAAGGTGGCAACATTTTTAAACTTGCAGGCATGGATAACAGTTGTCCCATCGCTGGCATCTTTGCTACACTTACCCTTGATTCATATGTCCCAACCTTGGGTTCTAGGCTTATGTGTCAATCTCTTTAATGGTCTGCAAATGTTCTGCAATCTTGGTGATGGGTTTCTAACTTTCATATTGTTCATTGTCTCCATCGGAAAGTTAGAAAACTCCTGTATATTAATAAGAAAAGATTTCTTACATTTGCATTGGCTTTGATACCATATTATTTTCCCAGAGATCACTGCAAATGTACTTGCATTTCCTGTGTTGGTATATGCTTTACAATTGCATCAATCTCCTCTTATATGTATTGTAAATGACACATGGAGAGACATGTCTTCTCATGAGACATGTCTATCCATTATAATTATACAGTAACAAATATATATAGTATATCATATATTAAATATATAATTAATATACATACATACACACACACACACACACACACACACACACACACACACATATATATATATATAAAACACTTATATATGTATATTTATAGTGTTAACCGACTGAAGCTACCAAACATTAATAGTTTCCTTTCCCATGAGACGTGGCTTTCCTCTTGTAGCGGAAGCTTTCTTTTCTCTTTCAACAGAATCTTTCATTCCTCTTTGTACACTTGCCCGTGGCGCTGTTTTTGGTTTCCACAACCCTTCTTCCTTCTCCGTGGACACTTCTCCGCAGAGGCTGTTGTTCTCTCTTTTCCACAAACGCTACTTTTTTTTTTTTGGGTTACTTTCTTAATTTCCCGCAGTGCTCCTTTATCTTTTCCTCCACAGGGGGCACGACACCTTCTCCAGGGACACCCCTTTCTTCTTTCCCATGGACCTGCTCTCCTTTGTTGCGAATGTTGGTTAGTTTTCCCTTCACCGCGGTTGGTCTTTATTCACCGCAAACCCTCGTGACTTATCCACTTGTCCACGACAAGGGCCCGCGAGACAACATGTCTGCGAGATAGCATGTATGCAGCCATGTGTCCACAGGACCACTGTCCACGTTTGTTTTTTTTGTTTGCTTTTCATTTTTTAAATTTCATTTTCGAAGTTTAATTTTAGCTATTATCACCCTCAACCACGCCTTTATGGCGTTCATGATAATTTTTTTAACTTAGACTCGTTAATGGCATCAAGGATTTCTCGCCCATCAAAAGTCCATAGTTTTATGGATCCATTTTTGCTGACTTCTCTCACTTTAAATGGTCCGAGTTATTTAACCTTGAATTTCCCTGGTTTTGTCTCGTTGCAACCATTGTAATGAAGCATGATTTGGCCTGGCTGAAACCTTATTCTTTTCAAATGTTTGTCATGCCACGCCTTTCGACGGATTTGTGCCACCTCTGTTGCCCATTGCGTTGTTAATCTGCGTTCATCCAGTTTGTTCAATTGATATAGGTGTTCACATAAACTCTCCATATCTCCAAGTCTATTGTTAATTGCAATCCGCAAACTTGGGACCATAAATTTGTTTGGTAACACGGCTTCTTGGCCAAACATCAATTGGAACGACGTCTGTCTAGTTGTGACTTTGAATGTGGTACAGTAGGCCCACAACGCCGAAGGCAACTTTTCCTTCCAGTTTGCTTGTTTGATGCCACATGATTTATATATGATGGCCACCAGAATTTTATTTGCAGCTTCCGCCTAGCCATTGGCTCATGGATAGTAGGTACTTGACAACAAATTAAAAATCTTGAATCCTGTTGTCAATAATCTAATCAAATGATTGACAAAGTGACCCCCTCTGTCACTTGTCAACTAAATCAACTAAATAGGTATGCCATACCATGTGATAATTTGTTCATACAAGAACTTAGCCGTACTGATTGCAAAGTTGTCGAGTAGTGCCCGTGCCTCTACCCATTTTGTTAAATACTTCGTAGCTACCACTATGTATTGGCAACGCCAAGCCCTAATCGCCCTTAGTGGACCCACAAAGTCTAGTCCCCAAAGTTCAAAAAACTCTTGGGCGTGGAACAAGTTTAATGGCATGAAGTCCCTCTTAAGTGGTTTGTCAGCTCTCTGGCATGTATCGCAGCTCAACACCCATTCACGTGCATTGTTGTAAAGTGTGGGCCACCATAACCTAGCAAGCAGAACCTTTTGTGCTGTTGTGTCGGGTCCCATGTGGCTGCTTGCCAGACCTTCGTGTGCTTCCCTTAGAACACTATGCACCTCTTCCATTACACATCGTCATAGCACTTGATTAGGACCCATCTTGTACAGGAGAACATTTATTAGTTGAAAAGTCCAGCTCCTTAAAACTAGCTTCTGTTGTTCACCTGGCGACATCTCTCTTGAAAATTGAGACATCGATAGATATTCCCCGATAGACTTGTCCCATCTCGGAAGAATGGCGATTCTAAATAAGTGTGCATCCAGACAATCATCATTGACCCCTTCTGATGGCTCCCCGAACCTGATTCAGGAGAGCTGGTCTGCAATGACATGACCCTTCATAGGTCGCACAATGATGCTGAAGGTGAATTCCTACAGTAGCAACAACCATTTGTTAATTCTGCCTTGGATAATTAGTTTGTTCACTAGGTACATCAGAGCCTGGTGATCCATGTAGAAGGTAAATGGTGTAGCCAATAGGTAATGTATGAACTTTTGTACCGAGTACACCATCCCGAGAGCCTCCCTTTCAGTGGTGTTGTAATTCTTCTCGGCTTTTGACAGTAGTCGGCTTGCAAAATACACTGAGCGATCTAGGATATGGTTGCCAATTTGCACCAACGTTGCACCAATGGCAAAGTTTGAAGTGTCCGCGTCTGCGTGGACATGGAACTCCTTGTCCCAATTTGGATATTGCAATATGGGTGCCCCCAATAATCTATTCTTCAGTTCTGTGAAGGTGATCTCCTGCTCGAAAGTCCAAATGTATCGTTCTCCTTTCTATGTCAACTTGTCCAAGGGTAGAGCAATTCGGACATAGTTCTTTATAAATCGTCTTTAGTACCCAATGTGCCCGAGAAAAGACTGGACTCCAAATACCTCCATCAGGGCTTCCATTTCCACTATCACCCTTACTTTATCGGGGTCAGTCTTCAATCCTGTCTTGCAAACAATGTGCCTAAGTAGTTTTCCTCAAGGAACCATGAACCGACATTTTTTTGGATTCAATGCCAGCCTTGCCTATTGACACCTCTCCATACATTCCTGGAGTGCCTTCAAGTGGTTGTCCTATTCACTGAAAATGGACCAATCGTCCAAAAATGCTCAGAAGTTGCCTACCAACATTTTGTCAAATATGTGTAACATGATCCTCTGAAACGTAGCAGGTGCATTACACAATCCGAAGGGCATTCGGTTGTACCCATACACTCCATCCTCTACCACAAAAGTAGTTTTGAGTTTGTCTTCTTCAGAAATGGAGATCTGGTTAAAGCTAGAGAATCCATCCATGAAGGAATACATTTCATGTCCGGCCACTTCCTCCAAAATCGTGTCGGTGAACGGAATTGGGAAGGGATCTTTTATTGTGACCACGTTGAGGCACCGGAAGTCCACACATATCCAGATTTGGATCCCGTCCTTCTTCATGGATATCACAATTCGTGAAACCCACTCACTTGTCTGAACTTTGAATATTATGCTGGCTTCCACCATTCATTGTATTTCCTCATCTACGCGAGTTGTGTAGTTCTTGTTCATTGTGTATGGGCGCTTCCGCACAAGGATGGCTCCGAGTACCAACTGTATGTGGTGGACACACATCTCCGATGGGACCCCTTCTAAATCCTTGTAAGTCCACACAAATACATCTTTGTACTCCTATTAATACCCGATATGGTCATAATTTTAAAACTTGTAATTTGTGTTTTCGAACCACTTTGAACCTTCGTTCAAAGTAGTTCAAATGACTCATCTTGTAGGTTCAACATAAGCAAGTTTCAAATTGGTCCTATGGGTTCAGAATGCAGCGATTCAAATGCTCTGCTTCAACTCATGATAATTCAATGAGCCTAGAGGCTTGTTGGTTTGATGTGGCTTATTCAATGTTCAGAAATGTTCATGGGGTATGAAAGGTTCGAAGCAATTCAAATGGGTTTGAAAATGCAGATTTGTTAATTCAGAATGGTTCAAAAATTGTGTTCAACTTAATACCAGAATCCAGTCTCTGTTCATAATTCAGTTTCAATCAGCTCAATAGTTTCAAAAGATGCAAAAGTGCAGATCAAGACGAAGATTTGGTTTGAAGGATTCAATTGCAAAACTTCAAGTGCAGAGTTTTGAACCACTTCGAACTGAAGTTCAAAGTAGTTCAAAGTGTTTCAAAATAGTTCAATTTGCTCATACAGGTTTAATTATCTATTTTGAGACGTTCACATGTATGATTCAATGACTTGGTTCAAAAGTTCAAAGTGGTTCAAAGTGATTCAAAGATCAAGTTCAAATGTCAAGTTCGATGGTTCAACAGGTTCGATGGCATGACAATTCAAAATCACAATTTTGTATACTAATAAACAGTGACTTGTAACTTTTCACCCGGACATAATTTCACAAATAGCTCTGGTGAGAACATAAATGACTAGTCTAGCACGAGCATATCCAAAAATGACGAAGATCCAACGGTGCAATCACAAGTTTAGAAGAGTTCATCCCACAGGTTCAAATGAGTTCGAATGGTTCAAACAGGTTCAATGGGTTCGATTATCTTGGCAGTTTTATATACCTCCACTCAGTCTTCAATAACTTTCAACTCAGAGATCATTTTCTCAATTGCTCCGGTCAAGTTGTGTGGAATTAGGATGTCACCAACATATCTGAAAATGAAGGAAATCCAACGATGGAATACTTAGTTATGGACCCCGCACCGAGACCCATTTGACTGTCAAAACAAATCCGCCCAGCAGCAAATTTTTATTATTATTTTGGACTAATTTATTCATTTGCCACTTGTCCAAATATGCTAAAATGACATTTGATTTAGTGAAAAACCTTTAAAAGCTAAATGTCATAAAAATCAAAGAAAATTTATCAAGGAAGGTGAAGAGAAACAATTTCAAGATTCAGTTAGGGAAACTGAAAAGTTTTCATGGGAGATGAAAAGATAATAAATAAGCCAGCAGCAGAAAGAGCAGGGGTTGAATATTCTTCCTTTTCCAGAAGGAGATTTTACGCTGCTTTAGGGAAAGGATTCTGATTTTCCAAGGGGGAGATTTTTCAGTTTTCTGAGAGAAGAAAGCAGACTTTGTAGCTGTAGCAGAACAGAGCTTTGTTTGCTAAATTTTGTGCTAGTGATTAAAGGGGAATTTGATTTTGAAATGTAATGTAGGGGAGATGGTTTTCATTTTCTGATGCAGTGTGTAATAGGATATGTGTACTCTCTTACTTAAAGAAGAGAGGTTTGAGAGATATCTGCAAATTAGAACTTTGAGTCTATGTAATTTTCTTTCCACTGATGGTTATGTTCTTTTAACTTTCAGTTTTCTTTAAATGCATCAGATGTGCTATTTTCTTAACGCATTTTGATATCAAGATCTTCTTGAAGCTTTGATTCTTCTTTTCTCAAGAGAATGGAAATTATTCCTTTGACCTTTGTCTTTTGTAATGTAGTATATAGCAAATGAGCTTTGTGTAATTTGCTGTATTTTGTTTTCTTTCTTTCCAGTCATTAAGTTTATGCATCTACGCTGTATTTACAGATAGATGTTTGATGTCCTTTTATGCTTTCTGGTAAAAGCATTCACATTTGATTCATTGAATATCTCATACGGGGAGCTATACTCGATAAAATTCAGAGGAAGGTTATCAATCCCATGATAAACTATCCAACTGTTGGTGTTAGTTTGTCCTTTCACTTGGGCATTCGGGGTTAGATTTGCATACATTTCTTCAAAGGATAATCTATTCACTAACAACTCCATAAAGATTTTAAATGTCGCGGCCTTCAATACTAGGTTCTAGTTGCCGTCAATAAGTATGTTCCTGGGATCCTTTGCATCACCAAGATTGGTAGCCCCCACTGACAGCTCTTCGTATCTTATCTCTTTTCCTTTAAGGCAATGGGCGGGACTCTCATTGATCTCCACGTTTTCTTCTCTATATTCCATGAACTGTGGTGGGAATCTCTTTCTCATTCTTAGGCTCCTTGATGCCAAGCATGTATGTATGGAAGAGTTCATAGTCTTCATCTGCCAATGGAAAAGTGCATTCAGTGAACTGGTCTCGTCTCCTGAACACTCCTCCAATTCTAAAACAACTTCGTCATTCAAATCCATTATTCCCTCATTTGTCCAATGTTTCCCCTCTGACTCTAACTCAAATGATGATGCCATTTCTTCACTTACCATTTGAGTTTAGAGATCAATGACAAACTTTCGCCCTCCACTTTCCATTGACAAGATATTCCTCTTACAGTTGTGATTTTACTTTCGCAGCCACTAGCCATCCTCTTCCAAGAATGGCATCATATCCCTTTTCAAAGGAATCACTACGAAATCCAACACAAATGGTTGTGTTCCGATGGTAACTTGTTGAGCCACCAAGGTCCCTAGGGGCTTTATCCCTTGTTGGTCGACACTAAGCAGGTTGAATGTGGGTGGCCACAGGGTAGGCTTGCCCAATTTCTTCTACGTCTCTTCGGAAGAACATTCACCACGGACCCACCATCCACAATGGTGTCCGTCAGGACGGTTTCGAGGATTCCCATCTCAACCACCACCGGATGACAGTCGTTGCTTACTGTCAACAACATGAGATCTGCAGTCGACCCTCCTAGCACCATTGGTTGTTCCTTTGTTTCTGACGGGTTTGCGTGGGCATTCAATAATGTCGTCCTTAGTTGTGGTACCGTTTGTAATAGGTCTTGAAGTCTAACGGGCACCTCCATTTGCAGCATCTAATTGACCAAGTTGTTCTATCCCTTTGATCGTCCAGGAATGGTATCTTTCGTAGCCTTCATTGCCCTTTTTACGTCCTCTCGTGCCTCCCGCAGTCTTTGCTTCTCCGTGCCGGGGTCATGATATGTGGCCTGCTTAGCCTGGGTGTAGGTGACAACCAGAACTTTTTCTTAGTCAATGTTAATGAGGTTTACTTGTTTTGGGCAATTGGCATCTTCATGGTCCCCTAGACCACACCATCGACATAATTTGAGGAGTGTCATTCTTCGGACACTCAAGTGAAGTGGCCCCATTGGTTACATGCCTGAAATTGAATTATGGACCTTCCCTTGGAATCATATTGTATCCAACTCCTATTGTCATTCCCAGCCTGTCCTCCTCAGCAGTTGTTCCAGTAGCCACCGGATGTGGCATTATTGTTGTCCTATGTCTCATTGTTATGCCAGAAGTGGATGATTGTTCTTGTGTGAACAGTATCTATTGGCTTCTAGTCTTCATGTTGAATGGACACTCCTTTGTAGAATGATCCAAGACCTGACAGATATCGCACATTGCCTTTTTAGGGCACACTCCTTTGAATGACCTTTATCTTTGCACTCAATACACCAAATTTCTCTTTCCTCCATGTGGCCAGTTCCCTTCATGGACTTGAATTCCTTCCACATTCGCTCCAAGTCCTTTTGGAGGACTTCTACTTTCTTACTAGGCTCCTCGTTGTCTGCACTACTTCCTTTGTCGAAGGATTCATCGCTCTCAAAGGAGGATGAGGATTTGCTTCTCTTCTTCTTTTTCTTTGTTGTTTTGCTCTCACTTTCTAGATTTAGGGCCCAGTCATAGGCATCTGTTAGGATGTGGGTGGAACAATCTTCATTTTCCTTCTCAATGCCCCGCAAAGCCCTTTTACAAACCAACATTTCTTTAGTTCATTTGCGGGTTGAGTACCCATCCGGCTAAGTAGATCCTTGAGCCTTCAGTTGTAGGCCCGAACGGTGTCCTTCCCCTATTTACAGTTATAGATCTCAGCGACAACCTCGTTGTCGTCTTGTAGTAGTCGAAATTCTGCTTAAAATTCTTTCTTTAGATTGTCCCAAGTGGAGATTTTTGCCTTGTCCATGTCAGAGAACCAATTCACCGCCACTCCCCGTAGGTTGGTCGGAAATTGGTTCAACCATTCATCCACATCTCGGTACATATTGTTTCGCATGTACGGCAATGTCGTACGAGGTCTTCCTTCCCGTCGCCTGTGAACTTTGAGAGATTTTTCTTTTGAGACATTGTATTCTTTGTCCTTTAACACCCACTAGGTTGTTTCCCAGAATTATTAGGAATTGGTCTTGGTGAGTTACTCTGACCACCGTGCAGTGTCCCTCCGACACTTTCTTGTGCCCCAGTGTCTTTCGTTAGCCTTGCCTCCTTTCCTACTTCCTCACGAGTTCCCTCTTGTAGTGGTGTGCAAGATGAATGTAGAAATTGCTCCTTTGTCTCCTCAAGCGCTACCAACCTATGTCATGTTTCCTCAAGCAACTCTTCATTGCTCCGTCCCCACTGTTCCAGTGAATTGTGGCACCCTTTGTTGGTTCCTGTAAACCCTGCTACAACCACCATACTAGGTGATTCCTCCGACTGCCCCCCAGTCCGTTCCTCTACAAGTTGCCTTATTTTTCACCTTCCCCACGCACAGTTTGTAATTCGTCGATTTCTTCCCTTAAATTCCTATTCTTATTTAAAAGATTGGGCATTTGACATATACCATTCTAAAACAAAACAAAACAAAACACTTTTATTTATTTAATTTGTATACATCATTTGTCGACTCATGGGATAGTTATAGACTCCTGAGTGCTCTTTGCACCACGGCTCAAAATCTCATGGTTTTGTTTTGCAACACCAGGCATCTCTCTCATAGAAATTCTTGAGGGTCTCCTGACGGCATTTCTCGCGTTTCACTTCCTCCTTGCATCTCTTCTAGGCCAAGTATGCTTGTGCAATCAGACAGGGAAGTTGGTCTAAAAATTTGTTCGTGGTTGGGCTTGCATGCATAACATCCCACACATTGTCTGGCGTAACCTCGTTCTCTACGGCTTCTCTCCGTATGAAGGTTTTCAGACTTACATGGTATAGGATGTGAAAGTTTTGCGCTGGCTCGTTTTCTGCTTTGAGAATTTTTGTTTCATCATCCTCATTCGTCTTTCGGTTGTCTTGTACTGCTATTCCCATTTATCTTCGTCCTTCCATACTACTCTAGACTCGAACTGGCAATGACGCCAAATGTTCAACCCGTAGGTGAACAGGAAAGAACCATATAATCAATGCAAAATGCTATTCATTTATCAAAATGTTTTCTGTACACAACAATGATAATGATGCCCAAATACATAAGTGTTCACGACATTTATAATGTATGATATGGTGCCAATGAAACGACACAATCGTGTCTGCACGGTAACTACCTAACTACCCATTTTGCCAGACAACAACCCTTATCATCATGCACTTGTTCAAGAAATCAGCAAACTTTCTACCAACAATGTTCGTATTACTAACAAAGATGGAAATCCAATTTGCTGTTGAAATAGAAAAAAAAATAAAGTGGAGATCTGATTTTTTTCCCAAACACTTCGCGAATTTTTTGAGATGACTTTATACTTATAGTAAATGCTGAAGGTTGGATATCCAACCTCCCTTGGAACAAAATACCTAAGAAAGGTCGGAAATCCAACCACCGATTGGATTAATTCCCAAGTACTTGATGAAGTCTGATCTACAATGACCTGAAAAATCCAAGCAATTGAGGGAAAACCAATTTGCACAAAGTCAAAATCCAAATGAATGAGGGAAATCCAGCCCAGTTTGAATATGGCAATGCACTTTCAATTTTGATCACACCAAAATCATGAGTCGGTCAAAACTTTGACCTCTCTTAGGATTGAATTCAAAAGCTTTTTGAAGAAAATTGCTTCCCATTGAGGAAATTTTGAAGTACAAAGGGAGTCTGCTAATTGCTATTGAGTGAAATTCAATAAACAAGTTGGCTCTCTCCAACCTCAACAGACACATAAAAGAACAATCAATGCCTCATTTCAACCATTACCCAATGCAAACAAGTAATGGGTTAATTAAGTGCAGAGCAGAGATAAGAGAAATGAAAATCAGAAGTAATAGTGGGAATTAAGTGTTTGGTATCATCAATAAATATCAGGATTGCAGAAGGGTGCAGAGACATGCATTTGGAAATATAAAGAGTCTTGAATTTGAAAAATTAAGAGGCTTTCAGTTATGATATGAAGAGTCTCTCAATTCAAGATATATATGATTGCTTTGTGCAATAAGTGTACTTTTCAGTTAGAAGCATTGTGCTCAGACCTCTATTATTTTATTAAAGAAATATATTTTTGGTCTGATTGGGTTTTTCCCCTCAAGTTTGGGGGATTTTCCCAGGATAAATTGTTGTGTCTTTGTGTTCCTTATTTTGTTTATTGTTGTTTATCTTTATTTCTGGGCAAAACATTAACAATTTCAAGGCCTAAATCCTCACGACTTCTTGACAACAACTAACATCTTCACTTCCTCTTGTTCCCTTTCTTGTAATAGAATAATATGGAGCACCTCCTATCCTTGTTTATTAGCAATCAGTCAGTTGATAGAAAATATCATATAGAGCCACATTCCCATTCACTTATATGAATTTTACATTTCAAGATCTTTAAGAGGTTCTCAAATCTGTATTCTAGGTTCCATGGATTTTATTTGTTAGGAGACTTTGATAGAATATAGCCATCCTTGTGTATAAAGCTCACTACATCCCACTCGGTGAGAAAATCAATTTTGAAATAATCTCTTTGAGAGTGGCTCCAGAACTATTCCACACAAGTGAAGAATTTAGTGCCTGATGATTTATCAGACTATCTAGCAGGGTCAATAATACACATCTCATGAATATAGAACCATAAAGTTCCATTTAAAAAATATAATTAACAATGTATCTAGACTAAAGGCCATTTCTAGATAATTTGTGTTTGATAAAAATAACCATTTAAAAAATAAAGAAAAGAAACTCTTTTTAACCTATAAGAAAATTGCTCTAGATACAGTGTACACAATAATGAGAAATGCTCAAAAAATTTAACACAGAGAAAGCAATACTTGTGTTTCATATGATTTATCAAACTGCAACCTTACCCATGACATGCAGTCATAAATAGCCATCACAGAGTATATGCTTCCACCAGGTGAATTTATGAACACCTGAAATCCATATCAGAAGTCAAAATAGATCAATCAAAAAGAAAAAACTGAAATGCTAAGACAGGCAATCTTATATGATTTGATCCTTCTCCTACGACAAGTTGTCAGTCTAGCTCGTCAATGATAAATCTGCACTAAGTCACACTTGCAAATCTTAAGTTGCATCTATATATGGGCATTAATCTTCTAAAAACTATTTAGCCCTCCTGATGAAATCATATCAGCAAAATTCCCAATCTTAAAGTGAATATAAGTAGATAATCTCTGACAGTAGTACTTGATCAGATCACATAGGAAAGTTGATTCACCCCAGTCTGTAATGAATCTGCATGGGCAATTTTCCACATTACATGCCACACGCTCAGAGATTGGAAATCAGTGCAAGCATGAGAAACATACCATAATATCATCATATGGATCAACAGTAGCAAGAGTCATAAGCTGTGATATAACACGTTCAGCAACTTGAGAATTTATTGGTTGACCAATGAATATGACCCGATTACGCAATAAGACTGATCCAAGATCAATTAAACCTTCTGATGTCCTTATGGATGGCATAATTGGTGGATTCTCCTGACTTGTAGCCACGATGCTGTTATAGACACATGCAACACAAAGGTGCAAATTCATATTTGTAGTTTCAAAAAGTCCAAAGATGGAACGTATACTAAATATCCATAGCAGTGAAAGGCATGTAGAATCAAACTGAAGATTTTGAATCTTATATTGCAAATAAACCTTAGCTAATGATATACAAAGCATTTATTCTTTTTGTAAATTTGGCTCATAATACGTTCCCCTTGTAGAGGCTGTTTTAACAGTGTAAAGCAATAACATAAACCACCAGTACCGATAACTTTATACTTATACAGTCAAATATTATTAAACAACGCTTGTAAGAATCCAAAAACTTCAGGAGCTTCTCATAGCAAGGCCAGTGACATATAGCTTATCTAGCACTTGTGAAATGGATGTTATCAAGAATATGAATGAAACAAGGGAAAATGGACCTGGAAGACTCCGCAAATTTTATATTTTCATAACAATTTCTTAAGATAAAAAAATGAGATCACCTAAACATTCAAATTACTTCAATAAGCATAAAATTCTCCTCAGCTACCAAATCAAGAAAATTTGAATAAAAAGGAAATTAAAACTATTTCAGCAAGCATCAAATTCTCCTAAAATACCAAATTAAGAGTATGTGACTGCCTATAAATTTGGAACCATTCCAGCAAGAATCAAATATCCTCCGAATCCCAACATTCAAATTACCTTAACTTGATGCAATGCAATAAATTCAAGAA
Organism: Cupressus sempervirens; assembly: GCA_028749045.1. Lineage (NCBI taxonomy): Eukaryota > Viridiplantae > Streptophyta > Pinopsida > Cupressales > Cupressaceae > Cupressus > Cupressus sempervirens. The sequence continues at coordinate 714,593,975 of CM053783.1, forward strand.
AAATGCATTAAAATTGAATATACTACTTACATTTATTTCACAAATAAATTGAATAGATTACAGACATCTAATCGCTCTAAAACTGGGTAAAATAGAACTTCCCAACTCGTTTTCAAAAAGGAAGATAATATTAAATAAATACTAAACCCAATTTACAGGGCACTGCATACTCCTGGATGTATTTCACGGAGAAAACGCCTCACATTTAAGCCTAGCGTTACAAAACAGGAGGACCTTACCATATTCTTATTCGTTATTCTATAAAAGGGTCGTGCAAACTAACAAAAGCTTATTGAAGAAAAATTCTAGTGATTCCCTTCAATAATAAATTGAGCACTAAACCTACTCACCCTAAGTTCCCTGAAATTGAAGAAGTGCCCCATGACGCAGATAACGTGAGGTTGCCGTTAATAGCAGGTAAGTGAAGAGATGAACTCGAAGTTGCCCGAAGATTCAAATGCCTTTGCTGCCGCTTATTATCACCCTTGGCTTGAAAATTCAATGAATTTTTTTGTCTAGAAGACTGTTTTGTTAATGGACTAAATTTAGGGTTACAATTATTTGCAGGTATGGAATTTCCTGATAAAGAAATGTGCGAATAAGAACAGAAGGAAGCGGCCATTTGCCTGATTTTCTTCTTCGATGAATTCGAAGGGGCCGCTACCTGTCAACTAAACTGTGTTTACTGCGTATATTTACTCTGCATAGCCTGCCCGCGTTTGTGGAGGCATTTTCAATTGTTTGGATTAGCTATTTGCCACCAAATAGTAGTAAAACCCGGAGTATAAAAAAGTTACATTTATACAAACATTACGAAGAGTTTACAAGTGTTGGCATGTACTTGTCTAATTTTAATTATTTTAAATAAATTTAATTTAATTTAATTCAATAAAAAAAATTGTAAAAAGTGGAAAAAAATATAATTGATAAATTCTTTAAGTGTAATTATAAATGAATAAGTATTTTTTTAAATAAATTTAATTTAATCTAATTTAATTTAAAAAATTGTGAAAAGTGGAAAAAAATTATAATTGATAAATGCTTAAGTATAATTATAAATGAGTAAATAGAATAGTGTAAAAAATTATTATATACACATTACCTCACTGGTTAACTACAAGTTCATTTGTACTATTTCACTTATATATACTCATAAAATAATGTTTTATAAGGTAAAAACTAATTTTATTAAATTTATTAAGTATCAACCATTTCATTTGTCGCAGTATTTGGTTTTGTGTCATTAACCAAAACAAAAACTTTTAGTAACCTTAAATCTAGCCAAAAATAAGTTCATCCAATCATATAATTTGTATGAAATATTAAATTTGTAAATGAATAAATAAATTTTAGTTATTCAAAAATCATTAGTTGTAGATACATTTTGAACTAATTCAATAATTGTGCAAACTGAATACAATAGTACAATAATAGATCAAGTTTGATTTGTTAGAAAAGCTCGCATACTAGATATTCACTATTCGCACTATATTAGATTTGAGGATAAAATTATAAGAAGTCTTAAGTTCTATTCTCACCTCTTAGTATATGTGATTTGGCTCACTTTGTCTTAAAAAAATTTAAAAATATATTAGTAAATTATTATTCAAGATAGAATTTTATTTTAGATGTTGATAAATTGATATTTAAGAATGGGATTGGTGTGTCTATAAATTGTGAGAAAATGGAGAATCTTTATAAATTTGAATATACATCTATATCATTCATTGATTTATTAATAGACACATTTGAAGTCTAATATTTATCATTGAACATTTTTGTTTTATTTAAAATTATGTAATATATTTATATTATTTTATTTTATTAAAATTTAAATTATGTATTGTATTGTTTGTTATTAAGATTTGAAAGGAAATTTTGAGAGGGGTTTTTTGAAGTTTAATTTTGATAGGATGTTGTGTTTGGGTGAGAACATAATGTTCTAACGGAGGGATGGTTTATTATTTGTGGATTATATTTTTTGGATGTTAGTATTAGTAATTAAATTTTATTTTTTATTGATCAAAGGTTTTTGTCAATATTTGTTAATTTTTAATTGTATTTTTTTTTTTCGTTTAAGGTGTAGACACTAGGGGAAAAAGAATGGGGAAGAAAGTCCCTAGTCTAGCCTAGGACATAGTCATGTTATTTACTTTATGATACATTTGTCTTTGATTTTTAGCTAAGGACTTTGAGAAGGCATACCTTCTTTTACATGATTTTACATCATTCTCATGCAGTGTATCTTGAATTACATTTAAGGGCTTAAGGACGTATTAATAATTAAATTTAATCAATAGTTGTATTGGAATTATTATGGTTTTATCTTTTTGGAAATCAGAGATTATTTGTAGAAAGATAAACTTAAACAAACATCTCATGAATTTTTAGAAGATCTGTGATGAATTATAAATTGAAAAATGAATTATATGATACTTGCAACCAATTGATGTGTGTTTTGTGACCCAACAAATAGTAGAACAAAATACTAAGGTATCTCATCCTCTCTTGAACAAAGTCTTGTGTATGGTAAGATTCTAAGAATATCATTTGACAATACTAAGATTCCTCCTTTGTCAAGTCTTGAGTATGGATAAGATCGGTTGTTAATGCCATTTGTTGATGATCACAAGGGGTCTTGCGTTTATTCACACATCTTCATTTCAAATCATGTTGCATGTGGAAGCTATCAAAAGGTTTTGTAATGAACAACATTTCTTTCACATAATATGCAGAAATGAAAGGGAAATAGGGATAGAAATTCTATTCTACTCCTAAAGGAAGTGACAATAATATATGAATACTTTGATGGAAATTTCCTTATTTACATAGCTATGCTTTGCCAAGTTATACTACAAGTATGCTTAAACTAATACAATCTTCAAAGGTTTTATAAAATATTTTCATACTACTACAAACACTTGTTAGCCCTAACTAATAATGTTGATTAATGTATATGTAAGATTCATAGTAGTTGTTATGTTGTCATTGATGTCAGACCTTAGTTGGTTAGACATCATGTTAATTTGAACTAGAGTGTCATATCATTTAATTGATGAAGAGGATTTTAAGGGGTTATGATATTGTAGACACCTAAATTTGATTACACCGCTTTAGTAATCCTATTTAGTTATCTCTAAAGGCATCATTAATTAAATTCTTATTTAATTAATCCTTTGTCATCCCCTAGCTGATTAATTTAATTAATCATCTATAGTCCTAATTGATAAATCAAATAACCTATTATTTATCAATTAAATTCTATTCTTCTATCTAATTCCAAAAATCCCCATTTATTAAATAAATCTATTTGATAAATAAAATCCTCAAATCTAAAAACCCCTAACCTATCCCTAATCCTCCATTTATCCTAATCCACCCCATCCACCCATACTAACCAAACTTAGCCACTAACTCACCCACCCTCATTAATGCCATCCACTTGCACATCTCTAACATCCCTAATCTAATCCTAAACCCAAGCCTAATCCACCCCCTAATGTTGTCACATTCCCTAAACAAGTTTAAGACTTTTCTAAACCAAACCAAAGTCTCCCCTCAAAAATCCCAACCACCAAGTCATGAGTGCTCTTACAAACCATAAAAGACTCTTACAAGCCCACTCATGACTCTTACATCCATCTTCCACACTCTTCCCTCTTCCACACTCATTCCTCTTACATCTCTCTTACATACTCAACACCACTCATCATGCTTTTAACCAACCCTTTACCCTACCCTCTCACACTCATCCTCCTTGTGACAAGTGTCACCTTCCCATTGGTGCTAAACAAGCACAATCCATGTGCTCCCCTTTGAGTGCATCTTAGCCCTCCTTAACCATCTCCCCATCCTTGCATCTAAGCCCTCCATCCCTCAAGCCCTTAGCCTATAAATTGAATCTCATCCTAAGCCATATCATCAACAATCTTTGAGCTAAAGTTACCATGCCCTTTTGAGAGCCAAAAGCCATACCCATACCCTTATAATGCTAAATTGAGAGCTCACAAAGCTACCAATTTGCTATTATCCATCTCCACCATTGAAGCAACTTTGAGCATTTGAGCATACATCCACGTCAAAGGACACATCTACAAAATCAAGAAAGCAATGAAGTGCTTCATCCTTTGAGGTTTGCATCTTTTGTTTTGTTTTCTTTGTATAAGCATAGATGTGAACTTAGTTTTGGTTTGTGAATGTTTTCTTTAATGTTAATGTTCCTTGCACACTAAGATCTTGTTCTACATTTTGGCACGCCCGGTGGGACCCCGCTATGGGTCATTTTTTTTCATCCATTTCAATATACATGTTGTTTTTAAAAACTAACAATTTAATGGTTTATGTTGTTTGAGTTGTTGCAAGGTGTGTTTGCTTGTTTTTGCAGGTTGAAGAATGCACTAAAGAGAAGGAATCGCCCTTTAAAATCTGAAAATAACCAAGAAAACAAAATTTTTTGGAAAAAACTCGCGTTCGTCAGTTCACTTCGCGCAGTGTCGTCTTCGCTTGTCATCTCCGCAATTTGGCGTCTCCGCCTGTCGTCTCTGCAAAACGTCATCTGCGCAAACTCAATCGTCGTCTCCGCAAGCTCAATCGTCGTTTGCACCTACACAGTCATCATCTGCGTGAGCTCAACCGCCGTCTCCGAAAGCCCAAACTATCGTCTGCGAATTTCGACGTCCGCGCAGATTAGCGTCTGTGAGTTTTAGCGTCTCTGCCTGAATTTTGTCGTCTGTGCCACTTCAAAAGCTCAAATTGTCATCTCCATCGCTTCAACAGTCGACTGTCATCTCCACCGCCGCCAATAATCAATTGTCGTCTGCGAGTTTTGGCGTCTCCGCCTGATAAACTGTTGTCTTCGCTTGTGTCTGTTGCACTTCTGTTTTAAAATCTTTATTTTTGCACTTTGTACAAAAAAAAATTTTTTTTAAAAATGAAGCACTTTGTACAAGAGATGCAAACCTCAAAGGATGAAGCACTTCATTGCTTTCTTGATTTTGTAGATGTGTCCTTTGATGTGGATGTATGCTCAAATGCTCAAAGTTGCTTCAATGGTGGAGATGGATAATAGCAAATTGGTAGCTTTGTGAGCTCTCAATTTGGCATTATAATCCATTATCTATCACTATCCTATCCCTCCTCCATCCACCTACCATCCCATAAAACACCTACTTGTTCCCTTGATGTTCCAACCAAATATCCAAAATCTGATGAAGCTTGTAAATACCTCCTATACAGCTTGTAAAATCTTGTACCTCATCTTGTAAAAACTTGTACCAAAGCTTGTATTATACCTTGTAAATCTTGTACCATACCTTGTATATCCAAATCTTGTCCAAAGCTTGTACCATATTCTAGCTCGTAAATAATCTTGTATCCTAGCTTGTATCCTATCACATGCACACAAAGAACCCCATTTTCACTTAAGCTTTTCGCAAACCATCTACCTATCCACCTATCAACTATTATAGACATCCCATCCTTCACAAACATTTCCATCTCACAAAAAACCAAAACATGAACAAACTTGTACATTTGTAACATATTTTGGTCTGTCAACTTGTACATCCTCTTTAGCTTAGTACCATTGTATCTATCCAACTTTCGTGTCAGTTCATCCTTGGTCAACATCTTGCACACATCGAACACCTTGGTTAGCTATTCCAATGCATCCTTTAGCTAGATTTCCTATCACTAAAGTGTTATCCTTCTTAGTTCAGCTTGCCAGACGCATCACTCATCCAAATCCACCAGCTTAGGTGCTCTTTGATAAGTCTTGGCAGGATATAGCTTTCCTCATGTCTGATCTTGGTCCGTTAGTACCTCGTCCTACCCATCTTGTTGGCAAACGGTTCTCTTTTGGATTTTCACTTTCTTTTAATTTGGAATCTTTTGTTTTTGATCTTGAAGTATCTTTTCCAAGAAATCTCCTTGTTCCCTCCTCAAGGTTGCCACGATCTTCCATATCATGGTATGCTGTGAATGGGGCAATTAGAGCGTAAGGTCTTGATCAGGTCTTTTGCTTGTTTTCTTTTTCTGCTTGTGGGTTACCTAGTGTCGTTTCCACGCTGCTTCCTCTGGGATTCATGTGTGATACTGGGGCAATCCTTGTGTGTTTGTTTTGAGTCAGTTCGTCAGTCCTCTGGACGGTTGGTGAAAAGGCCTTGATGTTCTTGGTAACCTTGGCAATTAACCAACAGTCCTATAGCAAATCTAGTGCTCAACTACATTGTGGTACTTCTCTTTGAAGTATCCCCCTGCTCAAAAAGCTTCAATGGATTCCCTTTATCTCCATTATCCTCCATCCATATCCTGCATCTGTCGCTCCTACCCCAGCTTATGCATCAATATCTCTTTGAATCACTCCTCACACTTAGCTTTAGGGATCCACAATCCTAGTCTTAGGGATCCACCAATCAAATCAATCCGCCAAGCCTCATCTTTCGAGATCCACAATCCTAGTCCTAGGGATCTCCGAAACCCATCTTCTGCCAATCTGACTCTTTGAAATCCTGTTGCATCAGCTTTTATCATCCCATCATCCATCTCCCTACCATGGATTCCTTTTATAGCGCTTCGCTCCTCCATCCTCCCCCCCTAATCCTGGAAAGTCTTAAGCTTGCTTTACTATTGTGTCTCTATTTCTCCTTTATCATTCTCCCATAGTGAGAGTTTGAGCTAATTCAGCCCCTTCTCTTTGCCAACCTGTGTCTCAGCTCATCTCAATTTCTTGTACTTTTCAAGAAGTCGTCGAGCCTCATTTCTCTCTCTTCACCGCCTTCTTGAGGGGGCATCATCTAAGTCTAGTCTCTCCTCTTCTTATCCGAGACTGGGGCAACCTTGTTGCTAAAACATCTTCCTCGTGTCGTCCTCATTCGAACTTCTTTGAAATAGTGTTGTCTTAACACTATGTCAAAGAGGGGCAAAATGTAGACACCTAAATTTGATTACACCGCTTTAATAATCCTATTTAGTTATCTCTAAAGGCATCATTAATTAAATTCTTATTTAATTAATCCTTTGTCATCCCCTAGCTGATTAATTTAATTAATCATCTATAATCCTAATTGATAAATCAAATAACCTATTATTTATCAATTATATCCTATTCTTCTATCTAATTCCAAAAATCCCCATTTATTAAATAAATCTATTTGATAAATAAAATCCTCAAATCTAAAAACCCCTAACCTATCCCTAATCCTCTATTTATCCTAATCCACCCCATCCACCCATACTAACCAAGCTTAGCCACTAACTCACCCACCCTCATTAATGCCATCCACTTGCACATCTCTAACATCCCTAACCTAATCTTAAACCCAAGCCTAATCCACCCCCTAATATTGTCACATTCCCTAAACAAGTTTAAGACTTTTCTAAACCAAACCAAAGTCTCCCCTCAAAAATCCCAACCACCAAGTCATGAGTGCTCTTACAAACCATAAAAGACTCTTACAAGCCCACTCATGACTCTTACATCCATCTTCCACACTCTTCCCTCTTCCACACTCATTCCTCTTACATCTCTCTTACATACTCAACCCCACTCATCATGCCTTTAACCAACCCTTTACCCTACCCTCTCACACTCATCCTCCTTGTGACAAGTGTCACCTTCCCATTGGTGCTAAACAAGCACAATCCATGTGTTCCCCTTTGAGTGCATCTTAGCCCTCCTTAACCATCTCCCCATCCTTGCATCTAAGCCCTCCATCCCTCAAGCCCTTAGCCTATAAATTGAATCCCATCCCAAGCCATATCATCAACAATCTTTGAGCTAAAGTTACCATGCCCTTTTGAGAGCCAAAAGCCATACCCATACCCTTATAATGCCAAATCGAGAGCTCACAAAGCTACCAATTTTCTATTATCCATCTCCACCATTGAAGCAACTTTGAGCATTTGAGCATACATCCGCATCAAAGGACACATCTAAAAAATCAAGAAAGCAATGAAGTGCTTCATCCTTTGAGGTTTGCATCTCTTGTTTTGTTTTCTTTGTCTAAGCATATATGTGAACTTAGTTTTGGTTTGTGAATGCTTTCTTTAATGTTAATGTTCCTTGCACACTAAGATCTTGTTCTACAGATATAAGCATTGATAATTTTATGGTATTCAATGGGCACTTGAATGAGTTAGACTCGAATATTATAATGTTGGTTTGATTGCTTTACATGATGTTAAGCAAGATGCATGTTCAAGTTACACTAACTGAAGTGCATGGTGAATGAAGGAATATAGTATTAACTAAGCTACTATAATTGACGCAGAGCATATAAGGAAGAAGTGTTCAAGTCTAGTGTTAACCGAGTCAAGTATTAACTGAGCAAGTTATAGTGTTCATCGAGCATGAATATGAAGAACAAGTTTGTAAGGTTCAAGAAGTCTAAAAGATAAGGAGAAAGTTGGTTATGAGATCAATGACTGGAATAATTCAAAGGAGATCTAATGGATAAGATTTAACAATCTAAAATAGAGGACATAGTTCAAGAATGAAGTCTATTTATAGGGACGAACAAGAAGTTTCTTGTTATTGATCATTGTTGATTATGTTGATGCAAATTAAAATGGATAAAGAAGATAGAAGGTGAACTGAGTATAACATAATTGAGAAGATTAATCAGAGGAAGTGTTAAGTGAGAGTGTGAGTGTGTGAATTAGCCAATAAGAGAAAAGATTGAAGAGACAAAATGAAGCAAAGATCTGAATAAGCAAGGTAGTGCTAAACCTAACAAGTCATTTGATTGTTACTTTCTTACCACTATAGTAGAAAAATCTCTTAACCAGGTGGACCTAATAAGTCTTTTAAATTGTATGTGGTAGCATTCAATGGTAATGTTTATAAGTCCTCTAGAGCAAGCCACTCTTTAGAAATGTCAAGGAGTGATAAGGTCTAGATGGTCTTTGGTGAAAACCCTCTATCAAGGTCACACTAAAAATGTGCATGTAACCTTTAATAAGGTTGGCTCCTAACAGAGCTCACTTCAGAAGAGTGAAATTATTTGGGTTGTCAGTTCCCAAGTGGTTTTTCCCTTTATAGGATTTTCATACTAAATATTTGTGTCGAAATGTGTGATTTCTTATTGTGTTGCAAATTTTATTTTATGTTAACTATATAATGTTACAACTCGATATAAGCTAGATGATTACTTTGATACTTGATATAGTAAGAAATAGTTTGATGTGAAGTTGTTATAAGTTGGAATTAAGATGTTTGATGTTTTTATCAAGTTGTTGATTTTAAAGCTTATGAAGTTTAAGTTGGTATAGAATTGTTTTAAGGTTTGTAGGATAACTGGTTATAAATGGTTCGCCCTCCCCTCCCCCTTGAGTTATCTAACAACACCATCATAAAAAATAATATATGCAAATGATAAAAGTTAAGCATATGTAGGAATACAGTTGATGCTAACTTTTCACAATGATTTTGAATCACTAAAGTACCAAAAGTATGAATCAAATAAACTCATCAAAACACCATCATATTTTCCATTGCAATTAAAACATTTTTCTATTAATCCTAATCTTAATGAGGGAATTTAGAGAACAAGAAAGCACTAAAACACATTAAGTATTCACCAAACTTCAATGAAAACTTTATTGTCTCAACACCTTCTAGCAATAATCTCCAAATCCTCTTTTTACAAATAAGAAATGAGGACTTCATATAGGTACATGAGTATAATGGGTGGTTTAGATGAAAACAAAATTTGATGGCCTATATTATATCACATCAACCCTAATTAAGGTTAGAGAAAAGAAAAAGGAATATGTGTGTGTGTGTGTGTGTGTGTGTGTGTGTGTGTGTGTGTGTGTGTGTGTATGTACATGTATATACATATACATATATATACATATATATACATATATATATATATATATATATATATATATATATATATATGTATATATATACATATATATACATATATAGATGTACATGTATATATACATATATATACATATATATATCTATGTATATATATACATATATACATACACACACACACACACACACACACACACACATATATACATATACATATACATATACATATATATATGTATGTATATGTATATGTACATGTACATGTACATGTACATGTACATGTACATGTATATATATATATATATATATATACACACACACACACATACACATACATACATACATACATACATACATACATATATATTAATACAACCAATATTCTACTAGAAGTAGTTGGTAATAAATGTCCACTATGCATGCTCACACTAGAAGGGACTAGGGTGAAATAAATGACCACTATAGATACCCACTATGCACTAAAAGCATCTATCCTCGACTTTGTTGCTTGAAAGTGCAAAATCAATCCAACACTATCTCTAACTCCTCTATATTGATTCTTGGTGTTGATTCTTGTTTGAATTCTTGAACCACGACTACACTTTTAATTTTTCCTAAACTCTCTTCCTAAATTGGTAACAAGCCATGAGTAGTATCCATGGTATTTGAGAAACTTGAGAAGTTCTTAAAATCATCCTCAAAAGAATTTAACTAAAAGAACTCCTCCAACTTTCCTCTCAAGTTGTCCATTGTAATTTTATTTTCTATTAATATTTGTGACAACAAGGATCTAATTGTGTTGGAAGCCCCCTTGTCTAATGTTATTTGCCACTTTTCCCCATCGAGTGGATTCCTTGGTGAAGTTTTCAAATATTTCCTTAGATGTGATCACTACACTATACCATTAGAGGAAGTCATATGCATTCACTTTACCAATAACTCTAACATCAACAAATGTCTTCTTGGGAGTCACCATTAAATACTATATATTTGAGATCACTCCATCTTGATAAATGTGCTCATCCTCTCATGACTAGTCTATGTATTGGATCTTGGAGAATACAACTAATTTCCTACTATAAACTTTTGTCGATTCTTTTTCATATTTGAATGTCTCCTTTGAAAATAAATAAATAATCATCAACTCAAATTTCATGTCTGGACAAATTTTATATGGTAAGTGGGGTTTTTGGATGCTATAAGCTCAATGGTGATGTCCATTTGGGATAAAAGTGATGAGAAATAAAGGTCCACCAGGTCCAATATTAAAAACCTCTAAATGCTTAGATCTAAAAATTGAGCCAAAAATTCAAAATTAGAATAAGGGCATAAAGATCTGGAGCTCTGATACCATGTTGAAGTTGATGAAAGATCAACCCTATAGTTCCCAAGAATCACCTACATGCAAACACCTATCGCAGTAAGAGAGGGGCAAAAGCAATGGAGGTTGGAATTCCCAAATCTCCAAATGAGACATTCTTGATGAGCAAAAAAAATATTGCTATTAATCAAAAGTGAAAGAATCATGTTACAAAGAGAGATCAATCCTTTTAAAAGGAGATCAAAATCCTAACATGAATTTAAACTAGGTTGCAAGATAAAAATTAATAAAATAATTAATTATTATATGCCTAAAGTTTAGCTTAAGTAAAATAGAGTTAATTAAATATTTAATCACTCTAACAAAGATGATGCATGATGTTAAGAGATCAATGTTTGCACTAATCTTGAAGACCTACTCAAAATAATATGATTTTATTACTCACCATAATCATGCTCTACATCAGTGCCTAAAAACTGCAACCAAATACAAGTACACCATTTTATGAATCCTAAACACTGTATTGCATTCACAAACCACAACTCAAACTTGACCAAAAATAAAATGCATCATAGATAGCGAAAAGGACATAAAACAAAAAAAAAAATGATAAGAAATGTATTTTTTTCTAATATCCAAGAAAGGAACAATCAAACATCTTTTTGGCAGGTCCTAAAACTTCCTTTTTGTTCTCTTCAAATTCTATTTATGAGACACATTATCAAAAATGTCGATGACCTTCATAGCACAAATGATAGGGGAAATTATTTTAGGAGTTTCAAATTAAAATAATAATGCACGAATAAACTACTAAAGATTTTGTTGCACCTAGTACAAGGAGATCCATATATCATTGTTTACAATAAATGTATAATGTATTTGGTGTTCTTCAACACCAAAAAATTATAAAATAAAATATTAAGAGAGTTTAGGCATATCATACGTGTGTGTGTGTGGATGAAAACAAAAACTCATGGCCTAGATTATGCTACATCAGCCCTAATTAGGGTTAGGAGAAAAAAAGGATTGTATATTGATCAAACGAGGAATCCACTACAAGTAGTGGGTAATAAATATTCATTATGCATACTCGATCCATAAGGGAGTAGGGTAATATAAATGACCATTACACCCATCCATTACGCATTAAATGTGTCTATACTTGACTTTTTTACTTGGAAGCACAAAATCGATCAAACATTATTTATAACTCCTTTATATTGATGCTTGGTGTTTATTCTTGTTTAAATTCCAGAGTTGCTACTACACTTTCATTTTTTCCTAAACTCTCTTCCCAAACGGGTAACAAGCCATGAGTGGTATGCACAATGTTCGAAAAACTAGAGAAGTTTTCAAAACCATCTATCTCGAAATCATTTAACTAAAAGGACTCCTCCAACTTTCCTCTCAAGTAGTCCATCATTATTCTATTAATCTTTGTGGCAACAAAGATGTAACTATGTTGAAAATCCCTTGCCTAATGTTGTCTTCCACTTTTCTCCATCGAGTGGGTTCCTTGACAAAGTTTTCAAATGTTTCCTTATATGTGATCACTAAATTGTACCATAAGAGAAATTCATATACATCCCCTTCGTTAATAATTTTACTATAATTCCTCACTCTCTTGATTCTCTCCAAAATATCTATCAACTAAACCCTCAGAATCTCACACAAGTTAACTTTAGTTTTCTCAATACATAGTTTGTATGTTGTATGAACAAATCTAACTACTATGTCATCATCTATAGAAATAGAACATAACGTGGTTGTCATAATATTGCTTACAAACCTCACATCATCTTGTTTGATTTTTCTAAGAACTATGCCTCTCCCATTATACAATGATTTGGTGTTCTCAATTATAGTCTTCTTAACATTTTTCTCATTCAGTGGAATAGAACATTCATTTCTTAAACTAGTGATTTCATGGATTAGGTTTATTGTGATTTCAACTATACTGTCTCCCATCCAAAACTTCCCATCATGAATTCTTCTAAGGATTAACTTTGCCTACTCTTCATTTTCAAATTCATGGTAAGCCATATACATTACTACATCATTATGACATAGGTGGTCATAACTATCCTTGAATGACATATCTTGTTTGTAAATTTTGTGAAATTCATCAAAAGTGTTTCCTTCACCTACTGTCTCAAATTTTTACTATATATAGCTAGCAATATCCTCTAAATATAACACTCCATCTAGGGTTTGCGAGAAATGGTTGCACGATCATCCTCTAATGGTGGAATAGGCCTTAACTTAATCTTAGGTCTTGGGATATCCTCAACATTGTGAATCATTATTCCTTCCATCTCATTTGATAAAATGCTCAATGATGCTTCAAAAATTAATTACAGAAGATTGTAAATACCTTTGAAATCAAAAAATTAGGGCTTGTTTAATTCAACTTCCAATTTGCTTCAACTCACTTCAATTTGATCTCAAATTAGTCGTTAGGTTGCTACTTAACTTTTGCATAATCAAATAGTACACACAAATTTGATTTCACCCTTTAAATCTCTTTCAATTAACTTCTACATTAATTGTGTAGGTACTTATAGATGAAAAAGTTGTTATCAATATTTAGTAAACTTGTTTCTCTTTGCACACTCACATATGAACTCAAAATCTTATGCACACTTAAGCATAGCTTCCTTACATCCATATCTACCTCATATTAACTGCACAAATCTTAACTCAATCATACAAGGCTTAAATAATTTACTAATGCTAATTTTGCTTTGTTTGCTATTAAATAAGTTGCTCAAATTGATAGGGCTTCGTTAGCAACAATTACTGACTTCAACTTGTTTTTAGGTGTTTCACTTGACTTTTGTTTTACACAATCTTGTAAACTTGTTGGATTCCTAGCCTTAACAAATGTCTCATTGAGATTTTCTACATATTCTTTCACATTTTATTTCTGACAGTTATTCTCATTCCTTTTGACATTGTTTGCATTCCTTCTAAAGCTTGGTGTTCTCATGTTTTTCCTCATGTTGTTTGGCATTCTATATTGTTCATCCTACAAAATCTTGTTGTATGTCCCATATTGTTGCAAATTTGACATGTTATCACATTGTCTCCATACTTAGGTCAAGACTAATTTATTTGTAACTTGCAATCTCTAGCAATATGTCCAAAGTTTTTGCACTTATAATACATGATTATGTTCCTTACAACATTGGTTCCTCCAATAGGTCTACTAGCTACAGGGTTAATGCCTTTATACACAGAGTTATTGAATCTAGGTTTCCTACACTTACTAGATCTATATCCAAAAGCATAACAATTATAACAATAAACAAAAATAGGTTTAATATAATTACCTGTAGAGTCCTTCTTTCGATGACCAACTTCATTACATGCATAACATTTTCAAGTAAAATGCCTACTTACTTCTTTAGATGAATCAACTTACTTAGGCAAATATTCATATTGATTTGACTCAACATTGTTCAGATCTTCTTGTTGTGGTTTTGGTTGTTGGATCACAAGATCTGGTTCCTTAGTAACTTCAAATCTCTTAGATGATTCTCCTCCAAAGTATCCAAGACCAATCTTATCATAAGAAGGTCTATGTGCCAAAATCTACTCATCAATGTTTTCACTATTTGAATACAACATCTCAATAAGTTGCTTTGTTTGTGTGAGATCTCCTTTCACAATGCCATTGTACTTCTCAATTTCTACATATTCCAACTTTGTAGCCTCAAGTTCAGATGTCATCTTTGTAAACTTGACTTTTAGATCTGCATTCTTGGATCTCAAATGTTATTCAGTTTCTTTGTCATCATCCTTCAAAGTCAAATTTAGATTTGTAATCTCTAGATCATGCTTTTGGATCTCATTTTCTTTCTCAAGCCTTGAAACTTCATTGATTTTCTTGTTGTGATATTTAGACTCTTCCTTGGATCTGGTAGATTACATCTTTTCTTTCAACTTCTCAATGTAGTCCTTCACATTTTCATACTTGACCTTTAGAATATCTCTTTCCTCTACGAGTACATCAAATTGCTCAAGAGCTTCATCCAAGTTCTTTTGTAACTGATGCATATCCATAGAGATCTTACTCAAGTTGTTATTCCTTCTCTGAGTGACTATACTCTGATACCAATTGTTAGAAATAAGAAATACTAAGAGGGGAGTGAATTAGTATTTCACAAACTTTTTCCCAACTATGGATACCTTTTATAACATGTAATGAACATTTTGGTTGATGAGGCAATGGACCCGTTGAAGACCTTCTAGTTGTTCTTCTACTGTCTTTTTTTGGTCTTTTTCTTGTCTCTGTCATTTGACCCTTTGTTGGGGTTCTCTATTTCTGGTTGTTGATGCATAGTGTCATTTGGACTTTTTATGCTTATATGCTCTATTCTTTGTAAAAGGTTTCAAGTCCTATCAAAACCTATTTTTACTTAATAAAAATAGTAACACAATACAACTCATAACACCATTATTTGTTAAGTAGGGAAACCCTGGCCAAGGGAAAACCCTAGTGGGGATGACACCCACAAAATGATCCACTAATCAAAAGTATCTTGTGAAAGATATTTACCCTATTAGAAGTCTATTACATATGTATATTATCTTGGTCTTTGTTAGAAGCCTCAACCCTGGTAGAAGTTGTTATTATAATTACAAAATGTATGCAAGATGAGACCATTTCCCAAACATGCAATATAAAATGATATTCACAATATAAAAAAGATGTAAATATAATTATTGATCTCCGATTGGTTTTGACAAGTGAGTGTCTATACACTTAAATCATTTACTTAGCTCATGTCAAACAAGTAGTATATGTCGAGCACAACATGTATAAGTTAGAGTATGCTGAGTCAATAGTGAGTGCCAAGTCACTTATGTGCCAAGTTATTTAAGTGTCGAGAATATAGTATATGTTGAGTGATTTAGGAGCCAAGCAAGCAATGCATGTCGAGTCATTCAGATGTCGAGTCACAATATTGAAATCAATATATGTCAAGCATTAGAGACTTCAGATGCTGAGTAACACAAGTTTTTCATAGTTGTTTGCATTGGCACAAACTACTATATAAACCATTTTGAGCTGACTAATAGATTGAATTACAATATTTTGGTGATAAGGATGAATCTTAAGTTGGAATCCCTATGCATTACATGCATCCAATTGGGTAAAGGGAAGGAATAAGCGGCAAAATGGACAAATCACAACCATTGATTCATATCTAACCCTAAGTCACTCAAATCTTTTTAAGGAGGACAAACCCTAAACTTCTTATCAACGTGAAAGGGAATGTATGCATGATCAAGGAGAGTTTTGCATGTGCAAACCAAGATATTCATGGTGACCAAGGGATTATGATCTAAAATTGCATTTCAGAATCAACCAAAGGAGAACAAAAAAAAGAAATACTGAACAACAAAGAGACATTTGATCAAGAAGGATTAAGAATAGATCAATTTAGAGGTGATTTGTCATCAAGCAATAAAGTGGTAACCGCAAGATCAATGTTGAGACATGTTCTAATAAGTGAATTAGTTAAATCTCTTAACAAAGTAGTCCTCACAGGCTATATTGAAATCCTCTAACAAGGTGCTTACTTTATTGTGAGTTGAAGTCCTTCAACAAGGCACACTTTTAAAAGGGTGTTGAGATCCTTTAATAGGGCAGACCTTTCACAGGGTAGATCATGTTTCATGATTAAACATTTTAACCTTCATTAGATACACTTTATTATTGTAGTAGTGAAGATTTGTGGGTGTCATCCCCATCCCAGTTTTACCTTCTCATTGGAGGGTTTCTGGGTAATCATATCTGGTGCCATATATGTGTGAATGCTTACTTGTTTACATGCTTTACATGGTATTTAAACTTACTTATTAAATGTATGAGATGGATGTGTGGTGAATATTTTATGGGTTTAAAACTTGAACTACTGATTCACAACCCACCCCCCCCCGCCAATATCAAAAATTTACCTTTCCTATTGTAATTCCAACAATTGGTATCAAAGCTTTGTTCTCTGAAAGTGAAGCTTTGCAACTTTGAGGAAATATCTTGGAAATGGAAGTCTTGAAGTTGGAAAAGATCATTGAGAACTAGGCAATTGAAATACATCTCATTCTACATCAGTTGAATGAAGCAAGAGAAGATTTAAAGAAATCTTTAAAGAGAAGGAAGGAAATTACTATTGAGGAGAATGACACACAATACAAAGAGATAGAAACTACTAAGGTATTTGCAAATGGAGATTCCAATGAATTTGATGTAGCAATTGCAGATCTAATGGAAAAGAATAGAGCCCAAGCTGAAGAAATCATAAATCTCAAGCTAGAGCAAGAATCACAAGCCATACTGCTATGTGAGGTGACTGAACATAAAAAGAAAGATATTGAAGACAGAGCCATGATTGAAGATGAAAAAAGAGTTTTGACCACAGACTAGAAGAGAAATCATTAGAAGTAACTAGGATTGCTAACATGTAATTGGAAATTTTGGGTCAAATGATGAATGCCAACCATAAATTAAATGCCAAGGACATTAAGATAACAACATTGAAGTTGCAGAATGAGTAATTGAGCAATGACCTAAAAAGGGAAAAGGAATTCGCTGAAAATTTGAATAAGCCTAATGAAGCCATCAAATACTTGGAGCATTTGATGAGATCCCCTAGATCCAACAATGATACATTTGGATTGAGATACACAAGTACTGAAGAAGGAGAATCATCCAAAAGTGCCAAAGAAAGCAGTAACAAAGGTGAGAATTCCAAAACTACTTTTCATAATTGTGGTAAGAAAGGAGATACTACCAATGTATGTAGGAGCAAGACTGTAACCCAGAATGTTAAGCAAAAGAGCATGGGTCACTGTCATAAGTGCAACAAATAAGGTCATCGAGCACATGAATGTAGAACTAAGACCATGCACACTAAAAGATTTGAAGGATATTGTTATAATATCAAAAGTATGGACATAGAGCTTTTGAGTATAGATCCAAACTCATGTGGTCATCAAATGGGCAAACAAAAGTAAAGAACAATGAAAACTTTTATAATTGGGATTCTAATACAACGTATAGTTGTCACTACTATCAAGAGTCTAGACATATTCCTAAGAATTGTATTAAAACACACTTCAGAAGTGACTACAAAATGTCATTAAGTCAAACCACATGCTTTAGCTTTTTGAAGATTGGTCACATCAGTCGATATTGTCCAACAAGGTCAAAGGCACCAAGTTGTGAGTTCAATAAAGGCAAAGGCAAGACAGATATTGAAAATGTCAGAAATGAAATGAATAAGACATGGAAGAGAAAAGAGGATTGCAACACATCAAGTGGAGAAGGGATCACTTCACCTAATGGGTTAGGTGATCACACCTCATCAAACTAAGAAATCAAGAGGTACATGGGACTGATATTCACAAGTTATATCATACATCATTTCCAAAGGATTTAGTTATGAAAAGATTACATAAGCATGAATAAAGATGCAAGGTCTTATCAAGAATCAAAGAAAAATCTTTAATTTTTTCATGTTACTACTATGCATGAAAAGTCTCCTATGATTGCTGAGTGAAATGCTAGAGGATGTTAAGCTAACAAACTGGTTAGTTGTAGCCGAGCTCGTAATGGTTGCCAAATAAATGGAAATGCTAGTGGATGTCGAGCTTACAACTGTATAAGCACTTAGCATTAATTATAGTATTTCAAAGGGGTATTTGATCAATTTCTACTCATTTAAAATCATTCGAAATGGAGAGAGAGAGCAAGAAGAGCTAACAAAAATTTGGAAATTTCATCTGAAGCATTTGTAGGAGATTTGAATGGCTATTTGAAATCATTTCATTGGATTTTGCAAGGTATTTATCATGTGCTGAGCTACATTGTTTCTAATTTTGTAAACCCTAGTTTAGTAAAATGGTGTCTAGTTCTTTGAAAGCAAGAGTTGTAGAGGGAAAAGAGGTTTTAAATGTTCAATTGATTAGAAACAAGGTAAAATAATCTATTTTCAATGCCATTCCAGACATAACATACAAACAAGATCCCTTAGGTGCGTTATCTATGATACCACCACAAGTTTTAATGGTACAGGATGTCAGAAAATGTTATAATTGTAAGATTGTTAGTATTGGTGACATGGAAATCAGAGAAGCATATGGAAAACTATGTGAAAACAATGTGTTAAGGGAAGAATTCAAGATTGTTGAAAAGAAAGGGTTAACTTGTGCCCTAGATTTCTCGAATGTTTTCAAAACTGAATGGATCGGGATTGTTTTGAGTAGAATTCATGATAGTTCAATGTGGTTAGATAATGGGTCAATCAAAATCACAAAGAGAATAATCCATAGGGAAATAGGGTATCCAACCCTAGATTGGCCAAAGACTATGAGAAGTGAGTCTAAATAAGTCATTAAAAAAAACATGGGAGCTATGTGGAATAAGAGAGGAATGACCATAGACACCATCATAGATCCTTTGATAGATTTTGCAATAAGGGCAATTACACATAAATTTTATCAATCAAGCAGATTGAATAGTGTACCCTACATTGTAGTAGATATGGCTACAAGATTGTGAAGAAGGTTCATAAATATGATCTTGCCGAGCTTGAGCAACAACAATTGATTGAAAACCTAGGAGTAATAAGGAAAACAAAGAGTGCTCAGTGTAAATTCGGATCCATTTTGATATGTACCTTCTTTTATGTTCAAAATACCTTTCCTACATTTGGTACTATTCTATGGAAGACAAATAGGTCTGTTGCAGTTCAAATGGGAGATTTCATTAAACAATTAGGTGAAATTTTGAATCAATAATGACTAGTTAGGAGTTCAAGCCATCCATGAAAAAGAGATTAAGGATTCTAGTATCATTAGTGGAAAAACATTATGTTGATGTTTATTTCCTAGTTGATGTTGATTACACATTTTTTCAAGTAGCAATTCCAAGAGTAAGATGGTTGAGGCCATTAGGTTATGAAATTAACGTTGATGAGGCCTCTGCAGTAATAACAACATTACTTGCAGAAGAAGCAGGCAAAGATGCCAAAGCATTTGGTAACTATGAGATGGCCAAGTCTTAGATTACTATGGAGTTGAAGATTGCCTCTGTCATAAAAAACAAGGATAAACTAATAAAGAAACTAAAAGTAAAATTTGGTGAAGGTGTCAAGCAGGAAGATGGAGAGGAAGAGAATAAGAGGAAGAAGCCACTCATATTCAAGCACCAATTTCAATGACACAAGGAAAGGGTGAATATTAGCAAGAGGAAGAAACAAAGATTACAGAAGGTGCTGAGGAAGAAGAAGCCAAGGAAGCACCTATTCCTACTAATCAAAAGAAAAGAAAGGCTAAGGCACAAGCAATTACAAGACCTAAGAAGGTTGCTAAACCAAGCCAGCCAAAACCTACAACACCTAGTACAAGGGCCAGTACATGTATAATTACACAAAAGGCTAAAGAGAAAGCCAAGCCTATAGAGCAATAAGGTGGAGCACATAAAAGACCAAGGAGAAAATATATTGCTTAGGTTGAATTTGATGACAAAAGTCAATTCCAAGTGGCGAGTAATAATCCATCCTTAGATCTAGACAACTTATGTGAGAATGTTAGAAATAATGCAAATTTATCAAGTTTTTCTCATATTAATTTTGAAAATCTTGGAAAAGTTGAAAAGAATCAAGTGGAGGAGGCAATATATGCTATGATGGCCAATTTTAAGAAAGCCCCTCTAGAGATTGCCAACTCCATGCCTAAAAGTTTATATGAAAGAGTTGAGCAAAAATGGAATTATTGTTTGAACTTAGAAAGGAAAATTAAGGAGACACCCCTTGCTCAACTTATGCCTGAACTTAGTAAGGCATCGATAGCTAAAGCCATAAAGAAATATGTTGTTAGATTTTTTCCTAAATATAGAGCATGAACAACATATTACAAAATAACATAGAAGATGTTGTAAGGAAGACTACATAGATGTGGCAAATTACATATGGGCTAGCTATAGTCAAAGCAAGAGAGCAAGAGCCTATTGAGGTTAAAGATGATGAAGATGATGATAATAATGAAGGCATAGTTGAGGGAACTACCAAAATGAATGTAAATGATCAGGCAACAACTGAGAAAGAGAAAGAACAAGAACATAGTGTACAAGATACACAAATACCGAATGTCATTCCTCCACAAATAACAAGTGTAAGTACTAAAATTGTCATAGTAAAGAATGTTTCTAATCTCACTATTCAGAACATCAATCCCTTGACAAAGGAAGACTTGAAAAAGATACTTGATCAATATACAGTATAGGCTAAATTGTGTAACAATCCTGTATTGGTGAGTGTAGATGAACTTCAGAAATTAGTGACTAAAACTTCAAGGGAGGAGGTGAAAACATAAGAACCACCTACAATAACCCCTCAAGTCACTAGTGTTAGTACACACATAGGCATCACTCCAATCTTAGAAACTGTAACCAAGGAGGCAACAAATAAGGTTGAGAGAATTGGAGAAGATAAGGTGGAGACACATAGTCAAACAGGTCAGATAGATTCATCTGCACCTCCAACACAAGTTCAAGGTGCAATTCAAAGCAATAAGGTAGAAATGGACAAGCCTAAAGAGATTGAGTTGATACCCAAGCTGAAGGAGCAAGCAACAATTCAAGCATTGGTAACTTTACCAGCATCTGACACTCCTTCCAGTCACACTCTTCAAAGGCCAAGCACAGATGTAACACCTTTGAAATTTTTAGTGCCAAGTCCAAGTTTATCAAAGGTAGCAAAGGTAATAACATATGGAGATGTAAGCCTAGATGAAGAAATTATATTACCTAAATTTGATCTTACAACAATAACAATTAAGCAGATGGGTATACTTCAAGAAGCCCTAGCTAGAAAGAAACATTAAGAACTACTCAAAAGAGAGCATAGGTAGAAGCAAGTTTTGCTTGATATTAAAGACATCTTCTTGGATACATTCAGTCTGTCTACTCCAGATGAAACAAAGCCCACTTATTGACCAATTGACTAACATAGTGAAAAAGGTAAGTGATGTAGACATTAATACAAATGAAAAATTATTAGAATGGTCTGAAAAGAAGTTTCAACATAAAGTGAATGAGAAGATATCCACTGATATAACACTTACACAAGTTGCATTGGAAACTGAGATAGATAATGGGAAGAAGGTACTTGAGAACATTTTCTCTCTGTACACCAAGCTGTGTAATCCTACACTCTTCACACAAGAAATATAGAATCACATCCTAAGCTTGGAAAGTCAAATGCAGTCATCCAGAGCTAAATTTCCCATGACTCCGGCTCAAAGTGAGAAGCATTTTAGGACCCTATTGCAAACCCAAAGTCAGATAGTAGCACTATCTACAGATGAAGCCAACATAAGGGCTAAACTAATAAGCATCCAGACTACATTGAATCCTCACATGGAGATTTCGCAAAAGTAGTTAGGCTATGCATAAACAAGTATGAAGAAAGACCCCAATCTTTCTACATTAGATGGCCCAGTTCACCTTGTTGCTAAGCTGGCTATCCAAATTAAATTTTTGGAGGTATCTCGTGATAATTGGGATGACACTCTTAAGATTATTCTTGAGGTCCATAAATATTTTTTGGACATACACACTATTAGTGTATGACCCATTGACATCAGTGTCAAAAAGGGGGAGATATAGAAAGAGCTAAGGGGGAGTAAGAGCATGGGGGAGCAAGCATGGGTGAGCAAGCACACAATAACAAGCAAGCAAAAGAGTATTAGTTGAGGCACATCTACTTAGTAGGAGTAACATTTTGAGTACAAAAGTAGATCAAACAACTCAGGGGGAGTTATAAGATTTTGAGGTATAAGTTTTTGCAAATTTTTTTATAGAAGCCAAACAAGAATTATGTTATGCTCGTAAGAATAAAATCATTAATGCATGACCAAGTGTTTTTGACACTCTTGTCAAAGGGGGAGAATGTTGATCTCAAATTGGTTTTGACAAGTGAGTGTCTATACACTTAAGTCATTTACTTAGTTCATGCCAAACAAGTAGTATATGTCGAGCGCAACATGTATAAGTTAGAGCATGTCGAGTCACTTATGTGCTGAGTTATTCAAGTGCTGAACATACAGTATATGCTGAGTGATTTAGGAGCTAAGCAAGCAGTGCATGCCGAGTCATTCAGATGTCGAGTCACAATATTGAAATCAGTATATGCCGAGCATCAGAGACTTTAGATGCTAAGTAATACAAATTTTTCATAGTTTTTGTATTGGCACAAACTACTATGTAAACCATTTTGAGCTGACTTAAAGATTGAAATACAATTTTGGTGATAAGGACAAATCTTAAGTTGGAATCCCTATGCATTACATGCATCCAATTAGGTAAAGGGAAGGTTTAAGTAGAAAAATGGATGAATCGCAGTCGTTGATTCATACCTAACCCTAAGTCACCTAGGTCTTCTTAAGGAAGATAAACCCTAAACTTCTTATGAGCATGAAAGGGAATGCATGAATGATCAAGGAGAGTTTTACATGTGCAAACTAGGACATTCATGGTGACAAATGTATTATGATTTGAAATTACATTGTAGAATCAGTTAAAGGAGAATAGAAGAAGGAAATAGTGAACAACAAAGAGGCATCTGATCAAGAAGGATCAAGAATACATCAGTTTAGAGGTGATTTGTCATCAAGTAACAAAGTGCTAACTGTAAGATCAATGTTGAGACATTCTAACAAGTGTATCAGTTGAATCTCTTAACAAAGTAGTCCTAATAGGCTGCACTGAAATCCTCTAACAAGGTGCTTACTTTATTGTGAGTTAAAGTCCTTTAACAAGGCACACTTTTAACAAGGTTTTGAAATCCTTTAACAGGGTAAGATCTAACAACCTTTATAAGCCTTTAATAGGGAAGACCTTTTATAGGGTAGATCATGTTTCATGATCAAACATTTTAACTTTCATTGGTTACACTTTAGTACTGTAATAGTGAAGATTTGTGGGTGTCATCCCCACTCCAATTTTACCTTCTCATTGGAGGGTTTCTGGGTAATCATATTTGGTGTCATATATGTGTGAATTCTTACTTGTTTACATGCTTTAGATGTACATACTTTACATGGTATTTCAACTTACTTATTGAATGTATGAGATGGATGTGCGGTGAATATTTTATGGGTTAAAGGTTTGAACTACTGATTCACCCCTCGCCCCCCCAGAAGTTTACCTTTCCTATTGTAATTCCAACAACAATAACCTCTTACAAATGTTGATATCTTCAATATTTGTTATGATCTTTGTAAATTATTTGTATTATCTTCGCATGTACTACCTTTTACTACTCTCAACATAAAAGTTTGTATTACAAATAATAACACCACATTCATTACACTTACACATAACTTTGCATTTATGAAATTGTCCTTTATACCATATTTTTTTGTATCATCATCCTTAATATGTTCACACATGTCCGAAAATTCAAAATGACTTGTTGTCACTTAGGGTTAACATCTAGGATGTTGTCCCTAATTAGTCAAGTAATTGTTTTCCTAAACAAAATAATTCCTTAAAATATCCAATTCCTTAACTATGTCATTTTATGCCTGTACATACCTGTGATCACTAAATCCTTCGTATCTTTACTTTTACTAATCATATTGACTTGCACAATTGTATGACGGTTCCTCATACTATGTACTATCATTTGATAATTGTGTATGTGCTAATTTTAGGTGTGTGAATTGTGCCAATCAAAATTGTGTCTCTACTAATAGATAAACTTCATTAAAATTAGACAATTTTCTAAATCCTTACACTCAGTTACTAGCTCTGCTAACTTCACTCCTCTCGGCTACTCCATGTTGAACTAAAAAAATCAAGACATGAGAAGAACCTCTACTTATACTAAACCAAGCCACAAGTCACCCTAGAAAGTTAAATGAAATAAACACTCACATTAAATACACATTTAAGCCACAAGTCAACTTGATAAATTAAACTAAATACACCTTAGGACAAGCCCAAGTTGATAATGCATAACTAACTCACAAGATAACATAAAAGTATGCACCCTTAGGCATAGGTTCACACGCCTTCCAATAATCCAAATCCAAGAGTGCATGAGCCAACTCCTATAGATCAAAGCTAAAAAAAAAATCTCAAAAGTTTGTCCAAGAAATCAAGAACATGCTACTAGTAGCCACCAACTTGAACATGATTACTTTAAACTTTATGCTCACTTAGGACAAGGTTCCCCAATGTTCCTTGAGCACATCTCCAACTATGCAAACCATAGGTCTATAAATCTGAGCCCAATGCTCCTACATATAGGATTGCTATTACCCCAGGATGCTGCTATATCATAGCTTCCCCAAGGCTTTCTTTGACCATAGGCATTGGATTTCTAAGAAGAGTGCCCTTTTGTAACATGTGGATTTTTTTCTTTTTGATCTCTCATTGCATTAAATCCCATTCCGCAAGTCATGTTTTACAACATCGTCTCTACAAGTAGAATTTTGGCAAATAAATGACCACATGACTAAAACTTTTAGTCACAAGACTAAAAATTTTAGCCACGTGACTAAAAGTGATAATTTTTTAGTAATATTTTGTAATTTATAGGTATTAGTGACTAAATACATGACTAAGTAGGTCATCAGGTAAAATCATGAGGTTAGAGAAAGATAACTGACTAAATAAATTATCAAATAAATGATTAAAAAATTGTTCACTAATAATTAGACATCCAAACAAAATACTAAATGAATGATCGATGATTTTTTTGATCATATTAATACATTCTAATGAATGCTACTTAGTTTTTATAATTTACAAGTATAATTGAATATATAAATAACTAATTTGACCATTAACTAAAATCAACAACTAAATTATTGATCAAACAAAAAAAAAAGAATAATTAAATGACTATTAGTCATATATTATATTTTCTTTCAAATTTGATCATAATGCATAAAGCTTAAGCCTCCTAATGGGAGCCCATCTAAGTAGGCCATTTAACGACCTATGTTGCTTAGCGTTAAAAAACTACCCATTGTACTCAATAATGAACTCAAAAAGATACCAAGTAATGAAAAATACAAAAAGACACTAATCAGCGATGAACTAAAAAAGACACCAATTGACGATGAACTCAAAAAGATACCAACTAATGACAAATTATCTCAAAACTAATTTTTGAGCCTCCTCAACTATTCGAAATGAACTAAAATTCTCTCCCTCAATAAAGTACATTAAAAAATAATAATCAACACCCCTTTTCAATAAATCTCCTCTAACATACCACACATAATTAAATAACATGCAAATTCCCCTTTAAAGCACAAAAGTACCCTTTCTATTTTGTAATAAAAGTTAATATTTACTAATTTATTTATAATACAACAATCACTAAATAATAATTACAACATGGTAATGAAAAATATAATTATATCATGTTTTATGTTTATTAAATAATGTATACAAATTAATTAATCAATATCTTAATTTATATTTATTAAAGTTAATTAATCAATATCTTAATTTATATTTACTAAAATTAATTAATTAATATTTCTTAGTTAAAATAAATAATATTAGAAGATTATTATCATTTTTAAAATATAAAATAAAAATAAATTTTAGTAATATCAAACCCACAAAAATACATACAAGGATAAATCTGACATTAATACTATCTCATTTTTTGTTTTACTCCATTTCTTTCTCACTAGACTTGGTTGCCACGTTTGAATGTAAATTCAAAGGGTATGGGTCATGTGGGAGTGGCTTAATCATTTTTATATTTTTTTAATCTAGATAATCCTACATCTTATAGAAGCTCAAATTATTGAAATTTGATGGTTCATTCAAAACAAAACAAAACATAATAATCCTACATCTTATAATTTTTTAATCTGAGATAATCCTACATCTTATACTACCAAATATACTCAAAACAATTTCAAACCACTATGACTTTTTCCGTTCTCCTTATACCCCACAAACTGTTGATACAATCATTACACATAAAGAAATTAATATATAATTTTAAAAATTATAACCCTTGTAATATTATTATCATAATGTAACTTCAATAAGTTCTCTTAACAATTATAGCCTTCATTTTATAACATCGAATATAACATGATCTCATTAGTTATGGAACCTTGTTATTTTCAAAACTCAAAATATTCATTTCAACCATATAATTGAATAATAGTTGATTTGAAAGGTTGTCAATTTTTTTAAAAATATATGAACTCCAAATTAATTGTACACATCTTTTATTTTGAAGATTTTATTTCTTATTTTCATTTTATCAATAAATATTGATTAAAATTATTACTAGAAAAAAAGATTTCTTCAATAAACAAATGTTAGATTTAATATTTTCTATTTTCCTCATCTCTTCAAAATGGTCCCTAGATCTCAAGAAAGGTTTTGAAATTTAAAATGTTGAAATAAGTTGAAAAATAATATTACATTAAATTCTATCTTCATTTCATTCTATTAAATAATATCAAAATTATGTCAAAATTGTGGTATGCATGGGTAGATTTTTATATGACAGTATTATTTTATTTCATATAAAGAATATCTACATCCCAAACTCTAACATTCCCTTTTTTTAAATAGCATTTTTTTAATTTTAAAATATATAATATAGGCATAAAATCCCTATTTCAAACATCACAAATATTTTTTATTTTACAAAAAATGGTGGTTTATTATTGTGTGCGAGTTCTTCACCTGAGATCAATGTGAGTTGTTTCTTAAGCATATTTTCTTCATGTAGTTATTATATTTTTCTTTTATCTAAACAAAATAAATCAACAAAATAAACACTTATTAGAGAAAAAAGAGCTAAGAAAATTGAGTGAACATTGGGCCCTAAAATTTCAATGATAGATATGTTGTTTCTTGTCCCTTTGTCAAAGCGGTCACATCAGGGTTTGAAGATGAATATCAAGGTAGAACCAGGAATTTCAGAGGGGTTCCGTGTAAGGAAGAAGGCATGGAGCTTTGCATGCTATGATTATGGGAAGAAATATCTGTCAACATGTCATTTGAGTTTACAGTAGGTCAGTAATTTTTTTTCTCACCCAAAATGGTGTAAGTTGAGAATTTGATTAACCTATATTGTCTTTGAATCATTATTAGGTTGAGAATTTGATTTTGCTACTCCTATAAATAGAATCTCTGATCAACAGGTAGTGTTAGGAGGTGGATTCAAGGAATTTGTAGAGCATTTGTAAATGGATATATCTACCACCAATGGACCATAAAATCAATAGTTAATTCACCCACAAATACCTCTCAGGTACAACAAATTCAATAATCCAGATATTAAGGTACCAATCCCCCAATAATGTATTCATAATAAAAGAAGAAAACTACGATCTATTAAACTCATCTGGAAATTCAACATCCATAGATGTGTGTAGGCAAGATCCAGTGAGCTCACCAATAATATTTCTAGCTAGGATCTTAGATTTAATTCAATAATTCAGCACAAACATCAGTTAGATGTCTGAGATTTCACTTTGAAGAGAAGGGCACCAAAGAGCTCATTCCAATATTAGCTTTTAATTTCTAGGCAATATTATATTTGGTATTGATCTTAGGTTTCACTAGTTTTGATGCACCCAAATCTCGGCAAGCCATGTTGCAAGTTGGCATAACTCAGTTGGGCTGATCCAACCATCCAACTCATTGGATAGTTTGGGGACTCTGGTTACACTCTTGACTTACATAAATTCATCACTAACAAATGGATATTGTATCATCAACTAATGGATAATTTGATCATGTGATATTGCTATAAGGATTCATTGACCCATATTTCATCAGTAGTGGTTCACCAAACCCATTTCTCATGAGAATGAATGGGACACTTAACATTCATTGGATCTAGGTGATGCTCATAGAGGTGAAGCACCGAGACTTCTCGAGAGGTCATTGTTGCCTATTTTGCCTCTCGCCAAAATTCGAATTCAAATGCAGGCCCACCCAACGATCTTCCCATCTTTAGTATTATTTTAATGCCATGGAAATATCAAAAAATAAAACATTTAAAATCTTGCAATATTTCTTATTTTTCTAATGTGCTTCTGCTTCCTCGTGACCTTCCGCACCATCAGATCTTGCATAGATCTATGGTGGGTGCTTCCCCGCATTTTGAAAATGCACAATCCTTATGTATTGCGGGAAAGCCCCTTTGCGACACATGGATCGGTGGGTCCTTGTTGTTCTTGTGGGCCGTAGAAGGGAGAGCTACTGGCTGAGCTAGCAATTTGATTGGCGCCCGCTTTCCTGCATTTTGCCTTTCATCAGACTTTCTGACAATGCAAGCAAGCACCCTGGTGACACATGTCTGGATGATGTCACGGTGGATATTCGCAGAGTTTCAAAAGGTATGGGTTATGTGCACTGTTTGATGTGATCAGATCAATGGCTAGCACATGCCCACAATGTGAAGTTGCAAGGATATTAAATAATGTAGGTATGCGCCCTTGCGACACATGGCTGATGTAACGTCCTGGGCTTGCCTTTTTCAGAGGGTGATAACAGCTCGTCCTCCGTGGTAATTGTCAGGTGAGTTAGAGTACAATGAAGGCATCTCATTGGTCTGTCCAACTAACTAGGTATACCGTCATGTAAGATTTTGATCACCGTAGATTCAAATGGGATCGAGGGCTGGCATTTTCCCGCATTATGAAGTTGCAAGGAGATTAAGGAATGCAGGCAAGCACCTTGCGGCCACGTGTCTCTATGGGACCTATTTCTTATGTGGGTCGTCAAGGTGGTGCTAGTTGTATGCTAGGGTGATGCCAGATGGAGCCAAGTCAGGCTAAGTTAGATGCTGAGTGTTTTGTGGGCCCAAAATTTTGAGGGGCAAGCACGATACTATAAGGATCTTTTGTGATCGTTGATCTCATGGAGATCAATGATCGACACTTTCCCACATTATGGAGATGTGAGGAATTTAAACAATGTGGGTAAGCACCTGAAGGATATGTGTCCTTGCGGGCCTGACCAAGGTATTAACAATTAAGGCAGTGTAGTTGGGGTTGGTAGTTACATCACAGTCATGGTTAAGCTAAGAGGTGGCGCAGTTAGTTGAGAAGATATGGTCAACCACGTAGAGACTTTACGGGGTGGCAAAACAAAGGAAAATCATTGGCCCACGTGGTCTATTCTGGTTGCAGAACTTAGTTGACTATTTGACCTTGCCGATTCATGAGCTAGAAATTGGGGAAGTCAAGTTTTGTTGCGCGATCTGATCCTTGTGATCAATGCCAACCACTCTTGGATGAATGTTGAACTCAGTGAACACGGGAAAACACCCCATTGCCCCAGTTGATCCATCTACCTAGTTAGAATAGTTTAATGGCACCGTTTCTGTCTTCTCAGGGCCCTGTTCCAACAAAGATCAGATATCATTGCATCTGGATCTGTGCTCATATCAAATTTTCTTCAAATCTCCATGATTATTCTCTGTAGGGCTTAATGACAGTGAAAATATCTCAGTTATGCCTGAACTATAAAGGTAATTTTTGTAGATTTTGTACTATCGACTCTTCTCTGACTTCTCTGATATTACTCTGCAACTTCAGTGTAAATTCCCTTTGCCTCTGAACTGTATGATATTCTGCCTTATCTGCTCCAGCCATTGATGTAAAGTGCAAGAACTATTTTCCTCTCATTGGTGTATTGTAGAGATCTGCAATCTCACATGACTATATCTCTTTTGGCCTATGAATGGTATATAAGTGAATCTTCTCTTTCCTTGTGTCATTCATTTGGGTTTTCTGATCTGTATGTGATTATTAGATTAAAGAAAGTCTGGATGTGTATATCTTTTGGTGTCATGATGGTTCAATAGTGCATGTATGGGCAGAGATTGGTTTGAACACTCTATTTTGGTGCATCACCTCCTTATGTTAGAGTAGGTAGATTTGCTTTCATGCATTCTTTCTCCCTTTTCCTCTCCAAGAGTAGTTAGGTGCACCTTGATAGTAAAGGAAGTCGGCCTTCTTCGAAGATTCAACCTCATAGTTCAAGTCCCACATCTTGGAGGTTGTTTCCATGTTTCACAAGGTTGTCCTTAAGTAAAAACTTTGGACATGGGTGCAAAATTTTGTGACAACAGTCACCCATCCTAGTACTACTCAATGAGTGCTCCACCTAGATCTAGTGAGTGTTGAGTGTTCCATTTATTCTCATGAGAAATGGGTTTGTTGAACCATTATTGATGAAAAATGGGTCAGTGAGTTTCACTCAAAAATCACACTGTTAAATCCTGATAGCAATATCACAATTTGATTTGTTGTGAAAAATATCTCCTACTTATTCATCCGACCTTTCTTACATCCACTAGACTAGAATTACATTTTGAAATGGGCTAAATTTAAAATTTGGTGTCTTAAGTCAAAGAAAAATATTAGCAAGCTGTAACACAAGCTCTTTAACCTTGTACAAGAGCCCTCAAATTTCCCATTCTATATAAGAAATCTCCTAATTTCATACAAAGTATACTAATATTGACTAGGCTGGATTGGATGATAATCTAAAAAGTATACCATAATATGTTATTACTCTTAGTTAAGAAGTAATTCTTCTGAATGCAAGCTACAACATATAGTTGTCTTTTCTTCCAAGGAAAAATAATATAAAACATTTGAGGTGATGTAGAGGCAAAAAATAGTGATCGATCTTCAACATGACCAAGCATCAATAACCATAATTTCAAGGATAGTCAGGTCCCAAATTGGTGAAGAACTCAATTTATTATGATACAACAAAGTATGTTAAAGCTCATAACCATTGCAACTACCAATTGGTCAATAGTGGAAATATTTTTGTCCTACATAAAAGAAGATTATTGACATAATAAGTAAACCCTTTGGAAGAGATAATTTAGTGATAATAATCAAATCCTTCAAATTAAGTAGTATGTTTAATATCACATGATTAATTCTCATATAAGGTCACCAAATTTTTTGTAGCATTAACCAAGAATTCATTCCTGCTGCACCTCCACCACCCACATGGCATAAGAACAATAGGGTGAAGACAATTGCAAGACCTAGTTAGGAGCTTAGGAGAAGCCTTTCAAGATATTTTCACATAAAGATAAGTGTTGTAGGATACCTATACATTTACTATGATGGAACTTATTCTCAAATTAGTGATATCTTGCATTAGACAAATTTTAGATTAGTAAAATTAAAATCAATCATTTTATAACTTGTTTAACTTTTGTATATGAAATTTTATGCGTGACTCACATAATACACAAATACTTTTAGAAAGAGTAAATTTTGGTTTCTAGAATGTCCATTTATTATTCACAACCCTTTCTCCATGTCTAAATTGTAGCTTGTCTTTTCACCTTGTCTACTACCTCTGTTGATTTCAAATGAAGTTACAGAATAAAAATTTGTCCAACATGAAATATCAAATCCAATAAGTACTTAGAACTTCTAAAAGATTGAAAGTAACATTGATCAAGTATAGTATTACCTTTACTGATACAAATTATTTCAATTACTTAGCAATTAACTGAGTGAAGGTTGAAAAGAAATAGGGGCCCATTTGTGACTTGCAATACTGTCGAAAAAATAGACTTGCCATTGAATTCCTACAAATGATATGTATAGTACATGAAATCTAAATAATTCAATAAAGTCAACACAAATGACAATAAGGCATCAATAATATTTCTTATTTGTGACCATATATCCTATTCTATTTTGTAGTCTTAGACGTTATGATATTATCATTTTGGCAATAATGAATATTTATTACTTAATTGCATGACAATAATTGAAGCATAGTTTCTAAGAACTATACCAAAATATAAATCTTATTTGCCCTAGTTGATTAGCCCCTATCAAGCATTACATTTCCTTTCAAATATTATAAATAGATATAGGAACTTGTCAATTTACAAACCTCGTGAAGTAGACTCTGACAAAGTCATAATTCTTTCACTTCTAGAAATGGTAAAAAATCTTATGATGTGGGTATAGAAATCAATTTTACATGAAATAAATGTATAGACATGAAGAATGCAAACATTTTATGTCATTCACCTTTCACACTTTTTTAGTGCCTCACTTCCCTCATTTCGTAGAAGGTGCTTCTTAATTCATAGGCTCCCCTAAAGATTGGGGTACTATTGCAACTTGTCATTTCTACTTCCCTCTATTGGAATCTCTTTTATCTTTTTTGAAATTAGTACCATTGTCATAAACTAAAGTGTGACATCTATCCTATAATTCCTCAATGTGCTGAAATAAACTTTTCCTAAGCTCTTCATAAATAATTGATTTAAAATTTGAACTAATAATACAAAATACTAATTAAGGATCAAATAGTTTTGTATATAAGAATGTGCTAATACCCACATTTCATAAGTTGAAACCAATTTCAATACAAACTAGGCATCGTGAAAGATAACAAAACAACTCAAAATCAAGAGTATACGTTGATACACATAGGAACTCTCAATTTGGATGAAACTTGAGTTGGGCCTTGAGACTGAGATATGCACTGCAAGATGTTAATAAAGCATTAGAGACTAATCCAAGCCTCCCCAAGATACTTTATTGCAAGGGAAATGTCGTCATGCTTCTGAGACAATATTTTGAAGGCTTCCTCTACTTTAGGAAAACTCTCCAACAACACCCCAATGCTATAGAATTTTAGGTAAGTAGCAATGGTAATCTTTAATATAAGCCATAAATTCAAGATTACAACCACTTGTGCTATTCTTGTTTGTATAATTCTATTCTAAATAGTCTTGTTAAGGAACAATGGCCTAATATACCTGGTATGGTTTATAAATTACCCAACTCTCAATTTTTTCTGTAACAATATTTCATAATCTAAACTTGATCATGAATGTCTTATGATAGAATAAAAGAGAAAAAATTAAGTTTATTCCCATAAAAAATATATTGGTTCACTGCTCATACTTTTCATGCTTCAGGGTTGTAGATTATGATGTTGATTGATAGCCAATTTAGAAGCATGATGCAAGGATTTTAAGATCATGAGGCATGCCACAACATATTGTTTTGTGGCTATATGAAGCGTTACCAAGATCAAAGTTGTAAAATATTTGGGAGGTTGATTTTTGAATTGGATTTTCTACCCAAAATAATTTGAACAAAACAATGCAAACTACTAAATAAGTAGTTGATTCCCAAAAATGATATCTAGAATTATTTTCCATAGACTAGTGTATAGAAATGGACTTGGTGCACATTTGGCAGGCCTCATTAGGAACTTTTTGGAGTATGCTCAGACTTGGAGTTGGATAAATTATCAAGTATTTGCAAATCCTATAATCCTTGTTTTACTTGATAAATTATAGAAATGCTAAGGTAAAATTGATTTTCGATCCATTATAAATTGTTGAATTTTTTTATTTTCACAATTTTGATGATTCAATACCTTACTCTTAGTAAAGTTAAAGTCAATTTAGAAGAAAGAACATTTTTCATGTCCATATACACTAGTTTTTGCTAAAACCTTTGTTTCAATCATGGCTCATGAACAGTTTGAGTAGAAGGCATTTAAAATCAAAATGGAGATATAATAGCATCCCAGCTGCAAGGAAAATTTGATGTGTGTATTCTGTATTTCTTTAGAATGCTATCAATGACCAAAATCCATGAAATATTCATCTAGAAACTGTGCCATACCATGTCACTATATTGACTGACAACAAAACTTGTGTTTTGGTCCAATCACACTTGGGTATGAAGTCCAACTCTAGTCCCCTGTAGGTTTTCTCAAGATCCTACCCACAACCCGTGGGTCCATCCCAGACAAACATGGGTGAACTTGAGCATATTTAGGTTGCTAATACATCAAAATAATGCATCAAACTAATAAATTTCTCTAGAACATTCCTGTAAGTAAATGACACCTATAAAAAAAGCTATGAGTACTCAGTGATTTAAAACATAGAGTAAGCTATTGTACAACTGATATATACTATAGAATCTTGTAAGAGGCCCTTTTTATATTCACTAGTTGCCAAAAATCTCACTTTAGCAATTATTGGATTTGCAACCATTGTGCATGTGTACTGCCCTCCTGTAGACATCCAAAATATGATTTAGAACTCTCTTATTGAGATGATTGACTACACGTACTGAACGTAGAAGATCCCCCTAGAATA
This sequence comes from Cupressus sempervirens, assembly GCA_028749045.1. Taxonomy (NCBI): domain Eukaryota; kingdom Viridiplantae; phylum Streptophyta; class Pinopsida; order Cupressales; family Cupressaceae; genus Cupressus; species Cupressus sempervirens. The sequence continues at coordinate 714,629,316 of CM053783.1, forward strand.
ATTTTCCAGTTTGGTATAACTATTTCATCCATTACTAGGTCCCATAAAAGTAAGAGTATATCCTACAAATATTATGAAAAAATTAATTGAAAAGACTCATTAATACCATTACTAAATATAACCATCATTACCGATTTTTCTGTGGATTTCATTCTCAACTATAAGTAGTAAGATTAATTTACAAAAGGAATAATCAACTAGACCAACATCTGGTGATAAGTAGGAGATAATTTCCATAGAAAGTCAAATTGTGATATTGAGCTATCAGGATTTAACTATGTGGTTTTTGAGTCAAACTCATTGGCCCATCTTTCATGATTAGTGGTTCAAATAAACCCATCTCTCATGAGAATGAATGAAACACCTAGCACTCATTAGATCTAGGTAATGTTCGCACAGGTGAAGCACTGAGACATTTTAAGAGGTTGTCCATCCTAGTACTACCCCAACTTGAATGTGCTTAACTATAAAACACTTAACACTCATTGCATCTAGGTGATGCTCATAGGGGGTGAAGCATTGGGCCTTCTTGGGAGGTCAGCCATCCCAATATTGCTATAATTCAAGCATGATTTACCATGAAATTTTCTCCAAGGTTAAACCCACTTGGTTTTCTACCCCATTTGAAAAACCTTTAGCAAGTGCCATTCCCTATGAACCATTCATTGTATATTATTATTCTCATGATGCATGCTGGACATCAAACATTGATAATTATAAAGCAACCAATTGCACATGAATAGACCAAAAATATATAAATTTTTATGACAAATTTTTTTTGAAAGAGGTTGTTATGGGGGTTTGAAAGACTTGATAGTAGCTTAGCATCAATCACTTCAATGTCAGTTGCTGTAGTTCAGTTCATTGCTAGAAATAGATAGGAGAAATACCACTGAAGTTCATTGTATAGAGGCTTGAGAAATAATTGTGTATTCAATGGAGAGTCACCAACTTCCAAAATGCTATAACTTTAGATTAAAAAGAGCTATAGGTAATGATGGTACATCATTTACTATATAGCAATTTTCTAGTGAAGCAATTTTCTCAAATGCATTGTGACTAAGTCATATTACTAGGCCCAAAAGAAAAAGAAAATGACTGTTCATGAGGTCATATGATTCAAATCTACTATTGATTGCACCATTTTAAAAGGGCTTTTATGAGCATCTTCATTATTCTTATCTTATTGGAAGAGGGTTAAAATTTGTGTTGCTATCCAGAATTCCAATGTTACTTTATTACATTTTGAGTTTGATTATTGTTGTATACTGTGGCTTATGCTCTAACTACTAATACAAAAGCTTCTTTGGGGATGGCACATGTTATAACTTATTGACCAAATCACTATATGTTGAGTACCAAATATTTTTAAATTAATTGAATCTTTGAAATTTTGTAATTGTTAAGTTGCTTCATGAATTTTGATATGTTTAGTAACTAAATATTAAATAACTAATCACTACTAGAAGTTTGAGAGTAGTAAGTCCTTGACTAATTAAAATACCATCAATATAGTATGCATGATAAAATTATATATCTATCTACATAGATCAACCAACTAATATGAACAATATGCTTCTATGATAGGCATGTTTGTGATGATCCAACACAAGGATCACTTGGAAAAAAGATATCAGCGTTTAAACTTTGAAGAAAATTTGAAACAATAGAATTATTAATTTCTATAGTGAAGAAAAGTATTTCAGTTACAACAAAGAATTCACCCAACCATGTTGTTTTCAGAATCATCATCTAGTAGAAATGGTGAAGTTCTTATTATGTAGATAAAGAATGGAATGTAAAGCATTTTGAAAATTTGAATTTGTATATATAGAGAATTCCAAGTTGAAAAGAGGAAAAGTTCAAATTTTATAGAAAAATTGTTGAGTTTATGCATGGAAAAGAGAGTGAAAGTGTTAAGGAAGCAATGCTGAAAATTGCCCAATAATGGGAAGTGACCTAGAAACCAGAATTGAAATTCCATTTCAAAGGATGAGACTTTGTGCTTTTTTTAAAATTCTAAGTGATTGTCATGATGGATCATCACAAATATGCCTCTCATTGAAGTACATTGTTGATAAATAGAACATGACAATAATTTTATTTTGGTCTCCCATGGCTTAAGATATTGACATAGACTAAAAGTGAAAATTAGAATAATCTTGTCTAAGCTCATTGAAACTTGAGCCTCTTTCACATACCAGTCTCAAGCTTTGACTTATCGCCCATCACATAAGAAGAGGATGCTCCATAATTAGATTGGATCACTAGTACAAAAACAATAATATATGACTAAATAAACTACTTAGAATTGTAGATATGTGACTAATTTTGATCACGTGACCAATGGTAGTTTATTGCTAGACATTTATCTTCCAACCAAATTTATGACTAATCTATTTTAATAATTGATTTGGTCATTGATTTAGTCTTTTATTGTTCTTTATTGGTAATTTACTTGGTAGTTTACGTGGTAATTTTAGTAGTATATTTGGTAGCTGATCTGATAGTTTGTTTATTAGTTTATTTGGTAGCATATTTGGTAGTATATTTGGTATTTTATTTGATAATTTATTTGGTAGTTTATTTTGTAGTATATTTGGTAATTTTTTTGGTAGTTTATTTAATCATTAATTTAATCATATTAGGGCACAATGGAGTCGAACCACCATCCTCCTACTTGTAAAGCAAGTGCTCTTCCATTGAGCTAGTGCGCTTTAAAGAATAGTATTTGTTATTAAATGCATAACATAAAGATCAAGAGAATTTTTTCATTATCAAATTTATTAGATGTGACTTGTTCCCCTTATTATAATAATATTTGGGAACAAAAAATGAAAAACCTTAATAGTAGTAGTTAAGTGTTAAAATCCAACCAATTCATGTCATAACCAACAATAGTACTACCAAAATTGTGAAATAGTTTATTTAGAAAATGATTAAGTGCTTATGTAGATGATCTTCATTGCATCACCTTTTTTTCCTTAATACTAGTCACCCATTTGTTAACCTAGCTTGCTTTCTTGATCATTGTTATGGTGGTCATATTCTTCCAAATGACATCTTAGAGGTACAAATACAAACACAATGCTTCATATTTTATAGATCAATGGCTTAAAAAGGAATTACAAACCCATTTTGAAATGCTTCCACACAATCTTCAATTAGTTCAATTCTTGGTGGAATAATAGACAAACACTTAAACACCCAACATAAATTTGATCAATAGCAATCATGAGATTTTGTAAGGATAATGATATGAAAAAAAAAACCCTCATTGTTTTACAAACACAAAATATGGGATAAGGTTCTAGAGCCTCTTTAAGACACATCCAAACAATTCCCTTTGACATAAATCACGTTTCAATCATTCAAAACAAGATTTCTTATTGTCCACTATAATTAAAATCATCAAGAAATAACTTTTTACCATCAAAAAGTGATTACAAAAGTACCTCTACTACATACGATGTATAGAAGATATGATATTGCTTACTGTCTATAATGATTATGCCTTAAGCACCTTTACCGTGCAGAATGTGTGTTGTATTATAGAGAATGGAAGCATAACCCTACCTTTTCAAATCAAGAGCTGAAATATTTATGAATGTTGTTAATGTTTATTTATTCATACACAATTGTTATCTTTCTGATGAAGGTTGCTCCCATTAAAACCATAAACTCATAACAAGAACAAAGAAACAATAGCAAATGCAAGAACAAAATATGGACTTCTTATTTGCACCACAAATGCGAAATTATAGAATTTGAAAGTACAATATGCTAACCCACATGAGCACCTTCATTACAGTAATCTACAAGACTAAGCTATGAACTACCACCCAAAGCTGTTCTAGACAATGTTCAGGCCTTTCTTAAACAGGCAATTTTATGCCACATAGGAAAATTCTAGACATTGAAACTTAATACCTAGGGTCGATAAACCCTAACAATACATATAGAGTCGGCCAAATACATCTTTGACAATTATTTTAGATATTTCAGGTAGCCCAACTTTGAAAGGCCATAACTCATGAATTGTTGCTCTGATTGGCTATTATAACCACTTTTTTGAAATACCACCTCGTGTTCTATAGGCTTGAAATTGTGTTAGCACCCTTTTGTCGAGTTTTCAGACCTCATCTAGGCACTCTAGGGCCTTCAATAGCGAGCTTGAAGATTTTTCTGCAAATTTTTCAACCGAAAATCCGCAATAACTTCTCCAATACTTATGTTTGAGCAATGAGATTTTTATGGTAGGCTTACAACTCTAAAATGAACCTTCTTGTAGAAAATGAGAACATTCCGAGCTCGTATGAAAAACTCACTAAAAATAGCAAGCTCCTAGAAATAGCAACCCCCCTATCTACTAGTCCTTATTAAAATAGAAAAAAGACTAAAATAAAAATATTTTTGGGTGACGTAATATTGCTCTTACACCCAGGATGCTCCTGCATTACTTTTCCACTATTATCTTGTTGTCATCATAAATGTAATTACATCCATAGTATGCCTCTAGATCTCTCTGTAGAACAAAAATCTTCTTTACAACTAGTGCATACTTGTTCTGCAAAATGTAACCAAACAACCTTGAAATGTAAGTTATAGTCACCTCAAATTAATGCAAATAAACCTCATCCACTAAGATCCTCTACACCTTAACAATGGGTATGTGAACGATCAAGCATAGATGGGAAATAGAAGAAAACACCTCTTTCCAACTACAAAAAAAAATCATGAAATGTTTCCAAACTCAAAGAGAATTGTAGTGAAGTTGAATATACTCAAATTTATACAAATATACAAACCCCTATTTCATTCATGATCCAAGCATTGTTAGATGCAAATGGTGTTGTTCATCAGGGACCTCAGAAGGAGTTTTCCTTTACTTTCCTACCCCAACTAAACCTCCATCTCTCATCCTGTACACATATAAAAATCATAACAAATAAATATAATGGCTAGTCAAATAGGCAAGACTTTAGTATAATTTAGAGCTACTTGCTTACAACATGTTAAATTAGGAACAATAAAATATCTATAGCTTAAACAAAAATCTAGTCACACAAGCTTATATTTGAGAAAAGTAAGATGATCAACACAAAATAATAAATTATCCATGAATTAGTATGCAAGAGAAATATAACAAATGACCAATTCTTCATTACAGAATGCCCAATTTATACTGAAATTTCTTTCAAAATTTGGCACAAAATTCACACAATTTTTTTTCTAGTGTTTTGCTAAACATTTTGGAGCACTAGAAGACATCAAAGAGATTTCTAAAAGTTCCATACAAAGTGCTACAATAAATATCTATATCTCAAATAAAAAAGCTGCTTATGCAAGTTTAGATTTGAGAAGAGTAAGATGCTTAAAACAAAACCAAACATGGCCCAGACAAATTGAATACGGGAGCAACAAAAGAAGGGACATATTTATGTGAAATAATTTCAGCAATATAGTAAATTAGTTTATAAACAAATTACCTTTCAAGCAGTTCAATACACTATTTCTCCAATTCCTCCTTCAGTGCTTATTGCGTTGCTTCACAATTTTCCACTATTTCCATCCGGTCCCTAGAAATTACATCAAACCATTGTCATTACACTAGTTAGATATACGTCTTGAACACAAATGAGTTCCCATAAATTATAGTCAGCAACTAAATATGATATTTAAATATCAAAAATCAAGAAAAGCACCTAAACTTAACATCTATGGCACTTCTGCAATCTCAATAAGCATAATGTGTAGAGATCAAGAAATTCTGCAAAAGACCTCTATCTTATGCATAGATTGTCATGTATCGCCAAATGCATAGGAAGTGGTTTTCAAAAGTAGAGTCTTTAATAGGTGTGCCGCAAAAAGCATCACTCTAAAGGTGAGATACCATACTAATAGTGTGATATGTAAAAAGGCAAAAGATCTCTATTATATGAATTGATTTCCATGTATTGCTAAATGCATAGCAAGTGGTTTTCAAAAGTGGAGTCTTTAATAAGTGAACAGCAAAAAGCATAACTCTAAAGTTGAGATACCATACTAATAGTGTGATATGTAAAATGGGTTGTACTCCTACATTGAATTTTGTGTAGCAGATTATCTATCTTCTATAGGTCAAAATCTATAATTGGAATGTTATTCTTTCTTGCCATATTCCCAACACATCCAAATCTGATCAATGAACAAGTGAGAACTAAATTATATATGCAACCATTGCACTGTAATTACAACTTTGTTTCCTTGTCACCTGAATATTTGAATAAAGATCTATGTTTAGAATGTTATTTCTTTCTTGCCTTGTTCCTAGCACATCCAAACATGATCAATGAATAGGTGAACATTGAAAACCCAATTACATATGCAACCATTTTACAGTAATTACAACAAGATCCAATATCATTTCTTGCCAATGCACAACTTCCAAGTTGTCTTATTTTCTTCATTTCCTTGTGACCTGGCCCTTTGTTCTGAACACATTTGAAATTTTTTTTATCCTGTAGTTCAAATTGAGAGTAACATCCTACCTTTCACAAAAGTCTATTTGTCTTGTACTAATTGAATCTAAACCTGTTAAATTATCAGCTTGTGTTTCTGTAGAGCACTCCAACTCTTCAGATGAACTTGCAAAAGTTGTGGCAATTGACAGGAATAACACTGGCCCTGAAACTTCCTGCAATATTCACATCAAACATCAGAAAAGGGAGTAATTGTAAAGGAATAGGGTACTCTTAAAAGTGAACTATCTATATCATTAATTGCATCTTATATTCAGTACTATCATTTTGGAAGTCTTGCGCTAAAATAAATGTAGCATTTGTCATAACTGTACTGCTGCCTGATGAACTATTTAACTGTTGATAGTTTAGACTTCATAAGTTTGTCATGGACCATAATAGCATTGTTGACTGGTAGAAGACTACAACATATACTTTACTTTAACTTTTTGACTATACAAATTAATTATCTTTAGCAAGGTTGGCTATTGTGCTTAATTAATGTATTAACTTTCTAATAATAAAATATATAATTGTTAATGAATAAGACCCTCGTTACTTGTGATTTTGTTTTTCAAAATATGAGTAAATATTATGGTTACATTTTGTTTTTGCTCTATTTTCGAGTAGATGATGTTATTCAGGGTGATCTTATGCTTGATAGTGGTATACCAAGAATTATATTTGTCGGATTTAGAAAAGTTGTGAATTTATATTCTGGTGTTGATGCTAATCTTGATACTGTTTTGCTTTACAATAGGATATTGCTGAATATGCTACATGGTTATGAATGAGCATGCCAATACTTGTAAATTTCAAATTCTGAATAAAACATTTGCACCTAACAGTATTGGCATATTTCATAACTCAAAACGTGCTATGGCATAACTAAATAACCAGATTAAGAAATGAAAATAGAAAGTTAGTCATGGATAACCAGGCAAAGTAAATTTGAATTGACTAGGAGACATATTCAAGTGTTTATGCATTGTTGACACACTAGAGCCCAGTATATATATTTGATATGTGAATGTGTGAAGAATATGGTGCTATAGGAGTGATTATAGAAACTATCCCTGAATTTATAGCTTCTATTGCCACTCAACCATTAAATGTCATACTAATTTTCACCTTAGTTACACAAGAATTGTGCCTACCTCTTTTCCATGAGAATAGTGATAGTTACAAAAGTAGTTCAAAGTTAAAAGAGTTCAAGAGTCATCAACAGTTTAGAAGAAACAAGAAGTGGTGTCCAAGGATAAACAAGAAATAATAGTAACTCTATATTTTAATAATCAAAACAATGTTTCTTGGCTCCTCCATCAATGTCCAATATTAAGGCAATGTCTATACAGCCACAAAAATGCACTTTCTTACAAAGGAGAGGACTTAGAATTTTTTTTGAAAAGTTACAAAAAGCAATGTAAAGGAAGTGCATTTTCGTGGCTGTATAGCCATGGGCCAATATTAAGGGCTATAGATGAATTAGAAGAGGCAGAATTGGCATAAGGGGAACTACTAGCAGGAGAGAAAAACCCCTGGTTTTGCATGAAATAGAAAGGAGCTCTAATACATAAAGGAAAAGAAGAAGATATAGGACAAGATAAAAGAACCAAAAGGTAGCTTGCTGGATACTCAACTGGAAACTCTTCCACCTAGACATGTTGAGGAAATAAATGAGGTTGATTCTACCATACTCTCAACATCACTAGCTATTTAGGAAATTCATTCAGAGGGCATATCTCATATGAAGCATCCCAATTTCATTTCCTAACCAGCCACTGTTGTTGTATCTAACTCATATTTGTCTGTGGAAAGAGTGATGCCACAAACTCCTGCTGAAGTTACAGATATTCTAGCCATATCCTTCCACACATCTTTCTTCATTTGATACGCAGGAGAACAACTTTCCTCAAATCCAACTTCTTGGCAAACAGTTCAGAAAAAGTTGTGCAAGCATACAAAGAGTGCAGATGCAATTGTAAATACCAAAGAGCAGCCTTCTGCTAAAACAGTTACCCTGCCTCCCTATAAGTAATTTTTTTGGCACGTCCATGGGAGAAAAAAATAAATGAGTTCGGACTTGGCTTCAGCGGATGAACATTATTTTTAAAATCAACTTGAATCCAAATTTGGCACCTCATTCAGAGCACAAGATTGCATCAGGGATTTGATTTGGGGAAAAACTAGAGAAGGCCACGCTTTGGAGGGAAATTTTTAGAATAACCTCTCATTTAGCCTTCATTTCAATTGTTTTGTAATTGCACTTTAATAACAAGGTTCTCCTACATAATACAAAAGAAATTGTGGTTTTTTAGTTTTTGTCAACAAAAGAGAGTATTTATGAAATGGGTACTTGAAATTGTGGTGCAAGAGCACCTATGCTACAAGAAGTCAACAAGATACAAGTAGTCAAATAAAATATTATGATATTTGGATCCTGAAAGATTATCCAATATTTGATGAGATTTATATATAAACTATTTAATTCCAAAGATAAAGTTTGCAAAGGTCTTCACTTAAAATGTAAAAGAAACCAAACTTATTGAGAAGGGGAACCGAATAGTCATAGGCAGTTTAATTTGTAAATACCCAAAATATATTATAAATGGGCCAGTATTATTTCAAGTTGAGGGGAGTTACGAGGTAAGCTTAAATGTCAGACCCTCTAGCTATTGATAGCCATGGTCAATCCGTTAGTTGTTTAATAGAAGCAATGAAATTTCTATTCAGACTCTGATTTCATTTTCTTTCAATTTTCTTCTTCTCACAAGTTATTGGGTACAGATTCTAATTTTGATTTTGTGTGTTTACTGCCAGTTCTGTTATTTATGATTTGGGGAATAAATTATGATTTGTATTCGAAACAGAAAATTGACTCAAAGAATCGTTTCTTCACAAGTTGGAAGTTGTATTTTTTGAATATGGAGATCCCAACTCACAACCATCAGTTTACTTTGTGGTAGAGTGCCAGTTACAGTTCATTGGTCAGTTCTTATTGTTTAGAAACCGTTCGTATATGACTGTGACAAAAAATGACTTGTTTGGGTTGATATTGGTTTGTTTCTGATAGAATATGAATTGATTTTATATACATTTGTTTACTTTGAGGAATAATAACGGGTTTATCATATGTGGACTGTTATTTGCAATTTATAATATCAACTCATATTTGTCCAGGCCTGATTCTGGATTAAGAAATTGATTTGGGGAAACCCAAGTTGGTATCGATTTGACGCAAATTGGTTTTGGCTTGTTGATTTTTATGATCTGAAAGTTTATTAGTTATGGCATCAATTTTGGCATAGCCATAATGTGAACCATTTCATAAGACTGCTATTGGTTCAATTCTGGAATTGATCTGATTATTGACCATTATGTATTAATTCTATTCCATTTGCTGCCACTTTAAACAAAAATGAATTCATTTATGAAGCCGGGTGATCTATTTAATTCAAATGAAGTCAATTCATGTATAGGTTGCAGTTATAACCCATTCCAAAGATCGGTTGTTTGGAATATTTTTCAAATATGTTTCTTGATCAATATCTGTTCGGGTCTCCAGTTGAGAATATTAGTATCAATGTAACCGATTCAAAGAATTCAAGAATTGGAGGTAACCATTGATGGATGGTAAATACTAAATACTATTGTATCAGATTTAAGGAATCGATTAATTCATGATTAGTATTGGGTGGTCAGAATTTGTTAATGTTTTTCAAGATTAGTGGGGCTTTCTTAAATAGAATTTTGGTCATTGATTGACTTGAGTGCCACTATGAAGAACTGCACATATCAGCTACAGTCACTGGATAGTTCCAAATCTAGTTAATAAGAATTGTTTATCTTTGATACAAATCTCATGAGCATAGATTATGGAATATGCAAGATTTGGTTTCGATAGTATATGTCATATTTTGCTTTGAAGCATTTCACATGCAGATTTAAAGATTACAGTTGGTCTAGGGATGAGGAAAATAACCTTTGGGGATGTTATCATTTGCCTCTTCTTGCCAATTTTATGAAAGTAAAATGAATTTTGAATTATCTGATTTTCAGGTTGTTGCCGATTTGGAAAAAGTATTAGATGCTCTGCATCAATTTGGAGGCCAACAACTTCCAAGACCATTGCAATCCAAAGTTTGTAAGGCCTCTCTGCATCATCTTATCCTCGGCTAAGGTCTCCTACACTATATAGGCTTTTCCATACTTAGATGCTCCATGAAAAACTCACTACAGGGACAGAACACCGCATCTTGCAATGTGAAATCCAACTTCTGCAGCACTATCACATTGCTTACTTAGGAATTGTCATCCTTTTTTTAAATGAAAAAGAAGCAACCCAGTGGCCTCCGCAGCTCCCATTTTGGCACAGGTAGGGGGATGTCAATATAGGTTATAGAATATTACCTTATTCCTATCAATTGCATTTTTTTTACAAGATTTAAAGACTTTCAACAAATCCATTTTGTATGTATCCTGTAATCATTGCATCCCATCAGATGATATATCTTTGAGGTATATTGTCAAACAGTTCACATGCCTTCTCAATGCTTCCACATTTTGCATATATGCCTACCAATGCAGTTGCAACAAAAAATGGCAAAAGTCCAATATTCTTTATAAATTTATGGATGCCCATTCCCTGTTCAAAAGATCCCATTTCAAAATGGGTGTGGAGGATGTCGACAAAGGTTGTGGAGTATGGCTCTACACCTGCCAAATGCATTTGCTTTAATGTTTCTAAATATTTTGCATCAAATCCATTTTGTGTATATCCTGAAATAAATGGAGTCCACGACAGGAAACTTCTTTTGGGCATTCTATCAAACTAGTGATTGGCAGGGGAAGTTTCAGTGAAGGATACAAGAAGGCGAAACAAGGGTTGCAGTGTGGGCAGCACAACGGTTGCAGTGAAGATGGTTAAATTGGACAACAGTAAAAAAGCAAACAAATATTGAATGAGGTGAGAGTTCTGTCAAACCTGGTAAAGAATTTGGGTTGTTGTGTGCAGGCAGAGAAACCACTGATGGTCTACGGATGCATGGAACCCTCTATGATCGCCTCCATAAACCACTTAAAACTGGAAAACCCTTACGACTTTTCATTAATCAACGTGCGGTCACCCATCTGTCTTATATACTATCAGCGATGGCATTTCCTATATGATTTAGTAAGATTTAAATATACAATTTATATAATGTTAAAAATTTATTTTTAAATTTTATTGTAGATCATAATTAATTATTAATTTAATAATATTTTTACTTATTGATTTCTATATCTAAACTTAATTAATATTATACTAAAATATATTTTTTTTCTATAATTTTTATTGTTATTTTAAAATTTTAATATAATTTAATATATTATAATCATCACATATTTATTACATAGTTGCATTATCATCTATTTATTTTGGTTAGGAGTCTGATACAAGTACACACGTGCACCTTATCCCTTATGGTGTCGGGTCTTGCAATCAGCAAGACTTGATCCCTAGTGCGCTCTTTGTGAGTCATTCAACTTCACCAGTAGACCAAGGGCCTTTCAACTTATCAACTATTTTTTATAATGGATTTTATGAAATAATATTGTAATCTTGTATCTAGAGCATATGCATGGATTTGTGAGAATTGTGTAAATCTAATGAATGCTAAGTGTTGTTCCATTCATTCCAATGAGAGATGAGTGCAATAACTTCACATTGACAACTGTGCCTATGTCAAATATGCGCCTCTATGATGCTTATAATTGAAAAATGCTTAGATGAATTTTTCAACCTTCTCATGAGAATAGTTACCATTTAGAGATATTGATAAACAAGAATCACTAGTGAAATTCAACTTCTATATGATATTATCAAATTTAAGTATAAAGGAGTAATAAACATTCATTTAGTCATTATTTTTAGGCTAACTAATTATAGCATTCTTAAAAAGAATTAAGGTGATCTATTAAAACACATATGAATGTGACATTTCTTTGAGAAGGCTTAAAAAATCCTAATAGATCCACTTTTTGTATATCATGTAACCATTGCATTCTAGGAGAACACGTCTCTTCTGGAAAAATTTCAAACACTTTCATCGTCTTCCATATGCTTCCACATTTTGCATACATGTCCACCAAGGCATTGACTACTGTGAAATCCAGATAACCTGCACTCTCTATTATTAAATGAAGATATCCACAATTTGTTCTAAAGTTTTGATTTTACCACAAGCTGGAAGGATTCTAACAAAAGATGTCGAGTTTGGCTTTACACTAGAAAATTGCATTTTCATAAGTGTGTGAAACACCTTATCCACAAACCCATTTTGAATGCATCCCTCAATAATTGTGTTCCATGACACCACATCACATCTAGGCATTTCTTTCCAAAACCTCAAAAACCTCACCAAGATTAACAAAATTTGCATCTAGCCTACAATTGTAGCATTCCATGAAAGCACATTTCTTTGAGGTATTTTGTGAAGTAGGTCACATGCCTTTTCTATGCACCCATATTTTGCATACATGTCTATGAGAGCATTCAAAGAAACATCACATAGAAACCCAATTTTGATTAAGCTTCTAGGGAATTTCATACCCTATTCAAAAACCTCTAAAGTTAGTATATAAATCATCTACTATCACACCCTCTAACATCTCCATGGAGTCTTGGTTATGGAGACAAGGCAATAGTGTAAACTAGTTATCACACCTTTATGTGCAATGTGATGCCTAAGATATTTAGAAAGTGAAATTAAGGAATTAAGGAATTATGATGACTTCAAAAATAAAGAGTAATAGAAAATAAATATATTCAACAAGTTAGCATCTTTCAAATCATAAGTGCTCATAAATTTAAAAAAATAAAATAAATAAGATCATATAGAATTCAATCATTTGTGACAAAAAAATAAGGAATCAAAATCAAGGATAGGTAGATTGATGTGCTAGAAATCTAACCCCAACAACCAGAGGGTGATTGCACCGACTACCAAACAAATATAACCAATTTCTTATGTAATTTATTAATTGTATAAATGATTCAAATACACAAATATAGATGAAATAAATTTAGAAAAAAGAAGAAGAAAAGTTATAAGAATAACATGCTCAACAAGTTTTTAAAGATAAGTTGATTCAAAACTAACTTTATAAATATTGCAATAATTTTTGCATGTCTAATTAAATTGTGAAAGTAAGCACCTGGTTTAATTGCTAAGCTATATTGTAGGAAACTAAATAATATTAAGTTAAAATCTTCTTCAATATATACACTAGTGGTTCATAAAGTTATTTCTAATATAATATTGTAGAGATTAATATATTAAAAAAAATAAGAGAAAGAGTTAGTGACTACAAAATTATTTATAGAGAGATAAAAAACTAACTCAAAATATCTTTTTCTATATAGTTTTTTTAAAAAATTACATAGTTAAATATAATTACATTAAATTTAAAATAGAATTGTATATATACCCTAACAATACCTAAATGAATATTAGTTAATAATATGTGTATTAATATAAATCGATTCTTATATATAAATTAGTGTGTAATGGGTTCATATATTCTAAATAAATATTAATACTAAAACCAATAATATATTTGTTGATAATATTCCATTTAGTATAGTCTTACATATGTATACTAATACCAACTTATATAAGTATTAGAAAGTGTCAAGATAAACCTTACCTAGAATATATAGAGTATTAAGTATATATAAACATATTGCAAACCATATGTTTAGATACACTTCAGTATATACATAAAATTGATATATATTTTACTTTAAAAAAAAAAATCTAACAATATATTATTTGAAATATCTTGAATTATTATGTGTATATTGTGTGTGTGTGTGTGCATGTGTGTGTGTAATTGAAGTATAATATATTAGTTTAAAGTACTATATTGTTTTAATGTGAATTCAATGCTCTTGTTCTTCATGATATCATTGAGAAGATATGAATGAGTGTTTGACATCCATATCAATGGGAAACCATTAAATAGATCTCATTAATCATCATTTCTCCTAGGCAACTATTGAATATAATTCTTGTGGCATGTGAAAATGAGTTGACAAATTCATATGATAAAAACTCATCAATCATTCATTTAGTCATTTGTGGGGTGACCAATTGTTTAATCATATATTTGATCATTTATTTAGTCACTTATTTTTGTCTAACCTTGTGGTTTTATCTAATGACCAAATTAGTCATTTATTTAGTCACTTATACTAATAAATTACAAAATGTTACTAGAATTCAATTAATATTAGTCATGTGACTAAAAGTTTTAGTCTTGTGACTAAAAATTTTAGTCTCGCGGTCATTTATTTCCCAAAAATCTATTAGTGGATTTTTGTTGTTAGGGAACCTATTTTCATAAGGACAACCTTGCATGGATTGACCAAGTTGATCTTGAGCTAGAGGTAGTAGCCATGGAACAACAGGGTAGAGCTTGAGGAGACTACTTGGATTTTGATTCACTTGTACTTAGGTAGATATCACAACATCATTATTGTCAAGGATCTATCTTAGATGTCTACTTGGCATTTTCCATATAGAGAAAAGGTTAGTCATCTCATTAGTGGGTATACTACTTTTTTTTTATGCCCACATATTTCATAATACATAAGTACTGTAAGCCTAAAATTCTTGACAATAACTATATAAGCAAGTAATGTTTTCCATAAGTAGTCAAATTGTGATATTTCTATAAGGATTCAACTATATGATTTTTGAGTCGAAATCATTGACCCATATTTCTTGAGTAGTGTTTCAAAAGATCCCATCTCTCATGAGAATAAATGTATCACTCATTGGATACAGGTCATGAGGGTGAAGCATTAGGGATTTTTGGGAGGTCACCCATGCCAAAGTTACTCTAGCTCAAGAATGCTTGAACCCAAGTACAAAAGGGGTTGCACAAAAAGTGGTCTTAACCTTTGAGAGAACTCTATGGTTAAGCATGCATTGATTTGGAGTAGTAATAGGATGGATGACCTCTTGGGAAGTCTTGATGCTTAACCTCTGTGAGCATCACATAGATGTAATGAGAACTAAGTGTTTCATTCATTTGAATGAGAGATGGGTTCTTGTAAACCACTTCTCATAAAACATGGGTCAATGATTTTGACTAAAAAGCCATATGGTTGAATCCTGATAGAAATATCACAAAAGTTATAGATTTTTTTTGTTTCCTTTACCTTAAACCTATGTTTATACTTATTCAATCAATGTTTTCTTTTGTATGTGATCAAAGTAGCTTCTATTTGATTTTTAAATTTTTTTATTTATTAGTAGCATAAATAACCCTTAGGAATGTGATTAATCTTCATCAACACATTGTTTCCCATGCATTTTCTTCTATCAAATCTATTAAGGACTGATATTTTAACAAATATCTCTTTTTTGGTGATGGATATGCTTCAGATGCAATTCTCACTATCTTTTCTAAATTTCCAAGTTTGTTCTCCCAATTTGTATTTAGTGTTTCTTTTACTTTGCAAAAATGTTTTGTATGTACCATTGCTCTATAGAAAGCATACAAAATGCAATTACTTTTATAACTTTGTAATTTTTAGATATGGTAAGTATTTTATACTATAGTAAATCTACTAAATTAGGAACATTTCAAATAGCCATAAGAATGATATTTGTAATAGCTATCAAGTTTAGATCTCATAAAAATGATATTTGTTAATAGTTGAGTTATAACCTTAACTTATCACTAGAACTAATATATGACTAATACAGTTTTGAACACATGCATTTAGATTTCTGAGTTATTTAAATTTTCTCATAAGAACCATATTCAAGAGTTTAGTTCTAGGAATGTCTCTTGTTTATACATGTATAATATTTATTACTAAAATGATAGTTATTGCAACTTTGACAATCTTTTGCATCATTCTTTAAAGGGTACTAGCTCAATGGAAGAACACTTACTTTACAAGTAGGAGGATGGTGGTTCAATTCCATCGTATCCTAATATGATGACACTTGTGATTAAATAAACTAATGAATATGCTACCAAATAAACTACCCAACAAACTACTGAATCATCTACCAAATATTGTACCAAATATACCACCAAATAAACCACCAAATATTCTACCCAATAAACTATTGAATAAACAACTAAATAAACTGCCAAATCAACTACCAGATCAACTATGAAATCAACTACCAAATATGCCACCAAATATACTACCAAAATTACCAAATAAACTACCGAGAAACAATAAGAATCGACCAAATCAATGACTAAACTAATGATTAAAATATGTTAGTCATAAATTTGGTTGCTAGATTAATGACCGACAATAAGCTACCAATGGTCACATGATAAAAAATTGGTCATTATCTACTATTTTTAGTAGTTTATTTAGTGATATATTGTTGTTTTTGTACTAATGCTCCAATCTACAACAAATCTTGAATTTGTATCCATTCACATTGCGTTAAATATAAGGTATGTCACTCAAACCCTTCCTCTTAATGAATTAATGGATTAATTTTTCTTTGATCGATGACTATCATATATCTTGGGTTGTACCATGTGTGTCTTCTGGAAGGAAAGGAGCCTTGTGCTTTTGTTGTATTTGCACCATTACCTTCTTGAATAATATGAGTTTAATTCCTAAGAGATTAATATTTCTTAAAATTTTAACACCTACATTAATTGAATTCAAGATAATTATGAGTTGCATTACTATTTCTATTCAATGGAGAAATTGGTTCAATATGGTGTCACTCCACCATGGAAAATAGATTTAGAAAATAATAATTAAAAAATATATGTATAATATTACAAAGATCTTTTGGTTTTCGAAAAATAAAAATGCATGTACAAAAGTCGTTATCTGTATTGTTTAAAGTTTTGAAAGGTTTGTTTAAAAACACTTTATATAAGTAACTATTTGATAGGCTTTCATTTTGGAATTGCCTTAAGTCAAAATTTGTCTCACATTAGATAACCATTGTCGATAAACAATTTCTGATTGCCAGTAAAATGATTTATTATTAAAGGTTTTTGGTTTTACACCTTTTTAGCATTTCTATAATTAGAGTGAATTTTTACTTCTGACAAATGGTCATGATGATGAGTTCAAGTCACAAGGTGCAACGATAGACCAGAAACCAAACAATGTTTGAGTATATGAGCAAATGTGAATGCACAAAATGCACACACATTACATTATGCTCATATAGCTCAAGTAGAAATGGAGCTAATAGTATTTTTCTACATGTATATAGTATTTTTTTTGCAATTAGCATATTTTAGATTAGGAGTAGAAGTTTCAAAGGAGCCTGCAAAATGCAAATGTTTGACGAGTGCAAGCTATGGCCTGATTTGCCCTCTTGATTTTGGTTTTGTTCCTCAATTCCTTTGATTAGTGGAGGTAGATCAATTTTTTGTTGAAGTTTCTAGCGATATTTTTTGAAGCCATGAATGAAGTTATCCTTGAGAGAAAATTGGAGGATTAGGAGGAGTAACAACTTTGTGATTAGTAGTAGAGGCAAATGGGGCAAATGTGGTCAATAGTGTTCCACTCACAACTACTAATTCCACAAATATTTTGCTAGATTTGGAGTAATTGTGGATTAGAAATGGTCTCTATCAATTAAGGGTAGTCATCTATAATCTAGGGTTGGAGTTCTCGATCATTGCAGGAATTAGTTGCAAGTTAGACAAGATGTAGTCAAACAAGTGGTAAACAATATGTTTTTGTTTTCTCAATCTTTGTTCTTTACAATATATGTACATGTACATCCACACACACACACACATATATATACATATACATATACATACATATATATACATACATACATACATATATATACATACATACATATACATACCTATGTATATGTATATATATATATATATATATATATATATATATTCTACATATATATACATATATATACATATACATATACATACATATATATACATACATACATATACATACATATATATGTATATATACACACACACATATATATATATGTATATATATACATTTACATATATATGTATGTATATACAATATATGTATATATATACATATACATATATATGTATGTATATACAATATATGTATATATATACATATATATGTATATATATATATGTATATATGTATATATACATATATATAACATATATATGTATATATATACATATATATGTATATACATATACAGAGTGTTAGTTGAAATGTTGATGCAAAAAAATTCACGCAATGACATCCAGAAACAATAGCTAGATATTTCATGGATTGTAGAGATTTGTTAGCATTAAGAGAACACAAGTTTGAATAACTATGTGAAACATATATAATATAAATAAATTTAGATGCCATAAAAATATATCTTGTATAGGATACAACATCTTCAATCTTCAGCAAGGGGCTAAGGAAAACCTTTGAATGAAATATGTTATATACATCTTAAATTAACGATTAAGAGCTATAGTTCTGACAAGATCTATTTAGGAAGAAATGTTCCAAAGACATGAAAGGGTGTTAATGTAATTATACAAGCATTTGATGACATAGTGTAAGATGGATAAGGAGGTTGTTTAGGATCAAGCAATATGATGTGATGTGTATGGGAAAATTCTTATATTGTACCACTTGAATGTTTTCATCTATAGTATGTGACTGTCATGTGATAAGAGAATGGGGTGTTTGAATGACAAAAGGTTAATGAGTTTGTGTTAAAGGAATGTGGACTTTTCAACAAAAGATGGAGTTATCATTGGTGGGTCTAATTAGGTCTAAAGGTTGAACTTTATAGAAAAATAAACAATGTTATAATCAAGTGTTGACTAAGACTAATTGTGAGTCATGATTAAATGTTTAAACAAATTTTGACAACAGTGATGTTTAATTAATATGTTGATTGATATTTCTAATTGAATGATGTAAAACTTAAGGAGAAATATACATTATGTAGATAGAGGATATTTATTTATTTCTAAGTACAATAATCAATTATACTTCTATCTAAGAAAAAGTCAAGATAAAGGTACACTAATTATCTACAGAAACTAGGTGTAAATCACTAAAGAAATGTTTAGGATTAACTCAAAAGATAGGAACCAAGACAATGTAGAAAGTTTCACATTGTATGATCATTCTTTAAAGGATACTAGCTTAATGGAAGAGCGCCTGCTTTACAAGCAGATGGATGGTGATTTGATTCCATCATTAAATATGCTACTAAATATTTGATCAAATATACTACAAGATATGCAACTAAATGCACCATTAAGCATGTGACTACTTGTATATTAAATATGTGACTAGCCATATGATTAAATATACTACTAAATCAACTACTAAATCAATTACTAAATATACCACTATATATACTACTAAATATACCACTAAATCAATTATCAAAATCAGTGATCAAATAACTGACTAAAATTGCTTAGTAGTAAATTTAGTAGTGTTATAAATGACTGGATATTAACTATTATTAGTCACATGACTAAGTTTAGTCACATATATACAAATTTTACTTGTTTTTTTAGTCACATATTATCATTTTTGTACTAGTGGGTCATGCTCCTACTTCTCTTTCATTTGTTCAACTTCCATAGCTCTAAGCACCTTAACATATTCATTATCTAGGTAGTAAGATGTGGAATCTCTAATACCAGATAAGTGTAATCTCATCAGCCTTTTCCATGTTGGGAAGTTCTCCTTGTTCAACTTAGGTATCTATTTCATGTACATCTTGATCTTTGGCTTGAGTCACTTCAAAATTTCCTTACAAGCATCAAAGCTCTGATACCAATTGTTATAATGATTTAGAATAATTGAGAAGGGGGAGAGGGTGAATAATTTATCCTTAGGTCTAGATGTACCAATTCAACTTTTACTAACTTTAAAGAATATAATCAATCTCAAATACTCAATTCATATAACATATCATCAACAATTTCACATTCTATGTAATATCTAAAATCTCTTTCTCTATATGTACTGACTACCAATAAATAAACTACTATAAAATATAACATGCATAACAATAGCATTCATACATGAGAATAACATTTTGACACTAGGATTTAACATGAAAACCTAATTTGGAAAAAACCACCAAGTAACATGTTACCAATTTTCACTCTTCTAAAATGAGCTCGACTAAGAGCCAACCCTGTTGAAGGTTATACAACACACTATTAAATGTGACCTTGTTAAAGGATTTAATCACCCTATTAGGTGTGGCCTTATTAGAGGACTTTGGATCATTCCATTAAAATGTCAGCTTGATTAAAGGATTTTCGAAATAACTATTTGGTCAACCTTGATTACAGGATTTTGACAAGATATAATGGTTAGAATGTAACTATAGGTTTAATCTATAAAGTACAACTCATTTTGAAAATTCAAATCTCTATTCACTCATATTTTGGTTTATTGAATGGCCTCCATTAATATCTCCATAATTGATTTTCTTGGTATCTTCTTAAGCAATCACCCTTCACCAAACTCTTCACACTTTAACTTAGCTATTATGTTCTTTATATCATCTTCTTAAGATCGCCAATTAAACACAAACCAACCTTAGAAAGAATCTCTTATGCGTCCTTAAATAGGTAACTGCAATCTTTTGTCGCTTAAACAACATCATTGATTTGTCGGTTCATTGACTAGCCTCCATTACTGATTTTCTTGGTATCTCCTTAAGCAATCACCCTTCACCAAACTCTTCACACTTTAACTTAGCTATTATGTTCTTCATATCATCTTCTTAAGATCACCAATTAAACACAAACCAACCTTAGAAAGAATCTCTTATGCCTCCTTAAATAGGTAACTATAATCTTTTGTCACTTAAACAACATCATTGATCTTAGGGTTA
This sequence comes from Cupressus sempervirens, assembly GCA_028749045.1. NCBI lineage: Eukaryota > Viridiplantae > Streptophyta > Pinopsida > Cupressales > Cupressaceae > Cupressus > Cupressus sempervirens. The sequence continues at coordinate 714,650,707 of CM053783.1, forward strand.
GGTCAAATTCATCAAATCCTTCTATCTTTTTGTTCTCCTTCTCCTTCTAGAAACTTCTAATAAAATTCTTGTCTTTGATCACATAACAAACTCTCCTTATACATTAAATATGTCAACTCATCAATTCTTATCTTCCATGCACTTTGACTAATTCAAAATTCCAACTAAGTCGGCCTTAAAATTAAATCTTTCTCAAATTGTAACTTTTGTTGTTACTTGATAATCATTATGTAGCTCAACATGTATTATATTATCTCACTCTATCATTACTATGCTCAGTCGCTATTGACACTTCTTCACACATTTTATCGACAATACCTAACACTCAACTTCAACTATTTTGTTTGACTTCTACTTAAGTTCCTTAATCTTTTGCTTCAACTCCTCCATTGACTAACCAATGCTGACACTCAATCAAGCTTATTCTTATGATTTGATTCAACTCCAAGCTTCATACAACTATCTTGTTCACTTCATGTATTGATTGAAAAACATATTATCTTATCAAAGACTAAATTATCAAGTACCCACTATATTTTCTATGATACTAAACACATCTCAACTCAGCCTTTCACTAGGTCATTTCACTATCTCTTCTTTTAAAATCCTCTTCATCAATCAAATGATATGACCCTCTATACTATTAGTAAATGTCTCTCCAATAGGTTTGACATCAATGACAACATAACTATTGCTCCAATTGTAGTTTCCAACACTACTACCATAAAACTATTTCAAACTAACAATAAAAAGATTGGTGAGTAGATTTTTTGTGCACTTTCATGTTTACTAGCATATACTAAAAGCTAATTTAATTCAATGCTGTAGAACCTACTACTAGTAATATTTAATTTATTCAAATTGTTTTGACTTGCGTACATTGAGTATTGCAAATGCTTATAAAATAAAGGTCAAATTAAAGACACAATACAATGATTAGATGATAAACTTGTTAGAACACATTACTTTCTTCCACTATAGTGTCCATGCTCAGTAGTCATTGTGCTATTGAAGGCCAAAGTGAACATTCAAAGATGTTGATGCAGAGATTGGTAGAGAAATGTGAAATGTGTAGACAAAATTGTTAGATTCAACTTTGTTATCTGTTGGTCATCGTGCTTATGACACTTGACATTGATTTTGAGGTGGTTGTATATTTATGGTCTTGGTATTTGTATGTTGACTTGGTATGAGATGTTAGTATTGGAATGAGTGTCCTTTATGTTTTGATTATCTCTTCTTTGTGAGTAGTTTGTGTTACCCTTGAGATAATTTTGGCTATTAGGATTCCTTGCCTAGGATTATTTTATGATTTTATTATCTATGTGTGGATTGTACATTATGTCTCTTGCACAATGGGAGTGAGATCCTGATTAGGTGACCATGTGGTCAGGAGGGAGTGCATTCTTAACATTTGGGTCCCCCTCAAATTGATAGATGTTGGATGGTGGTTGACATAGTGGTACCATTATCATTCTTCCTCTTATCTTGAAGACTTCTATTCATTGATGTATCTATGCATCATGTGTTTTGAGATCCAATGGGATATTATATTGTATATTGATGTACTTGTATCTATTTTCACATACCGTATGACATGTGCAATGGATGTCATTCATTGGATGTACTTTCATATTATTAGTTGTACTTATGCATTTTCTTATATGATTATTTATGTGTTTATTCATTTTATAATTATGGTCATTGTAATTGAGACTTAGACTTATTAATAAAACTTTCTTAAATGTGACTCAACGTAAAGGAACCCTTGAGAAATTGAAATTGTATTTGTAACTGATTATGTGCTCTTGATGTGTATGTCTATATTGCTTTCACATTATTGTTACTTTGATGTTGTTTAAACTTTTAAAAAAAAAGTTCAGTAAATTTTGTAACATATTAAGTTTATTTCTTTTGGGTTCCCAAGTGGGGCATTACATCGGCTATAAGAGCCCAAGTTCCAACAATGGGAACTCTAGGCATATTGTGTGCCATCAATTAACAAGTAGTTAAACTTGCAACATGATTTAAAAAATAAAAATTTATCAACATAAAACTTTAACTTAAATAGTTTGAACAAAAAAAATTAGGAGTGGAACTTTTGAACATGAAACTTGGAAACTCGTAACATTTTTGTTCTTGACTTTTGATTTATGTGTATGGATTATAAATTTTATGTTTTCTAATGGATTTAGAGATGTTGATATTTTGTTTGGAGTGTTTTAGGGGATCTATTTCAGTATTTATTAAAAAGATGAATGTTGGATCAATATGATTTTCAGTTTATTATTAATTTAGAATTAGATTCCTCTAAGTGACTGAAAGTGTATATATAGTTAACTTATTTGTATTATTTTCTTAAATGATCCTTTTGTTTGACATTTTAGACAATACTCTTTGACTTTTAGTTTCCCTAGTCATTGTAGTAGGCTTCTAGGAGTAAGCCTAATTCTAGGGGGGGTGGATGTAATGCCCACCGATAGTTTACTTTTCCATTTTTTTACCAAGCTATGTTTATGTCTATTTCATACATGTGTTAGTTTCAAGGGTATTTTATTTATAATTATGAAATTATTTCATAACTTAGAATAGAGATATATCAACGATGATTACTTCGTTGACTATATTTCATGTGTTGTTTAATGATTATGGTTACTCGTGCATTAATGATGCTTTAATGAGTCGTAATTAATAAATATTATTTCTTTCATAGCAATGTTAGATGATGCTTTAATGATGACTACTTCATATTCATAATGATGCATTATTTTATTTGAGCATTTTATGTTTGACTTATAATTATTATGGTACTTACCCTATACTTGCATCTATATGGTGTGTGTGTCTGTTTTATGTTTTTGTTTGTCGTGTTTGATGTGGTTAACAGAGGGAGTCATAGTCATTTGCTAGTCAGGATCTACATGATGTATCACTCTCCGCCATTGCTTGTTTAGTTTAGATATATTTATGTGCATGTACATGCTTGTCTTTTATGTAGAATGTAGGTACCAGACATTGACTTCCTTGAATTGCCAAGATGAACATGCCCTATCATAATAACTCAATGTTCAGAATGGGGAGATAATGTTCAGGTCTAATCCTAGCCATAGCCAAATTACTAGTCTTGAGAAGGAGGACATGTATCTGACTTTCCACCATTTTTTAAACCCATGAGTTTATCTTTGTCTGTGTTGTTTGATTTTGAATTTCAGTCTATTTTGGTAATGTTGCTTTTATGTGGATTTCACTATGTGATTTATTTAGTAAATAATTAAATTATAATATTTGGGTTAATCATATAATTAAATATTATTTGATTAAAAAGAAAATATGAAAGCATGAGAATATTTAATTAATTAAAAAATAATTAAATAAGTACTTTAACTTAAAAGTCTAAATTTAGAAAATTGGTTAAAGAGAAATTAAAATATGATGATATTTAATTAATTAAATATGTATTTTAGTTTAAAAGATTTAACTTAAAGTTTAATTTAAGAAGTTAGACAAAAAGAGAATTAAAATATTAAAAATTTAATATTATTTTATTATAATCATTTATTTAATAATAATTAAATTAGAGTTGCATTTAAACAATGAGCTTTGATTAGTATTAATAATTTAAATAATAAACTATGCTTTAATTAGTGCTTGTACTAACTAATGAACTGGAGAAAAATAAAATATAAAAGAATGAAATTTAAAGATAAAGTTAAAGTTTTAATTATGGCGTAATTATATTTATTTAATTTATGATAATTTTTTAAGATTTTTATTTTAATAATAAACTCTAAATAATATTATTAATTAAATTAATAAATATATTATTAAAAATGCTACGAAAATTAATTAAAAAGAGAGCTAATTATTTAAATTAAGATATTTTGTAATTAAATATCTAAAAGAGTTGTGCATGAAAAGGTAAATGGTAATAAAGTAATAAACAATAATTGATCAGTGAGTTCCTTCTCGTGATTGCACAATCAATGCCTCAATTTAAGGGAGAACTCTTTATTAGAGATCTGAAGCTTATTTTTTTACAATTACATAAGTTTTGGGAGCAAAAATTTAGAATTGGATCAAAAAAATTGTTGAAAGTTTCAGAGGGTTTGGATTTGCATGCATTCAAATATTGTCTTAAATTTTAGCTGTGGTTTTGAGGTTTTGGGAGCAAAAATTTAGAATTGGATCAAAAGAATTGTTGAAAGTTTTAGAGGGTTTGAATTTGTATGCATTCATAGTCTCAGATTTTAGCTATAGTTTTGAGGTAGGGTTTGAAAATTTATTGTAAAATTTTATTGAAAGATCTGTCTACTTCGTATCTTCTTGGGTGTTTGTATATTGCTTATTAAATTCAATGTATTAATTTTTTAATAAAGAATTGCGTTGAAGATTTTGAAAAAAGAAAACTTATTAATCAAGAAAACTTGACCAAGGAAAAATTAAAGAAAAATGTAGAAAATTATTGTGATTGTATTCTCATAAACCCCTTTCTAATATAACAAAAATTTTGATTGTTAAAAATTGGAAGAAAATAATAAATTTAACAATTAGGGTTTCAACTTTAAATTTGTCATTAGAACCATGAGATTATCTTAATTTTTTTCAATATAGATAAATATTATTCTTATATCCAATATTATTTTAATTGCAAAATTTAATGAAAAAAGAAAAAGATTAATTGAGAGGAAAGCATGTTGTAATAAAACTTAAGCATGCATGTGAAAATAAATATGCTAAAAATAGAAAGCTAAGTATAGTATGGTTGCATGCATGTTAAAAATATAAAACTAAGTATAGTAGGGTTATATGCACGTGAAAACAAATATGCTAAAAATAGAAGCTAAGTATAGTAAGGTTGCATACATGTGAAAATAAATATACTAAAAATAGAAACTAAGTATAGTATAGTTACATGTATGTGAAAACAAATATGCTAAAAATAGAAAACTAAGTATAGTATGGTTACATGCATGTGAAAACAGATATGCTAAAAATAGAAAACTAAGTATAGTATGCTTGCATGATTTGAGAGATTAAAGACATGTGGAAATACTAATTGCATGTTTATTTTAATTTTATAAAAATATAATATAATTTTTAGATTTATTTATTTAGAAAAAAATTAAAAAATAATAATTATTAATTAATTTAAAAAATTAAATTAATATTATTCATTTAGTTTTAAAAAGTGAATGTTAGTAATATTAATGATTCTTTAAGTCAAACTCTTAGTTGCATATAAATGATTTTATATTTATTAATGCAAGAGGGAAGTTAATAAATAAATATTTATAATTTTATTATATTTTAAGGAAAGTTCTGGTGGAGTTCACTTTATAATCATTTAGTTAATAACTATTTGACTTTATGAGAGAAATTATAAATAATTAAATTAAATTAATAATTTTATCTCTAGTTTGCATTATGAATTAAAAGAAAAGTAAATATTAATATTAGACTTAAATAGAAGTCAAATTAATATTTTAGAAATAAAATTGATATTAATATTTAATCTATATATATATATATATATATATATATATATATATATATATATATATATATATATATATATATATATATATATATATATATATATATATATATATATATATATATATATATATATATATAATTTTATATTATTGGTTAAATAATTTATGAATTAAGATAATTTAAATTAATAATATGATAATATTGCATGATATTTTATATGCACAAAAAAATTGGATACTTAAAGACTTATAATTTTAAATAAGTATATTAGCATAACAATTTATATTAACATATATACTCTTACGTTATTTCCAAACACATCTTTATAACCCAAACTAAACAAGAGAAATTTTTGAAATTAAATCATGTGGCTAAAAATTATGTGCTTTCTAGTATTCTATTTATAGTCTTATGATGTTTATTTTTTTGATAGTTTTTCTTGGTGAGTTGTTTAGTTGGCCAAGTTAGGATGTGCACTAGAGATGTTTTTGAAATTTTTTTAATGATTATTTGATTGGATGTCATGTTGAACTTTATGATTTGAATTGAGATTTATGTTTTATAAGCTTTATGCTATTGAACATTTATGAGAACTTGAGTTTCAAGAACTAATGTTATTTTTTCGGTTTCTTGTTAAGGAACCAAATTCAATCAATATTACTCTTGTGGTATGTGACACTATTGTGGTTTGTGATTTTTCAAAAGGTAGTCTAGGTGCATGTCTATGAGACTAGCTTGCAATGGGGGTTGGGGTCCAAAGTGGTTGCCAGGGTAACCCATTGTAAGTTGTGTAATAAATGATAACATAGTAATTAAAATATATTTCCTAGCCCTTTTTCCTTGAGATACATTTAAAAGATAAGTTAGATATTTTTCCTCATCCATGCCTTGAGTGCTTGTATAGACTAAGGATGAGATGTAAATGATACCTTGAGAGGTATGACTAGTTTCCTCATCTTCATGAGAGGCTATTTTGGTTCCGCATAGAGTTACTAGGGGGTCAAGGTCTTGAGAGACTGCTAGGGTAACTTTAGAGTTGGCTCATGTGATGACACTCCATAGTATGTAGCTTGAGTCTCCTTCATGATTTTTTTAATATTTTCTTCTAGTGGTGTACTTGTTGGATATTACTTTTGATGATGTATTTATTGTGAGTTGTTACTCATTGATTAGATGTCATTTATTGTTGATAGTTGACTTTTATTAATGAATAATCAATTATTCATTGGTAGTGTTTTTATTGTTGGAGTTAGTGATTGGTAGTTTACTTTTATTAATGATAGTTGTTATCTATTGGTCATTGTTCTTGTGACACTTGACATTGATTTTGAGGTGATTGTATATTTTTGGTCTTAGTATGAGATGTTAGTATTGGAATGAGTGTCCTTTCAATTTTGATTATCTTTTCTTCTTGAGTAGTTTGTGTTACCCTTGAGGTAGTTTTGGCTATTAGGATTCCTTGCCTAGGATTATTTTATGATTTGATTATCTGTGTGTGGATCGTACATTATCTCTTTTGCACAATGGGAGTGGGAGCCTGATTAGGTGACCACGCGGTCGAGAGATAGTGCATTCTTACCATTTGGGTCTCCTTTAGATTGATAAATATTGGATGCTCGTTGATACAATGGTACCATTATCATTCTTCCTCTTATCTTAAAGACTTCTATTCATTGATGTATCTATGTATCATGTGTTTTGAGATCCTATGAGATATTGTATTGTATATTGATGTACTTGTATCTATTTTCACATACCCTATGACATGTGCAGTGGATGTTATTCATTAGATGTGCTTTAATATTATTAGTTTTACTTATGCATTTTCTTATATGTGAACCCACAATATTGGGTACCGCTTTGGTGGCACAAAGGAAATCGTGAAATGATGCAAAATTCCCATATTCAATTTTACGTATGTTTGTGCAAACTTATTAACGATGTTCGTGCAAACATACAAAAATTGCATGTTCGCGGGAACATATCTAATTTAAATAAGGGATGTTCGCACAAGCATCCCTTATTAATATGTTTGTGAGAACGTATTTTTATGGCAATTTTGAGACAATCCCATTTTTTCATTTAGGATTGTATGTTCGCGCAAACATGTTAATTTATAAAAATTTGGTGCTCTTTTTTGACAAAAAAGAAATTGGCTCTTTTAACCCCAAAAATTGAGATTAAATGATCTCCTACTATAAAATAAAAAATGCCAATTTGTGCTACTCAGAGCAAGCTTTCCAACGATTATAATTGTAATACATATTATATTCATTAAGACTTTCAAATATGAGTTTAACTCATTATAGGTTCATTACCGATTGAACATAAACTGACTTCAATACTTTGGAAAAATTTGTAAATTACGTCAATTTACAAATAAAAAAATAAATCTAGGAAATATGTTGTTGAGATAGCTTTCTAGTAAAAATAAAGAAAATTAGATTTATGATAAATTGAGTTCAAGTTATCTGTATCAAAATGAACATATGTTTGAATTACGATTGATGTCACTTCAGAACTTCATAAACTATACAATATTCAACCAAATTGAATCAAACCAAATGCATCCTCTAGATATTGATGTTACAAATCCATCACTGAAAGAATTACCTCATTATCATTTCTAGAAAAAAAAGTTTTGTATGTCAAGCAGACTGTCACTCTTTAAAAATATTGATTTTTCATATGTACCACTTTCCTAGGCAGAATAAAAAATTGACTTAAATAATTTTTTAAAAAAAATTTAAAAATATGGTTATGAAGTAGGAACAGAGTAGTAAAAATTACTAGTTTACGTCATCTTGAAATTATTCATAGTTTTAGAAATATAGTCACTCGAATGTGAGGTTTATTTCAAAAATATTGATTTCAGTGTCAAAATTGGTCAAAAAGTGGAACCCATGATTGTAAGATCTATGATTATGTATGTGTTTATTCATTTTATGATTATGGTAATTGTAATTGAGACTTAAACTTATTAATAATTTTTTCTTGAATGTGACTCAACATAAAGGAACCCTTGAGGAATTGAAATTGTATTTGTAATTGATTATGTGCTTTTGATGTGTATGTATATATTGCTTCCGCATTATTGTTACTTTGATGTTTTTTAAACTTAAAAAAAATAGTTCAATAAATTTTGTAACTTATTAGGTTTATTTATTTTGGGTTCTCGAGTAGGGCATTACATTCATAATTGATTTTTTTATTACGTTTTTTCGTACAATACCAAAAAAATGAGAGCATGATCTAAGATTTACTCTTAAATTATTTGAAAGTATTTTGTTTTATTGTGAGGCCTCGCCCCGACCCTTCGTAGCCTTAGTTGTTACTTTATCATTTTGATACTCACGACTCGAGATGTCGAGACATTATCAAATACTTGAACATATCATATTATTTCATGTTGTGTGATGTTATTTTCATATATTTGATGTCTGTCATTTAATGTTTTATGTATATGTATGTTGATGAATTAAGTAAAAGGTAGGATTAACATTTTGGTTTAAGATATTTTAAATGGTTAAGAATTGAATAGGATGAGAGGAACCCTAATTTTGTTATAGATGGATGTCTTAATTTATGTGATTCCTGATACATATATATATATACATATGTACATGTGATTTTTAGGACTACTGATGTGTGCAGATATTTTAGCCGAGAAAACTGACAGAGGAACATAACTGATCTCTATGTGCTAATTTTGGAAACCTTTTTGTTCGTAATTAAATTGAGATGTATGTATGTATCCTTATGTGATCAGTAAATGTTAATGTTCGTAACTATGTTCTTTTAGTGTCGCTTGACACTCGTGAATTTGTGTATGCTCTTCAGTGTGCTGATTAGGGTTAGCTGTGTAACCTTTCGAGCTAAGTCAGATTAAGTTAATGTCTTTTTGCTAATTTGGTTCTTAATCGAGTTTTTTCACCCTTAATCCAGTTTAGTGCTTAATTTGCATTTTAGAGTTGTTAGTTGGTCCTATTTAATTCCTAGCTTTTGTTTGGCTCTAAACCTATTCTTAAAGTTTTAAAACATGAAATATTTATACCCAAGGGGTATGGGTATGGGTTGGGGTTCTTTTCCAACCTCTAAGCCCCTTGTTTTGACTTTTGAGGTCACTCAAAAAGTCTCTTTTTGCCTTTGTGCGAAAATTGACTATGGCTACCATGAGTTGTCTCACCTCACCTCCACTTAGTGGTTAACCATAGTATGGGTTGAGTTAGGAGCTTCTAGATTTGTAGGTGGATGGGAGAAGTTATTGATCTTTGGTGGTTGAGTTTGAGGCTTATTTAGAGGCCCTTCTTGGTCTAGTGGAGGTTGTTACCCAATCTCTACATTTAGAGAGGAGTCTTGGAAGATTGAAGCAAAGAAGGGAAAAGCTCTACTCAAACTTGTTCATTTGCCATTACCTCTTTGTGCAGGTAGGAATTTTCATCTCCTTTGTTTAGATTTTCATGTTTGTCTCATGCTTATGCTACCTTGTTGATGTTTGAATTCTTGTATGATTGTGGGTATGTTGGGAAGATTTGAAAACCATGTTTTTTTTTGAATGTTTTCTTTTCTTGTTTATGTTTGAATTTTGAGATTTTCTTGCATGGGTGTTTTGGCATTACTCACCCTTGGAGAGGGCAGAAGTGGCCAATTTTGGGAAAGGTCCTTTTAGTTGGACTCCAACAGTGTAGAGTCTCTTCTCAGGACGAGAAGAGGGAGAGAGGGTAGGGTGTTATGGGCCCCTACCTGTCAGCATAAACCATGTATGAGTTTTGGCATGTAAGAATGGAAGGACGAAAGTTCTTGATTTATAGCCCCGATTGGGCACTTGGTTTGGTGTTGTGTCTGACATCTCCTATTGGAAAAATCCACCTTTCCCTAGTTTTGATTCATTGTGAATCCTATTGTGAAAGCCTTGTATGACTATGCATGCTTGATTTGTTTCTTGGTCATGCTTGTGGTCACCTGATTAGATTCTGTTCCCTCCATGGTTCTAGAAATGTGTTGCAGAAATTGTTATGAATCCCTTGATGAGGGTCATGAAGAAAATTCAATTAAATTGTTGTAATTTTAGGATTGGAAATCCTATGTAATTGTATTTAATAACTTTTTTGTAATGGCAACGAAGCCAGATTTTCTTCTTGGTTCTTTCCCGGCTGAGCCTTTGAATCAGGTTGTCAATAAAATAAGTAATTGAGTAATTTTTGCTTCTCTTGAGGTTTTCATATTTTTTTTCTGTCATATGAATGTATATCAAAGATAAGATGAAATGAAGATGTTCAATTATGCAAGATTCAATTTTGTAAAGTGTGGTGTTGTCTCCATTCATATGGGCCATAGAGAGGGATGTTGCTAATCCATGTAAATATGGTATCTCCATTGAGTTTGAAATGATTTAGTTCATGGCTGGTTGTGTTGAAAGTAAATTTGCAAGGACATGTAGGAGAGAATTATATCAAGGTATCCAAACTTAAATTTGGAAAATGATAGAGGGAAGAACTTTGTGTGTTCTGATACTCCCTTCAAAATGAATAGAACGTTATCATTCTGATCTCCTTATTTTCTCAATTGCCCTAAGATTAGTTTAGTTACTATGTTATTCTATTACATGCTCCATCAGTTATAATAGATAGCTAAATGTATATGTAGATGATTATACTATGTAATAGGGGTATCATTGAAATGCATAGCGTTTGAGGTTCATGGAAAGCATTAACCAGGAATTCATAAGAAATTTACGTAGACTTTGATGATCTTGCAATAATTGTTTTTTTGTTGAGCATGATGCATAATAAGATGTTAAGTTAATATCATTAAGAAGTAAAACACCAATCCTATAAGACTCCATAGTAAGACTTAAACCAACAAGTAAGTTTCAAAATGCATATAAAAGAGGCCTATAGTAGCACATATATCATTCTGGAAATTGTATGGAAAACACAAAATATAGTTGATTTTATTACAGACTAATAAAATAATAGACCATCAATGAAATAAAACCAATACTTTATAATATCTAAATATCCTAGCTAACAAATATCTTTTCTTACCATATAAACTTTAAGCTTTAAATTTCTTGCATCCACTTGACACCAGCTCTTGGGAAGGTTATGATTAGTCTTTTTGTAAAGTAGAAGGTGTTAGTCTTGGGTGATGTCACCCTGTACACCACTTCTTGACTTTGTGCAAGGGTCGATTCTCTTTTGGGGAATGCACTGAGTTCTTTTGTTTTGTGTTGAAAGCAAATTTTGTTGGTGTAACGTCTAACATGGGTAGTTGCGCATGGGGTTTTGTTTCATTTTAGTATAAATTGCACTTTTTCCTGTTGGTCGCCCATATCCTCTGTAGTAGTCAGCGCTTGGAAAGCGCATGGGATTTGAGTGGGCGATGTGACATGTTGGAGGGAGTAAGGTAGGATGTGAGGGGTGGATAGGTAGGTTAGTGCTAGATTTGGGTTGGTATAGGCTTGTTTTGTCATGTTAGTAGTTTCATTAATAAAGTTTTTTTAAGATTTTAGATTAGTTAGAAATTTAGATTTTAGTTTTATGATGGTTAGATCATTTTAAGTTTAGTTTAGTATTTGTTATGTTTTGCTAGTTACTTTTTATTATTTGTTAATAGTTTTAGTAAGTTAGTTGTAAATTAAGTTAGTTTAGTATTAAATTATTTTTTAAATGTAATATAGTTTAGATTTTAAATTAGTTAGTATTATATATATATATATATATTTTAATATAATTTAGTTGCAAATATAGTTTTAATTTAGTGATCATTGAATTTGGTATTTGATTTATGATTGCATTAGAATTATAAATTAATAAGTTTAGTTTTGTTATGAATTAAGTATCATGTTAAATTAATATTAATTTATAGGTTCTATCATCATTTAAATTAGTGTAACTTTAGTTCTATACTAATATGATTTTTTTAAAACTAGTTTAAATGTATTATCGAGTTAATTTTAGTTAGGTTAAATGATAGATTTATTAATGTTATTAAAGTAATTTTTTTATTTTATTTAAAAAAAAATGGATTGATTGATTTATTAGTTTAAATGTTACAAATTAATATTAGTGGTAAATTTACGTGAGACCCATAAGAAAGATTAAAATTGTTTTGCTTTAATATTCGATGGAATTTTTGTTTTATTTTATTATTCAATTAGAAATGTAAGAACGTAACTTATGATTGATATCAATCTTATAGTGAAAGCTTCAAAATATTAACGATGTATTCCTCCACAAGTTTATAACTTAAGATGTAATGTAATGAACCCTTTTCCTTCATCGGAGATCACAACCTTATCGAACTTAGAGTTTTTAAATTAGTATATAAAAAAAAATTGTGTGTTTTTTGCCCTCGTAGTTTGGGCATGACATTTATTATGTTAAGTAACATTGAAATGGTTTGATGTCATTAGATTTAAATTTGAAATATTTGGTCACAATTACTATTATTAAGTAATTCCTTATTACATTTCAACAATATTTGAGTCTATAAAGAATTTAAAAAATCCTACTTGATATTGTGCATGGTAAAGCTTTCTTATAATAGTATTTGACAATATAATTATATTTTAAATAAACATATGTAAACTATGGAACATTATAGCTATCTTAGAGAAATCTATATAAAAGAGACAATGTCTATTGGTATACAAAGGTTTCATAATAGCATAATATCTTTGAATAAGAATAAAATCATCTATCCAATTCAATTGAAAATAGGTGTAATATATAAATATTTATATTTAATATTATTTATTTTATTAGAATAAAAATACTTTTAAATTGAATAGTTGCCATTAGTCTCAACCTAAAATCTCTTCAAATGATATATTTAACTTTTTAATAATATTGTACATTTTAATAAATTTATTTTTTAATAGTTAAGGCCTACTCCAATACGAGCAATTTAAGGAATTTGATAAGAATTATTATAATGTTTATCTTCTAATCATTGTTTTTTTTTACTTTAATATATATTTATATATTATAATAATAATAAAATAATTTCTTAATCTTAGAAATGGCTTTACATTTCAACAACGATGTAAAGTGACGAGTACAATTTTCCATAAGATTCATACTAATGGGTTCACATATAAAGTCCTGTGTATGTGAATAATTATTCTAAATCTTTAGTTTGGATTTTTTTAACAAAGTATTCATGAAATCTCACTTTGCAATTTAAAATAGATTCTTTTCATTTGTGCTTTTCTAATTTGTCAAAGTACAAATGACTAATGATTTGTTTGAACCTTAGAAAAGAATACAAAACAATAATGCAACTTACAAAAAACGTAAAAGTTCGTATAAAAAATATAAATGTATTGACATTATTACTTTCTACTTTCTTAATTGCTTTCTCTAATTTTCAATTGCTTCTTGTGTAGTGAATTGTTGACATATTTTCTATTTTTTAAATATTTGAATGTAATTTTAAAAAAATATATTACCTAACTATTGCATTGAGAAGCAATCATCCTCTTCCTCAAACAAAGTTTCAAGTTTAGTGACCAGTATTTGTCTTAATTAGTTTTAGTATTGAATATAATTAAATTAGACAAGATTAATTAGTTTTAGTATTGAATATAATTAAATTAGACAAGATTAATTAGTTTTAGTATTGAATATAATTAAATTAGACACGATATAAGTTTAATAATTAATATAACATGAATAATTATATTTAAAAAATACTAGAGCCAGGAACCAAAATGTGTCAGTTTCACAAGAAAATGCAGTATGTGAAAGGGCTTATCAAGATTTGGAATAAACATGTTTTTAAAAATATTTTTGAGGAGAAAAAGGTGGTAGAAGGAAAACTAGCTAAGATTAATAAACATATTTTACTCCATGGTTTAAATGCTGATATGCATTCAAGACAAAAGAATTTACAAGAGGAGTGGTTTGAATTATGTAAGTGAGAAGAAGAGTGTTGGAGACAAAAGTCTAGAAAATTGTGGCTTCAACAAAGGGACCAGAATACTAAGTTTTTTCATGCATCTACCAAACAAAAGAAGGCTGATAACAAAATCTTTACCATTCATGACCATCTAGGAAATTTGATTTCTAATGCTAAGGGCATTCAAACTAAGAGTGTAAGGTTCTTCTCTAATCTACTTTCCCCTCCATCGTAGGATCCCCCCTCTTCTCACCTTGTGGATGAGATCTTGGATTCCATTCCTTCTTTGATTATACAACAAGAAAATCTGATTCTTATGGCCCCATTTACTCTTTTTGAGATTCATGTTGTAGTCTTTTCTATGCGCCTTGATGGGTTCACTGCATTATTTTTCCAAAAATGTTGGTATGTCATTTGCTTTGATTTGCTTGAGGTTCTTGAAGAATCCAGGAAAAATATTTCCATCTTGAACAACTTTAATACCACCAATATTGCTCTCATCCCAAAGGTTAATGATCCCTATTCTTTCACTGATTTTTGTCCTATTTCTTTATGTAACACTATCTATAATATTATCACAAAGGCTATTTATTTGCGACTTAAGCCCATTATTCCAAAAATTATATCAACAAAACAAGGAGGTTTTTTTCCGGTCAAGAAACAACTGAGGGAGCTATAATAGCCCATGAGACCCTTCATTCCATCAAAGAACATAATATTTCAACCTTTGTTTCCAGATTAGATATGATGAAGGCTTATGATAAACTAAATTGGTCTTTTCTTCTTATAGTCCTTCGCCATTTTGGTTTTTCTTCTAGGTGGTGTAAATGGATTAAAGCTTGCATTTCAGGTTCACATTTTTCTATTCTCATTAATAGTGCACCAACAGGTTTCTTTGTCTCTTCCCAAGAAGTTTGTCAAGGTGACCCTCTTTTTCCATTCTTGTTTATCATTATGGTTGAGGCCTTCAGTAGACTTATTAACTCTTTTAATAAAAAAGGGTTGTGGAAAGGTATCAATATTGTAGGTACATCTTTGTCCATAACCCATTCTCTTTTTGCTGATGATACTTTACTTTTTGTATCATCTACATATCAAGAAGCACAAAGTATGAAGAAAGCCATTTACCTATATATCCACATTTTAGGTCAATGTATCAATGCAACTAAATATAAATTTTATGTTTTTAATACATCCCAATTGGTTGCTCAAAGAATAATCTGTCTTCTTGGTTTTCCCCATGACCATTTACCTTCTACTTATCTTGGTATTCCCTTTTTTATGGGATTAAACAAACCCTCTTATTTGAAATCTGTGATTGATCATATCAATAGTAGAATTAGTGCTTAGAAGGTTCGTTGGTTATCCCTCTTGGGTAGAATTTTTCTTATCAAAACTATTCTTTCTGCCATTCCTAATCATTACTTCTCCATTCTACAAGCCCCCAAAGGTATCATCTCTCAAATTGAAATTTTAATTCACACCTTTCTTTGGTCAGATAATATGAATAGTTAGAAGAAACTACCATTAATTTCTATTCATGCCATGTCAACCTCTTATAGAATAGGAGGTGTCAGTCTTCCCAACATTAGCAATATGAATAGGGTTTTTGGTGCTAAAATTGTTTGGAAAATGTATGAAAAATCCTCTGCCAAATGGTGTCACCTTTTACAAGAGAAATATTTGGATAACTTGGAATCTTCTAGAGTTCTTAGTGTGCTAGACCCACCAAGGGGGTCTTTCATTTGGTATTTCATGATGGCTACTTGAGAAGTTATTACTTCATTCATATCATGGCAAGTGAACAATGGGGATAGTGTTAATTTTTGGTTTGATTCATGGAATGGGTTCCCCCCTTGCCACTATTGATTCTCTAAATGATTTTTCAAACATAGTGATTCAAGCTTGGGGGACATCTTTTTCTACTTATGTCTCAGCTATTCATAGATTCACAGGGCTAGTCATTTGGCAAGACCCCTCAATTCTTCCTATATCCCACAATTAGGTTGCTTCTTTCAAACAAGTACTATTTGAAAGGAATGTTTTTTTATGTCCAATCAACTAGATTGCCTCTTTTGGGTTCTAGCTAAAGATGGTAAATACTATATTAAACTAGGATACTTGGCTTTCCAACACAACTAGTTTAATCAGACCACATATCATGCTTTTGAATTATGCTAGAATAGCTCAATTTTTCCAAAAGCAGGATGCTTTGCATGACTTGCACTAAAGAACCAAAATTTAACTAGTGATCATCTTCACAGATTGATCATTTTTTATCCCTTTAACTATGTGCTTTGTCTGCAAGTTATAGAAACAATAGATCACCTCCTCTTAAACTACCCTTTTGCCCAAGATTGTTGGAATTTTATCCTTAATAAGCTTAATTTCCATATGCCATTACCTAATTCGCTATGGGATTTATTCCAAGCATGGCCAATCTTATACTCTAAATCAATGTTTTCATGTCTTTGGAAGTGCATCCCTACATTTGTAGTATGGGCAATTTTGTGGGAAAGAAACAAGAGAATTTTTAGATAGATGTCATCTCTAATCCCTAATTTTTGGAAGGATTAGAGAGATTAATTGTTGATCTTATTAATGCTTTAGTAAGTAAATATAAGGGTAAACATGTTTTTTCTCCTTGGGATGACTATGTTATTCATCGGTGGAAGGGTTTACTTTTTCCTCATCTTCCTGCTCCATTGTGTCCATCCAAGATTCCTCCTATTTGAGCACAAATCAAGTGGATTCCTCTAAGTAAGAGTTATTTCAAACTCAATTTTGATGAGGCCTTTAGAGGAAATCCAGGCAACTCTGGCTATGACATAGTCATTAGATTTTTTAAAGGTTATGTGATTGCAACAAAATCATCTTCTCTCCCTCAGTGTACTAATAATAAAGCTGAGGCCTTGGCCTTGCTTTTTAGCTTGGAACTTGCAAAATCACTTTCTATATCTTAGTTACATGTTGAAGGGGATTCATCCATTATTATTAATGCGTGTATTGAATGTCATGTATATAGTTGGTCCATACAATATATATTACATCAAGTATGGTCTCTTCTTGATTCAATCTGTGAATGTTACATCATGCATACTTATAGAGAAGGCAATCTTTTAGTTGATTGTCTGGCTAATTTGGGTACTGACAGGGTTTATATTAACTCTTTACTCTCCCCACTTTACCTCCTTGATCTCCCCCAACTTGGTTAATATTATGACAAAAGAATATGTTTAGAATAAGGTTGAGTCCTCATATTTTATTTGATAGTAAATCATGACTTCTTTGTGATTTCACAAGTTTTTTCTTTTATGGATCTCACTTGTTCTTTTGAGATATTGTATGCAAGTTAGGGTCTTGGATTGCACTTGCATTAGATGGCTTTCTAATATCATAGTCTTAATTGGAGTTTTGGATGTAGATAAGTGATGGTAATCTTTATGACAATTTTTGGCTGGGCTCTTCGTCTTGTCTCTGGCACCAAATAATGAATTGTATTCATATGAGTTTTGGGCTCTTTGTAATCACTATATTCATGATTTAGGAATCTTTAGGAAAAAATTTATTAGTGTTGATAGGTACTCTCTCTTGATGCAATATTTCTTCTTCTACATTCTTTTTTGTATTAGGCAATGTCTAGAGTTTTTCTTTTTTGGTTCTTTTCTTGGGGAGCTTTTTTGAACCAATTATTATTAATAAAAATATAATGTTTTGCCAAAAAAATAAAAAATAAAACATTAACTATTATACAAATCTTTTTGACATTTTAGAATTAATAATATTACAATTATATATTTTTATTCTATCATACAAATCAAATTCAAATGAAAGATTATTAAATATAGAAAAATGTGTCAGCATATTCTAAATAGTCCTAAAAATTTGCTATATAATACACCAACTCTAATAGCCAATCAATGTGAAGTAATGAATTTTGGATATTTTATAATTTAAAAAATTGATATCTAGACTTTGGAAAAATGTAAATTTTTTAAAAAAAAAAGCTTACTTGCAATTGGTTTAAATTTAATAACTAGTTACTCAAAATTGATTACAATAGTATAGCCTATAAAAAATAATAATGAATAGTTCAACTAAAATATACTTAATTTTTGTATTGCCTTTGCTTAATACTATTTAGATGACAATGATGAAAGTTGGAGAAAGGAGAGGTACAAACCTATTCAATGTGCTTGTGGACAATGTCCAGAATTCCTACTCATATTAGCATGTAAAATTTGGTAATTTTTACATGTACATTCTCACTTTTTCATGCCCAAAATTTGGGACAAAAACACACCAACAATTTAAAAATAATAATTAATCTACTAAGTTAATACATGCTATACTGAACAGGTTATGGAAAGATGACAAAGGATTAAAGTGAGTTTGGAATACATATCACTAAGATGCCGAGTTGACATCTCCACATACTATACGAGTTCGAACCCCTGCAATCCCAAGACTACGGGAACACTTAATTTCGGTTAAATGAGACAATTGATTAAACATAAGGTTCAAATTGCAAAGGTATGACATCAAGTTCAAAATAAATTTTAGGGTTTCTAGGTTCTTAAGTCGACAATGATGCTATCCTTTTTAACACTATACTAGATCAATCTCTAAGGGGAATCTAATTCAGCATTTAAAAGTTAATCTATAATAACATACTAAAACTGAATTCTAGATATTATCATAACCTATTTTAATCTAATTCAAGGCATTAGATATTCATCATTAAAACAATTGCGACATATTAACTAGCAAAAATAATCCTAACACTAAATATAACTTAATACAATATAAAATAAAACTTACCCCAATACTTCTATCTCAAACAATTTAACCAACAAATAAATAATCATTTTCATTTAAAATCTAAGTATTAATACTAAGCATTCTTGACTAACCACTAAACATTATTTATCTTTTAACCTATTCAAATACTAAAATTTACAACTAAATATATTTTAATGACAAAAGTCCAATCATTAAAATATCCTATAAAAAAAAAAAGATTAAACTTAATTGATTCCTAAAACAAACAAATCCATTTTAATTTAAATTAATTCTTTTGTCTTTAACTTACAACACATTTAAAACATACAAATCAATCATTATTTAAAACTTAAGATTAACTAATTAATAAAACAAATAACATAACTAACTAATTTCTAATACCTAACATATTCTATTTAACATTATCTAATTTAAAACATACGAAAATCTAATTTCAAAACACTAACTACCAACATTATTTAAAAAATAAACTTAACACTAACTAATACTAATCTTAACTACTAACTTAGCTAAATCTTAAAATTACTTACTAGTATTAACCATTTTAATTTTACAAAATCAACTAATAATCTAACTACCTTAACTAGCATGCCACTACTCTTAACTACCCCTAAGCCTACCTTCCACTTGGCAAGTGGACCAGCCACTTGGTTGGGAATTTCCCCAAGGTGCCCTTGCTAACCCATGCAATTAGTATGATGCCCAAGGCATCATGACCTCTTTTTTCAACAAGGTACGTTGGGTAAGTTTGGGCCAAAAGTTTTTATGTTCAAATTTTGCATAAATTAAAGGGTCTTCACACCACCCTCTTTTCATCACTTCCTTAGTGATGTGTTTCCCCAAGTCAACATGTCATTCTTCATGGGGATTGATGTGATGTGCCCACCTTTAGGAGAGGAGGAAGTGGGGTGATGTCACACCCATGTGGGAGTTATCCAGTAAAGTTTTCTTGGTGAAACATAGGATAAAGTAGAATAGTAGATATTTTAGATTTTTTTAAAAAATTTAATTTTATGATATTAACTAATTTTAAGCAAGGGATTTTAAAAAAGGATCTAAAGATAATATTCCCTGTTATTACAAAGGTATTTTTTTTTCTCATACAAATTCCAGAGGACTTATTTGCTCTAAAGAGGTAAAAAAAATTTCCAAGTCTTTTTTTTTCTAAGTTTAATTTTTTTCTAAGTTATTAAATTTACGAAGGGGAATGTTTTTTTTTTTTTTTTGCACTTTATTTTCTCTAAGTATTGAATTGAATTTTTTTATTTTTTTATTTTTAAAATCCACTTAGTTAACCAAAAGGTACATTATTTTTTTCTAAAGTTGATTATAGCATCAGGTTTAACATTTGTTTAAACAATGACGTAAGATTATTTTACTTTCTAATAATCACGAAAATACAATGAAGTCTCATTCATAACATCAAATTTTCTTAACATATTTTGAACCTAAATTGCATAACTTAATATATATCACCATGTTATCTAATTAACTTCAATGATATAAATACGATTTCGAAACATAAGAATACCATAGGAAAGTGAAACATCATTTTATCCATTTTTTGATACACACATACATATAACTGAATTACAAGAAGAAAATCATATGGAAAAATACTACTCATTTTTTTATTATTAAACCACCTGATTCAAAGGCTCTGTCAGGAAAGAACCAGGAAAAAACTCAACATCGTAGCCATATCCACAATAAGTTTAAAAATAACATTTTTACACAGGATTACTATTTTGACGAGAAATCTCCCCATATATTTGAATTTCAATAACAATTCTGAATTTCTTTCTTAGCTCCAGAACAGGGAAACCATTACGAAGTCTGCAACACATCAAGGTGATCATGGAGAGGACAAAACTGACTGGGAGACAATCAATTCAACATGAAGACAAAACAAATATTTACTCCCATCCAGGTTTGCACAATAGGTTCGTCATTGAACCAGACTAGGGAGAAGGTGGATTTTTTCAATAGGAGACGTCAGCCACAACACCATAATAGGTGTCTTTTTGGGGCTATAATCACAAGAACTTCTACTCTTCCATTTCCTAAATTTTAAAACTCAAAACATAGTTTGCGTTGACAAGTAGGGGCCCATAACACCCTACTCTCTCCCTCTCCTCATCCTGAGGAGAGACTCTACACTGTTGGAGTCCAACTAAAGACCTCCTCTCGTACATGACCACTTTTACCCTATGTGAGGGTGAGTAATGCCAATATAACCCATACAATCCCTTCAAAAATTAAAGCAAAATACTAAGGAAAAACATTTAAGAAAAACCCATTTCAATCCCTCCCAAACATATTCAACAAACATAAAAACATACATATGTAAACAAAATGACTTAAGCATGAAACACAACATGAACCAAAAGAGCTTGAAGGGTTCCTACCTTCACAATGAGGTTATGACAATTGGAAAATTTGAGATGAGCTTCCCTTCCTTCTCCTTCAATCCTGAATTACTTTGTAAAACTAGAGGTTGGGTGAACACTCTTCCTCCCTCAAATTTGCCTCTAAATAGGAGATTAACTCAACCACCTCCAAAATGCAATAACTCTCCCACTTGCCTAAAGGTTCTAGAGTCTTCTAACTCAACTTGTCATAAGGCTAACCTCAATGTGGAGTTTAACTTATCCAATTCATGGTGAAACATTCAATTTTCGCAATAAAGCAAAAATGAGATATTTGGGTGACCATAAAAGTCAACAAAAGGGGCTAAGGGGTGGAAAACGCCCCCAACCCATACCTATACCCTTTGGGTACTTAGTTTTTATGATTTTTAGCCTCTAAGACTATTTAGGGACCTATCATTATCCAACTCATGGTGAAACATTAAATTTTCGCAATAAAGCAAAAGTGGGATATTTGGGTGACCGTAAAAGTCAACAAAAGGGGCTAGAGGGGTGGAAAATGCCCCCAATCCATACCTATACCCTTTATGTACTTATTTTTCATGATTTTTGGCCTCTAAGACTATTTAGGGACCTATCAAAAAGCTTGAAAATTTGGACTTCCTAACAACTCTAAAAAATACAAATTGATCACTAATCTTGATTAGGGTAATTAATCTCGATTACTAACTGATTAGCAAAAAGGTAACTAACCTAGTCCAACTAAGATCTTTAGGTTACTTTGTTAACCCTAACTATCAAGCTGAAATGCATATACAAGTCAGAAGTGTCAAGCGACACTATAAAATCACTGTTACAAAACATTAACACTTAATGCTTACAGAATGATACATTCATTCAATTCATGATACAAATAAAATACAAACAACAGGGTCTGCATGATTTACTAGACTCAACCCTAGTTTCCACAAATGATACATAGGGTCTAGTTCTGATTCTCCGTTAGATTTTCCAGCTAATAAATTTTGCACACTCATTTCACACATTAGTAGCTTGAGAAAATCACATGCATATATTTAAAACTTATTTGGATAGTTGCATAGATCAAAACATAAAATTTTGATTTAAATTACCCTTTCTAATTTTAGCACACATATTTAGTCATTAGTAATTACATAATCAATATAACATAACTTTATTCATTAGTCTAGATTAAAATACTAGAATAATCATCATTTGGCATGCATATACCTAAACATCATAAACATCACCAATTAAGGAATACTAAACTATCTGAATGCATATAACCTAATCATCGAGGTACCATAATCAGTGTCATCATCATTGGGTGAAAACACATTGTATCATCGTTAGTGAAATTTTAAAGTTTAAATAGTGAAGATAGTGTAGTAGCTCTCCAATCACTGAGTATTAAAACATGGATGTATCAACAAATCTCAATTTTCATTAGGACATCTAAACCATAAAATATTACTTCATATCCATTCCTATCTCCTATAACATATTTAATAGGGAAATTCATATTTAATAGGTACATGCGAGGAGGGACCTTACACACTTTTACATAGCAACTGAAATTCTTTTACTGTGATTTAAATCTATGCAATCATTTTAGGGTTTTTGAATCTAATTTAGTTTTCTTGAGTTTTAAGGAATTTGGTAGTTTTGTCTTAGGGAATTTAAAAGTCCAACCCTCTATGTTTGAAAGAGCATCAATTAAAGTAGATATGGTAATATTTATTTGAGCTCTTTAAATTATTATATGTTATTTTTGTGTAACTTATATATTCAAATAGATGTTCATCTATTACACAATCAATGAGCAATAGGTTCATGACTTTGAATTTTTCTATTGTTGTTTATTGAATTATTTATCATAACAATGATAGGGCAAGATGAGTGACCTGTGTCTTAAAATTATAAGAGGCATAAAGCATGAAATTGGTATCTAGCTAAGGGTTAGCTTAAATCTCTCAAAGATTAATGGTAATGTCTATTATAAAGGCAAAATAATGCACTTGTTTTATTAGTTTGTGATTCATTTAGATGTCAAATTGGTGTTGGACACTATGTGAAAAGACTTGTTGCTCTTTTTTGCTCTATCCAATTCAATTCACCTAAATCTTATTCAATCAACAATGTTGACTATTAGATTAAACTAACCATTTCCAAGCATTTTCACTTTTCTAGAGGTTGTTAAGTTTGGCTTACACCTTCCAGATGCATTTGTTGGAAGCTTTTTGAAGCCCATTCAGTAAAACCATGTTTATGTTGTGTTTATGAAAAAGTGTTTAGTCTGTTTAAACATAGCCATCTTGAACACACCCACCTATCATGCCATTATATGAGACCACATTTGTTTTAGGCACTTCATGATGCATCAAATTCCTAGAGTCATAACTTTTGACTCGGATATGGGTTTTGACTAAAAATTTATAGGCAATCACGCAAGGAGGAGTTGTTTGGATTGTTGATCAAGCTTAACTCAATTGGTGGCAATTTTGACATTTTTTTGAGAGTCTAAAATTTCGTCTTGATCTCTAAAATTGTGTTTTTGTATTTTTTTTTAGTTTTTTAGAAAGTTGTTTTTTCAATAAATCTAAAATCATACTCTTCATTTCGTAGATTAGTTGGCAATTCATCTTGTCTTAGTTGGGGGCTTTTATTGGGAAAAAATCAGGATTTGTAAGATGGATTTTGGAAATTACCAAAAATGAAATTTATTTTTTCCAAAAATTTTCCAAATATGGTAATTTTTAGAATTGTAATAAGGAGGTATTTTCTTTCATTGTAAGGTACAGTAAAGTTGGAGAAGTTGAGTGAAGAATCTAGTGTTTTGAAAATCTGTGTTGTGTTATTATTTTTTGAGTATTATTTTGAAAGGCATTTGGGCTACATCACTTCATAAAATAGGAAGTAATAAAAAAATAGATCCTACTTGAATGATTAAGGTTTCAAGTTTCATCAAACTCGGGGCATGCCTCTAATAGAAAATAGATCTTATTTGACTTTGGGTTCTGTATTATCATGGCAATGACTACCTTTTTTTAAGTTTTCCTTTTTCTAATAGGTAAATTTAATATTATTTGAAGAATAAAACTTTGAAATACAATCAATTAACACATCCATTACCAAAAGTTTCCTTTTTGGAAAAAATAATCTCATTGTTCAAAATCCTCAATTTTCATCAGGAATAGTTGTATAGGTTCTCTATACTTAACAAGAAAGCTCATAAGCATGCTTGATAGCTTCTACAACAAAGGCTTAGTCTCCTCTCATTTCATTGATGATGGGACAATATATATTGTTCACCAAGAGTAATTAGTGACATTTTTAATGTTGTAAATTTTCATTTTCTGACAACTCCTGGTACAACTTATTCAACAAGGAGAATATTGAGAAATTTGGTTGCCTCATCATTAGCCTACACAAAAAGTGAACCAAATTAACAAAGCTGGTATAGTGGAAAAGGTGTCACATGTTTATCTTGTGGATGTTAAGATCTCATCTATCTATCTATCATATCAAACACCTATTGACATCTTTTAATTTTAGGAAATGAAAACTTTTCTTAAAATTCATTACATGTCGAAGAGACCACATTTCTTTGAGAAATATTTAAAACAAAATTTTTATAAAAATTGAATGATATTTTTAAAAAATTAACTATAACTATTATTTTAGAATTTATTTTAATATGATATATTATTTATTATTTTTGATTGGTAAACAATTGAAGCCTAGATTAATTGTTGTTATTTATTGTAATCAACTTTTTTCTTTTTTCTTTTGTTGTGTTAAGTGAATTCAAACCGAAGACCTCCGATATAAGATGCTCAAAAGTTACCATTGCGTCGTAGGCTCTTGCCTAATAAATTATTTTGTTTATATAAAAAAAGTCAATGATTTTAGATAGGTAGATTATGTTTTATTAAATTCTTCTTTAATTTTAAAATAGTTAAAAATAAAGTTATCTCTCTAAAATAAATAAAGTAAATTTAGAGTTTCTAAATATTAAAAATCAAAATTATAAGCACGCGCACACACGCATGCACACACACGCGCGTGCACACACACACACAATTTCGAATTTATAAAAAATCACGTTTTTAAATTTTAAAATATAAATTTTTTAAATTCAAAAAATATTTTCATATTACAATTTAAAATAATTAAAATACTTATATATAAAATTTTTAATCATATTTTTAAATTTTAAAAAATGAAAATGAAAATTTTGATATGATTTTTCCATTTAAATGAAAAATGGTAATGCTTTGTAGAGTGATTATTTTTCTTGAAATTGCATTTAAGAAATGTTGGTGCCATTTTCTTCAAATGTGGAGCATTGAATTTAAGCACACAACACCCAACTATTGTTTCACTTTAGGATTGCATTTTCTATCTTTAATGACTAATTTATTTTTGAAAAAAAAACATGTTCTAAAATTTTCTATATGAAATTTTTGGATTTTCATAGGTTCATATATTACAACAAGAACTCAATTCGAGCTTGAGTCCCTCTCTTTTATAAGGATTCTGAAGCATAGCTTTATGATTTAGCTATAGTTATTATTAATAGAATTTTATTTCTATAACCATATAATAATAATAATAATAATAATAATAATAGAGATGCATGAGAGCATACCCCACGCTACTAATCAATATAATATTATCCAATCATGTGTATATATTTTAGACTTTTTGTTGGAGAAAATGTCAAATCAATATAAAATAAAATAAATGTAGTTTAGAATATAAAATATATATGTAAAAAATATTTTTCATTGTAAAATTTTTACTATGAAAGTGTTGTGAAATGTTCATGTAGGACATGTTTAAATTATTATTTTCTATTGACATTTAATTAAAAGAAAAAAACACTTGTTTTGATTGATCAACAAATAGCCAAAAAAGAAATTGCTATTTTTAAAAAAAAATTGATAAACGGTCAAGGCCATGATGATATATTATTATAGAAAAAATTAATTACAATAGCATTCCACCATTCAAACAGGCATTGGTAGGAAAGAACGGGGAAAGAAAACCTCCAGTCTAGCGTGAGACTATAGTCAAATATTATTACAGAATAGAAGGGGCATACCCTAGGCATAAAATCTAAAAGTACATTCCAATGAAGTATTTGATAACAACAAGACTAAAATACAATGCTTTGATCCACCTCTTCTCTTGACAAGAGATCCATCTTAAATATTCGAAGAGCCCAATGCATCCATCCCTGTCTAACTATCTAGCAAGCAAACTAGTTAATCCAGAAAAGAGATTAAATCTGTCTAAATCAGAGACAAACATGTTAGGATCCCAAGTGGATAATGAAGAAACTAACATACGCTAAAACCAAATTAATACAGCTAATGAAGAGTTGTTAAGCCTATTTTAAACAAGATAGTTAGAGGTGATATTAACCTATATATAAACTTAACATTGAGTCCTGGTTGCTGTCTAAACTAAAGTTCTGAAAACATCTAAATCCATCCAATAGAATGTACATAGCCTAAATCCTATTTAACAAATCAAACCAACATCGTCAATCCCATAAAAATATCAATTAGCTAATCTAAGAAACTTAACTAAATATATACAAGAGTTGAAAGAAAACCACGACACCAGAATTAGTAAAGAAACAAAAAATCCAACTGTAGGCCCTAATCAATCGAGATCATATTGACCGTCAACCACATTGCAATTACGTAGCTGAAACCCTTTGTCTTACACAAAAAATATCGAAGGCAAGGGAAAAATAATAGTGACCAGTCCACCATGATAATTGCCTAAACTCCCATTGACCAGGAGGAACAATATGCCTCCCCTTAAATGAAAGCAATCAAAAGCCTCCTTATTGTGGAACAATTGAAAAGAAAAGGAAAGTAGATATATCATGCTGAACTATCTATCTCAGAAATGGCTATTTACCAAATGATACTCTTGAAAAATAATTAAGATTACTATATGCTTAAACAAATAAACAAACATCATCTCATAGAATACTGGCAAAAAACCATAAATAGGCTACCTAACTATCATACATGCTCTATAATTTGAAAAATAGTAATCAAATCTGTGAGGCAAATAAATGGGCAAACAAAGCCATCCAATAATACTAATAATAGATTGTATTGATATGATCATATATCTATTTACATAACCATATTATAAGATGTAACAGTAGCTACCCACTTTCGATAACCAGGGTAATACAACATGTGTTAATACAACTAATAAACAATGATACTGTATCATTATAGTCTGTTACAAAATTTTATCAAAAATATTGAGGAATCTACCACAACATATGACCAAGGGAACCACCATCCAGAAGCCCTACTTTGGAAAAACCATAATGACCTCAGAGATGTCATTAGGGTTTTCCAAATGGAAGTTGGGAGGAAATTCAAATGTAGATTTAACCCTACTAGTCTTTTCTGTATTAGGAGTGGAAAAAATTAGGGCATCCAGATTATCAAATGATGTTCCAGGGTGGATGTAAGCATTGAAGACATTGAGGTATTCAGTAAGCCAGACCATGTTTTCCTCTGCCACAATACCCCTCCAATGCAGAAGAAACTGGATACTTATCACCATATTGGGCCATTCTTTGTAAAATGCAAGGTTCTCCCAAATGACTAGAGATGGGTGACAAAACACAACCTCTAGGTCTAGGTCCCTTGGTGGAAGAGCCATGTACTTCTCATGAAGTGGGATACAAAACTTGTTATTGATGCTCCTTATCGCTTGTTCGAGCCCCTTCCTCCAGGTTGGATGGAAAATGTCCTAGTAGAGGTGGATTATGTCATCATGCTCAACCCTAGCTCTTGCTAGGCAACCGATGAAGGATCCAATAATGTTGCTATTTTTCCTCCAGGTGAATTTGTAATCAAAGACTCCTTACCCAATTGCCTTGCTCATAACCATTCTTGTCATATTGTCCACCAGGTTCAAAAATCTATTCCAACACTTCGGTTTCACCTTGCCATGGAAGGCCATTGTGTGAGACTCCTTAGTATGGAAAACATGAAGATTGGACTCCATTGAAAATACACCAAAACCAATAAGCCACAAAAATGACAATAGCAGAACCCAACACCTGTCGAAATCGATATGGACACAATAGATGATACATGAATTGAATAATCCAGAAAATCTATCTATAAAAACCTAGTGTCATGATGACACAAACAACTCACTGCAAGAGAAAAACATGAAAAAGAAAATGCCCAACTTGGATCATGATTGCAAGACAATCAATGATCTTATCTTATGCAAAAAAAAAAATCACTGTCTAGACAAATCACATTATGAGAAGACAACTTAAAAGAAGGAAAAAAAACTATGAGACAAGCAAACCAATAAAAAAAAAAAAAATTAAAGAGAAATAAAATCAAAATATAAATAAAAGAAAAATAAAAATAAAAATAGAAAAGGAAGCCTAGGGTTAAGATATAGGTTAATAGGAAGACACTATATTACATTAATGATTTGAAGATTGACTCCATTTGCTCCTTTATTAGCTAAATGATCCACCTTTTGATTTCCTTCCCAAAATATATGATCTATTTGCTAGTTAGCAAGCCGGTCTAGTAGATTTAGGACCTCACCTAACTTTGAATTAATATCCAGTTGGGAGTAGTGCACTTTCTTAATGCATTTAGGATGATCTTAGAATCACCCTCTACGATGAACCTTTCCAGACCTAACTCATGACAAAGGAGACCTTTTTTTGAAGCCTCTAATTTAGCCAAATTGTTGGATGTAGGTCGAATCAAAGCGGCTTTCTTTGCAATCCATTTTCCACTATCGTCATTGATGATGTAACCTATCCCTACCATTCCTAGGTTGCCTCTAGTTGCACCATCAAAATTGAGCTTGAACCATCCATGAGGAGGGGGGCGACCATTTACAATTTTCTCTAGCTTCCTTACTTTTCTTAAGATAAACTAGAGGAGGATTGATTAGGTTTGACCAATTCTTCTTCATGAGACCATCCCAAAGAGAGAACGATCCTTCTTCTATCATAGACTTCCTGAGATGGGAGTTAATTACTTCCACAATGCTGGCCTCAATTTTTAAAACTAACTCTTCCTGTTTCATTTTGGAATCTCTAAAGATATGTTTGTTTCTCTCTTTCCAAATCTCCCAAGACACAATAGATGGGCCGATGTTCCAAAGTTTATGATAAATGCCTCTCACGATATTTATGGGCCATCCTCTTAGAAGATCACTAAAGGATTTTGGTAGGGGAGTGGACCATTCTAATCTAGATCGAAGCCATTCCCAACATGTTTGAGAAAAAAGACAGTTATATAATAAAAGATCTAGGTCCTCACTATAATGATTGCACAACAGACATCTAGAAGGACCTTGAAAACCCAATTTGTGAAGCCTTTCAATCGTCAAAATTTTATTTTGGGATGCCAACCAAAGAAAGAAACCAACTTTGGGAAGACGAGCAACATCCCAACAGAGTTTAAGAGGTATATCTACTTTCTCCCATCTTTGAGAATGTAACAAAGCCTTATAACCATTCCATACACTATATTTCCCATCATTCGAAGTAGCCCATTAAGTTCATCTTTCCTATCAGTATGCTTAATGTTCCTATTTACCAAAATCTTTTCATACACCTCTCTGGTTAGGGGATCTACGTCCTTCCTGTCCAAAGATTTCTAGACCCATCTAGAAGATCCTTTCAAAGAGATTTTAATCTTATAGTTGCTAACTTTGGGGCCCCATATGGAGACAAATTTCTCTTTGAGATCTTGAGGGAAGGATTTCAAAATAATTGGGGGATGACCATCCCAAGAATCCTCCCAAAATAAAGCCTAATCTCTTGAACTAACATCCCAGGTTAGAAACTTACTAATTAAATGTTGACACTTTATCATAAAATTCCAGCTTTCAGATCCTCTAGGTAGGTTTTTCATTCTAAAGATGGATAAAGGATCTTCTGTGTTAAGATATTTATTATAAAATATATTGGCCCATTTGTGATTCCTTTCTTTGTACAGGCACCAAATCAGTTTTGCACCTGAGGCTTCATTTTGCCATTGCAAATTTTTAATTCCCAAACCACCCATGTCTTTGGGTTTACAAATGTTCTCCCATTTAATGAGCCTAGTTTTTAATCTTCCTAACAATCCTTCCAGAGAAAATTCCTAAGCTTAGTTTTGAATTTACGAAGATTACTCTTGGAAAGAGGGAGACATGAAAGATGGAAGGTAGGAATGGCAAATAAAACAGATCTGATTTTTGTACTCTTACCTACCTTGGAGAGCCATTTGACTTTCCAGCTCCCAATCTTAGCATCCAATTTATCTAAGGTATTGCACCAAACCTTGCTAGACTTCGATCTATTTTCCAAAGAAATGCCTAAGTATTTACACAAAAACTTCCCTTTTTTATAACCCATAATACTACAAATTTTGTTTTCTACTTCTTTCTTAGTGTTCAGGAAATAAATCTTAGATTTGAGCACATTTACTTTTTGGCTAGATGCTCCCATATATGAATTAATGATGGCTTTTAGCCTATATGCTTCTGTCACTGTGCTTTTGCCTAGTAGAATTGTGTCATTTGCATATTGTTGATGCATAATATTGGGAATGTTTCTAGCAACTATAATACCTGAGATTTGCTAAGTGTTGTAAGCATGCAACAAAGCTCTCCCAAAGGCCTTTTCCATAATAATATATAAGGAAGGTGATAACAGATCTCCTTGTCTAATACCCCTGTAAATTTCAAAAAAACCTTCTGGCATCCCATTGATCAAAACTGAAACTTTGGGGGTTGAGATAAATTTGAAAATGAGATTGATCCACTGCCACAAGAATCCAAATGACTCAAGGACCTTACATAGGAACCACCAATCAACCATGTCATAAGCTTTTTGAATATCGAGTTTCATGAACATGCAAGGTTCCTTGCTTTGACATGCCAAATGAATGGTTTCTTGGATAGTGAGGATACCATCAAGGATTGACTTGCCCAGGACAAAGTCGGATTGTTCCTCGGAGATCAGCCTTGGAAGGAACTCCTTGAGCCTATTGGCCAATATCTTTGAGAAAATCTTATACATAGTGTTACAAAGGGAGATAGGTCAGAAATCCCCAAGAGTCTCAAGTTCAGACTTTTTGTGTATCAACGTGAGAAAGGAGTGATTGATTTCTACTAATAAGACACCACCATTTCTCGAGGCCTCAATTGCTTTCTAGAGATCTTCTCCGATAATATCCCAACATTTCTGAAAAAAGAAAGCCTGAAAGTCATTAGGGCCTGGGGATTTATTAGGTTCATATTAAAGATGACTCTTCTAACTTCTTCTAAAGAAATTGGTTTATTCAAAGCCTTATTGTCCTTAGGAGTAATTAATTTTGGGATAAATTTGAGTAGTTTAACTTGCTCCTCTCTATTTGACCCTTCATAATTGTTTAAAATCTCTTGAAAGTGCGAGACGATGATGTCTACAATTTCACAAGGATTCTTAGTCCGAACACCTGATTGATTTTTGATACTAACTATTCTGCTCTTTGTCCTATTATATAAAGTGGAATTATGAAAAAAATTGGTATTCCAATCCCACTCATCTAACTATTTCTCTCTCAAATTTTGTCTCCAAAATGTTTCCTCTTTGGATAATATATCCTCCTGTTTAGTGAGTAATTCTTTTTCTAACAAATAATGTTCATTATTCATACCTAATTTAATAACTTCTAGATTTAAGTTGCTGAGTTTCTCTTCAATGTCACTTTTTTCTTTGAAGATATTGTTGAAATGTTCTCTATTCCATTTGAGTATTCATTCTTTGAGAAATTTCATTTTAGAAACAAAAGTAAACATTTTGGAACCTTTGATTTTATCTTGCTCCCACTATTCCTTAATATTTTTGATAAAATTAGGATCTTGGAACCACATTTTCTCACATTTGAATGGGTTCCTAGCGGGTTTGCTAGATTCTACCAATTCTAATCAGATAGGATAGTGATCTGACTCGACAATAGGCAATATAGAAGAATGAATGTTAAAATTATTTGTAGCCAGACCACCTTAAAAGAAAAACCTATCTAGTTTCTTTGCAATGTACACAAAATCATTCCTCCTATTATTCCAAGTGTAAATCCCATTATTGATAGGAATATCAATTAGGTTATGACACTCACACCATGCTTTGAAATCCAATGAAGATTGGGGAAGATGTCTAATGCCTCCTATTTTTTTAGAAAGATCTAAAACAATATTAAAATCACCACCTATAATAAGAGAACTATCCTCTAAACTATGCATGAACATATTGATTTCATTCCAAACAATTTTCTTCCCTACATGACTGGTAGGACCATATAAGTTAATTAAAATGAATTGAAGATTAGATTTCAGACTCTGGACCCTAACACTAATCCAATTATTACTACAATTTAGATAGTCTATGCTAACTTTCCTAGGGTTCTAGAAAATACCTAAACCCCCTGAAGTACTAGCTGATTCCTGAAAAATGGAGCCCCATAAACCAAGCATTTTGTCTAGTTTCACTCCTTTTGTCTTATCCAATTTTGTTTCTTGTACCAAAATAATATCTGACTCAAATATCTTAAGGTTATGTCTTAATAACCTTTTTTGCTAGGGGCATTTAAACCCCTAGCATTCCAAGTAGTGATCTTCATGGCTCTTTGGGAAAGCACTTCCCCTTCCCGATGTTAAATAACTGATCTATCTTTTGTTGTTCTCTGCTAAGACCATCAACTTCCTTGAGTTCCTTCAAAGATCTTTTGCCTCTTCTACCTTTGACTTTTCCATATTTGGGAGAGAACAGACCTTCCTGATTCATCTGGATCCCTAGATGTTCTATGTCAATATGAGCACCAACAATTTTATTGCAGACCTTTCCTTCCGACTCATCCTTTTCAAGTTCTCTAAAGATCTAACTCATTATGTTTGAGTGATCTCTTGTTTCCTCCGCTTCACCATCTATTATACTATCCCTATTATCTTTATGTTCTGAAGGCACCACCCTAGCACTAAACTGATTCTGAACCAAGTTATTATCTTCAGGCTCAATGTTTTGAATATCTCGTCTCAAATCCCCACATGTATAGTTATTCCCACCTAGTTTAAGAATCCTCTGAATCAAATCCTTCTTCTAAATGTCTGTATTGTTATCAATGTCCTCAGGATAGAAGATCTAAATTAAATCATCCGTTAACTGATCAATACACTCATCTTCTAATTCTTGCATTGCCAGATTTGGATCTAAAATATTATCCTTGTTTAGAAAGTTTTGTAGCTCTTTTGCCAAGGATATTTCTTCATTCTCAGTATTTCCATCTGCATCTACCTACTTACCAACTAGGGAAAATGATGAACTAGCATTAGCTGATGGAGTCTGCCAGAACTTGGATGATTTATGAAATTTCTCTTTTTGAAGTGATGTTATACTATCCCTTGAAACCTACAACTAACTTCCCTCCCTTTTCATTACTTCCTCTAGGGTTGAGTTAATTCTTTCATAGCTAGAGTTGACTCAAAGAGCATGGAGTTTTCTAGATCCTCTATTTTCTCTTTACCAAAGTTCCACAATGCCTTTTGCTGAGTAGGTGATAACCTTCTATCTAGATTCTCCTTAGTTGAGCAATTTGAATTTTTATCTGGAGTAATTTCGATGATAGATGAATATGATTCCTGCTGAATATCTTCGATAGTGCTTAATAAATTCATTCCCCTTTCGCTAGAAGCTGAGTGATCCTAAATACAACTTGGCTCAATCATGCTCTTAACCTTGCCATCATCTTTTTTGAAATTATGCTTTGCTCTGAAACTCTCTTTGAACCTTCTTGTCTTTTTTTGGATCTTCATTTTATTGTGGACTTATTCCCATGAGTCATTCTAGGACTCTTCCTCTAATCAACCACAATAATTGATTTGTATTTTAATTTATTTTTTGGCATATTATTATTTTTATCCATGTCTTCCCTATCAATCTGCAAAGGATCATTTGATTTCTCATTGTTATGATCTTTCAGTGTGGAAGTTTCTAGATTTGAGTGCCTTTGTTTAAATTTCTTCTTCTGAATTCTTATCTTGAGAAACTTGCTGCTGAAGTCTAAAGTAAGTAGTAGAGTTTTGAATCGGATTTTTCTATTATCATCTAGCCTGATGATTTTGAATATTTTCCGCTCAAATGTCTGAAAGTTTAAATCATAACATGCTCTATTTGTTTCCACCTTCCTATGTAATTGAAATGGTTAATTAAACTTGGTTCTGATGAGCATATTCACATCATTGTAGTACTTAAAGGAGGCATCAACACCTATGAGCTCTCCTAATGCAAACCCTAAAGACCTAAGGATCTCTACTTGATTCAATTAAGGTAGTAAGGATTGAATGCAATACCATGATGAACACATAATCTTTAACCCTTCTAAATTAAAATTTGGCTTCCATGCCACAAAATTGATAGTAAAACCATTAGAAAAACACTCAAATACATCAATAAACTCTTTTTTAACATATTCATCCAGACACCGTAGAAAAATAATCTTATCCAAAAAGTGAGAAATTCTTACTTGTTCTTTGCAGTTGTCTTCTAACCAATCTGATAGAAGACATAGATCTTCCTTCATGCCATTCCATATTACAAAAATTCCCACTTCTTGACAATTACACCATAAATCTTCAATTTCCTCATTGGCTATGATGATGGGGTTAAATTCATCTTTTGAATATACCTGTGAGCCTGGCTGACCCTTAAGGTTTGGTGGAGCTATAGAGGCCTCAACCACATGGTGATGGTGCGAAGGAGTATATAATCTCAGATAAGGCCCCCCAGGGGCTGCATTAGACCTAAAACTAGTGGAATGCAATGGGTTGATAGTTTCTAACACATTGGTTCCTACTAGATGAGATGGTGATTTGCATAGACAAGGGTGAGCATACTTTGTAAGCTTAAAAATCCTAATCTGTTCATCCAAACTGTTAATGGTAAAAAAGGATAGAGGTCGCAAGTTACCTAATATTCCTAAAGTATTGAGATTGAGATTGAGATTGCCTTGGGAGATCTTAAGGTTGGGGACCCATATATTTGATTCCTTTTTCTAGGAAATTGACTCATGGTGGATATGCCTGTTTAGACGTTCTGTATCTTCTAGTCCATCCAAAATTGAGAATCTATTTTTTGTTTTGATCGAAATGTTAATGTTGTTCCAATGAAAAGCCAAGGGTTGGGATCTACATTGATCTTTCCAAGAAAACGTTGATAGTCTACCTGCTACATGGACTTTAGGGTTTTTGTTTTTTTGCCCGCAAATCAGCTCGCAAGTCTACTCTACTTTTTTCACTCTAAGACCAAATTTTTCCATTTTTTACATAGAAATTGCTAAATTTAAGTAATAAACAAATGGATAAAAAAATAAAATTATAAAATTTACTATAATAATTTTATTTAGACATTATCTTATGCACACGCATGCACACACACATATTTTAATGATAGAAATATAATATTAATTATATATTACTATATCTTTATATGAAAGTCCTAAAGAACTTGAGCCTTAAGACTTAATCATTATATATAATATTTAAAAGATTATGAACTAAGTGCATCTTATTTACCAATCTACTATGAAATGTCTATTTTATATTTTGCATAATGTTTAAGAAGAGTTTCTATAAAATAAAATAAAATAAAAAATTGATATAGCAGATTGTGGTTTTACTATAAACATAAATCATCTTATGTTAGGAGATATCTGAATAAACCTTATATATCCCTCATAGAAACTTTTGAAACTCATTACCCTACTTATTATACAGAATTTAGAAAATAACATATGTTAGGCAAGTGTCTAGTTTTGCAGTAGCGAGCATGTGTTAACATATTAGACAAAGAGTTCGAAGGAGAGTGTTGTGTTATTCCTTGGAGTTCTATAATAATGGGCAAAGCTATAAAGTTCCCTTGAAGGGCATGGGAAGAAGCATTTCAGGTTTCTCCTTCTCTTGCAATTACATATAAGAAAGTGAGACAAGATAGAAAGAAAAAAAGGCCAAGAGAAGAAGCATAAAACTTTTCCTGTTGTAGATAGATTTATTTCTTCTCCACAACATTTCACACACCCATTTCCTATACTAAAGAGGGAAAGTTGCTCAAAGAAATTAATGTGGCTTAAGGACAAAAAATAAAAATGACATAGGAGGGGGAGGGTTTAAGGACAAGAATTTTGTGGGATTGGCAGAATTGAAGAGGGAAAGTTGCTCAAAGTAATTAATGGGCCTTTTTTCCCCCTCTTTTTAGAGGGTTGTTTTGCTCAGAGAATAAATAGTTCAACTGCAAAAACAATGTGTGTATTGTGAGATTTTTAATTTTTGTTCAATTATTTAAGTTTCAATTTTCATTCAATTATTTGAGTTTTTTCAAATTTTCTTCATATTTTTACAGGGTTTGTTTTTGTTTTGATTCATCTAACTTCTGGTTTGTTCAACAAACATATGCTCTAGCCCTCCCAAATTCATACAGGGTGGAGAAGGCTTGTCTCACAACCAAGTTGATATAGGTGAGAGTGGCAATTATACAAGATGCTAAGAGAATAGATTGCTATAATTGAAGGGAGTGAGAAGAACTGACAGAGGGATTTAGGCTAGGGAATGTATATATGGATTTTGGTATATATACATTATGCATATACATGTTTACATGGTGTGCACCTCAGGGTCAGAGGATATACTAAATGAAAGAATGACATTGAATGTGCATATTGTACAGATGGGCCAAGGGGTGGTGTTTATGCTGCAACTAGCAAATTCACTTTAGAATTTGACGTCATTAAGAACTTGACACCATTGAGAATGCATTTGATTCTGTAGGCATCGTAATGAACTGAGAAAAATATGTTGCAATACCCCTCCTTTACTACCATTGTAGACTTAGTTGTTAAATTTCTATATGACTCTTCTATAGATAGGTTAGCCCTTATTTGATATTTGAAATATAATACTTTGGTATGTTGATTAATTGATTATGTCAGGTTGTAACAATTTCTTACTTGCAGTGATGATGCTTTAATTGCTCTTAGTTAGTTAATAAAATTAATTTTATGATGATGCCATATGGTGTGTCTTAGAAAGATGTTTATTATGTCCTCATGATGATGAGATATTCTTATTAGAATATGATGTTATTTATTTTTACGATTTACTATTATACTTACCCCATACTTGCATGTGTATGGTGTGTGTCTATTTTACATTTATGTTTGATGTGTCTAATATGGTTGAGGGAGGGAGTCAGAGTCACCTACTAGTCAAAATCTACACAATATGCTACTCCCCACCATTGTCTATTTAGCTTAGATATATATGCACATGTACATGCTTGTCTTTTATATAGATTTGCAGGCATTGGACATCGACTTCCCTAAATTGTCAAGATGAGTGTGCCCTATTGCAATAACTCAATTGTAAGAATGGGAAGATAATGTTCAAGTCTAATCCCAACCATAACCTAATTACTTGTCCTAAGAAGGAGGATATGTATTGACTTTCCAACCTTTTTTAACCCATGAGTTTATCTTTGCCCATGTTGTTTAATTTTTGAGTTTTTGTCAGTTTTGGTAATGTTGCTTTTATGTGGATTTGGCTATGTTATTTATTTGTTAATGATTTAATTACAATATTTGGGTTAATCATATAATATTGAGAATTATTAAATACTATTTGATTAAAAGGAAAATATTAAAATATGAGAATATTTAATTAATTGAAAACTAAATAAATATTTATTTTAATTTAAAAGACTTAATTTGGAAGTCTACTTTGGAAAATTGGTTAAAGAGAATTAACAGTGTGATGATATTTAGGCAAGAGCCTACAACACATCAGTAAATTGCAAGCCTCTCATTGGGGAGGTCTTGGTTTCGAATCTACTCATGATTAACACATAATAATAACTAATCTTAATAATAATAATAAAATAGCCCAGGCTTCGGCCATTTACCTATCAAAATAAAATTAAATAACATGATGATATTTAATTAATTAAAAATTAATTAAATATGTGCTTTAGTTTAAAAGATTTAATTAAAAAGTCTATTTAAAGAAGTTGGATAAAAAGAGAATTAAAAGATAAAAGGTTTAATATTATTTTATTATAAATATTTAATTAATAATAATTAAATTAGAGTTGTATTTAAATAATAAAATTTAATTATTATTAATTTAAATAATAAACTACCTTTAATTAGTGCAAGCACTAATTAATAAAGTGGAAGAAATTAAAATAAAAGAATATTTTAATTAAAAATTTCTTGAAGTGTGCATGAAAGGATTAAACAATTAAAATATTTATAATTTTAATAAAGTTAGTGCCTTTTGAAAAATGGGGGAATAGAAACCCTAGTAAGGGTTATAGTTCTATATTAGAGAGTTTGTAGTTCATTTGAGGGACACAAGTTTTGGGGAGCAAAAAAAAAAAATTGGAATTGGAGCTAAAGAATTGTTGAAAGTTTCAGAGGGTTTGGGAATTGCATGCATTACAGGTTGTCTCAGATTTTAGTTGTTGCTTTGAAGAAGGCTTTGGAAACCCATCGTAGAATTTTATTAAAAGATATGTCTACTTTGTGTCTTTCTAGATGCTTGCATAATGCTTTTTACTTTATTGTATTGATACATTGTAGATTTTATAAAAGAAAACTTATTGATCAAGAAAACTTGACTGAGAAAATTTGTAGAAAAATCTAGAAAATTACTGACATTATTCTTTTAAAACCCTTTCTACTATAGAGAAAATTCAATTATAGATAACTAGAAGAAAACAACAAATTTAACAACTAAGGTTTCAACTTTAAATTTGTCATTAGAACTAAGTAATTATCATGAATTTTCTGAATAAAGATAAACATTCTTCTTATATCTAAATAAATTAATTACAAAATTTATTGAGAAAACAAAAGATTATTTGAGAGGAAAGCATGTTGTAACTAAACTTATATATCCATGTGAAAATAAATATATTAAAGATAAAAACTAAGTATATTATGGGCGCATGATTTGAGAGATCAAAGACATGTGAAAATACTAATTGCATGTTTATTTTTATTTTATAAAAATATAATATAATTTTATAATGTTCATTTTAAAATTTTTTAATGATTGATTATTAATTTCATAAATTTTAAAAATTATTTAATTTTTAAAAAATATTATTTAATTTTTAAAAAAATATTATTTATTTATTTTGAAAATTAAATACATAAATACCATTTATTTTCTTTATTTTCTTATAAGTGGATTTGTAATATCAATTACTTTTAAAACTCTTAGTGGGATACGACTATTGGAAATAATTGATTAATTGTGTATTGTCTTTGATGTTACACAAAATGTCACATCATTGTCAGTTAGTGTATGCTGAGTTCACTCAGGCATTGAAGATAGTTTCCTATGTCTACCGAGCATTCCAAATTTTGCCTAGTTTAGAAGATAATGTTTATCAAGTTCAGTTGGGCGACAAAGGAAAGTGTTAATCAAGCTCACTCAGTTAATGAAGGAAATGTTGGATGGAACCAGTGTTAACAAAGCTCAATCGATTACCAAACTTTGTGAATATGCAGTGTTGACCAAGTTCACTTCGTTAACACAAGAAAATTGCTTTGAGTTAGTATCTATCGAGTAGGGTTGACTAGTGAAGGATTTTCTTATTTTAGCATATTGAGTTCAATTGAATTGTTTGTTCATTCTAACTGATTGAGAAGATGAATATTAATAATTCTAAGTTGTATTGAAGACGATTTGATAATGTATAAGGTACAAGTATAAGGTTGAGTTGAGGATTGAATGTGTGGAACATAATTGAAGATTTGATGATGCTTAGAGGAAGCAAATTAGAATGATAAGCATAATATCCTTGGTGAGCTGCAAAGATACATTCAATCAAGAAGGATCAAGTATACAAGCCAGAATTGAGAATTGTAATAACAAATTCAGTTGCATCAAAAATCAAGTCATCTCATTGTTACTCTCTAACTGTTGTAACAGTGATCTAAATCTCTTAACAAAGTTGGCTTAACAACTATTTGTAAATCCTCTAACAAGGTGGCATTTCTATTGAAGTCTCTAAAGACCACTAACAAGGCTACTCCTAACAGGGTGATTAAATCCTCTAACAAGGTCACACCTAACAATGTATTTTGTAACCTTTAACAGGGTTGGCTCCTAACAGGGCTCACTTCATAAGAGTGAAAATTAGTAACTAGTTGTAGTTGGTGGTTTTTCCCAAATTGGGTTTCCACATTAAATCTTGGTGTCAATTATGTTCATGCTATTTATTTTATGTGTATGCAAATAAGTTTTAGATTAAGGTAAAAATAAGTTTTGAAGGGACACAAAATTCTCAACAGAAAATCAAAAGATAGATAATTAAGCACAACTAGGTTTTACAAGGACTTGAAACTTGTAATATGAAAGTAGCTAAACTAGGTTTTATAGGGACCTGAAACCACAAAATAGGACCAGAAAACAAAACTAGGTTTTACAAGGACTTGGAACCTAGAGTTTGAACAAACAAAAGAAAAAACCAACTAAAAAACCCAAACCGAAGCCCAGTATCTAGAACCACCAGCAACAACTAAGTTAAAGTAAGATTAATCAAAGATAATATCTTAATATTTTCATGATAACCATTTTTCAAGTTATTTCAGTGATTACCAAGTTACAACATTTGTTAATGTAAACCAAGTGCCTTTGTATTTGCCGAGTTACAATAGAGTTTAGATTTGTATTGGCATCTATGGGATCTAGGATTTATGTTTTTGATAATTTATTCACCCCTCCCCTCTTAGTTAATCCTATTATATTTCTAACAATTGTTATAAGATATTTTGGTTCTTGTAGAGAAGGTTTCAAGGACCTAAGCTAAAGATCAGGATGTCTTACAGATGAGAGATTCCCAAGTTGAACAGAGACAACTTTGTAGTATGACAAGGACTTATGAGGTTACATTTGGTAACTATCAGTGATTCAGGATGTAAATATC
Organism: Cupressus sempervirens; assembly: GCA_028749045.1. Lineage (NCBI taxonomy): Eukaryota > Viridiplantae > Streptophyta > Pinopsida > Cupressales > Cupressaceae > Cupressus > Cupressus sempervirens. The sequence goes on from CM053783.1 coordinate 714,692,338, forward strand.
TTGACAATGAATACAAGAATCCTATTGGAACATTATCAATTGAAGAAATCGTTGAAAAGAAAAATCATAACATCATGATGATAGACATTGCTTCTATTCTTAATTATACTAAATTTGTTGAAGTTAAAAGTTGCACTACAACTTATGATATGTGGATCAAACTAAAAGCCATCTATGGAGGAGATGATAATTTAAGAAGAGATAAAGCTGAAAGTCTCAGAGGATAATTTGATTAGATGAAGATGAGAGAAGATGAAAACATTACAAAATATGTTGAGAGAATTAAAGCAAGTGTGAGCACAATCAAAGCATCTAGAGGAGACATTGATGACAAAATACTTGTAAGGTACTTAGAAACATTCTTCCTATATATGCAATTAGAGTTTCTATTATTCAAGAGATGAGATGTGATCCAAATAGAAATATAACTTTGGATGCTCTAGTTGGAAGATTGACAACTTAAGAATTGGATAACTATGATAGCTATGTCCCTAGTTCCAAAGGTCTTGAGTTTGCATTTGAAGCCACACTTTCACTCAAAAAAATGGTATGAAATCAAAATCCAATATATTAGAAAGTGAAGAAGAGGAAGAAAGTTCAGAAAATGATCTTGAAGTTGTTGAAGCCCTACTTGTAAGGAAATATTCCAAAGGTAGAGGAAAGTACAAAGGTAAGATTCCTCTATTCTATTTTTATTGTGAAGAATTTGGTCACATAGCTGCAAAATGTCCCAATAAAGAAAGCAAAGAAGAAAATAAAAATAATAAGTTGAAAGGAAAGAAAGAATTTAAGAACTAAAAAGGCTACAAGGACAAAGGTAAGAAATCCTTTTTTATGGCTAAAAATTCTAATAATAGTGAGATAAAATGGTATATATTGTTGTAAAAGATGAATTTGATGATGAAGGAGATAAAATAACACTTATCTCCCATGTTAGAAAAAATGATATATGGATTATTGATAGTGGTTACTCGCATCATATGATTGGTGATAAAACAAATTTTGAACACATGGAACATTATGATGGTGGTAGTGTGAGATTTGGAAACAATGAACCATGTTGTGTAAAGGGAAAAGGTTGTATCTCATTAACCAATGAACATAGATGTGACAATTCTTATTGGGTTTAAGGACTACGACATAATTTATTGAGTATGGCACAATTGAACAACATTGGATACAAGTTAGAATTCATGAATGGAAAGGCCAACTAGCTAGATATAAAAGGTAATCTAGTTGGGTTTGGAAAACAAACAAAAGGTAATCTATTCTACCTAGATCTTAGTGAAAGTTCATGTTTTATTGCTCAAGTAGAAGAAAGTTGGTTATGACACAAAAGATTATGTCATGTGAACTTTGATTATCTCATCAAGATATGAAAAAATAAAAGAGTAAGAGGTATTCCTAATATGAGGAAACCTGATATGGGTCTATGCAAAAATTGTCAAATTAGTAAGATGGTAAAAACTAGTTTCAAAAGCAAGAAATATCATTATGAAGAAGTCTTAGAAATTGTACATATAGATTGATGTGGACCTATTGAAATAGAACGTTATAGTAGAGATAAGTTTTTCTTTCTTTTTGTTAATGATTATGCTAAAATGATGATTGTAATATATCTAAAAGAAAAGTTTGAGGCATTCTAAAAATTTAAGTGGTATTTGGCAAGAGTAGAGAAAGAAACTGGAAAGAAGCTGAAATGTTTGAGATCAAACAGAGGTGGTGAATTCATTTCCAATGAGTTCAATGAATTCTCCATTGAAATGGGAATTAAGAGACATGTATCATCCCCTGGTACACCACAAAAAAATGTTATGGCTGAAAGAAGGAACAAATCCATCATGGATTGTGCAAGAACATTGGTGATAGAAAAGAATGTTGCAATCAAATATTGGAAGGAAGCAATTAGTACTACAGTGCATACCTTCAACATAGTACATTTGAAGGAAGACTTAAATCAAATTCCTTATGAACTATGGTATGGCTATAAACCTAATGTAAGTTACTTGAAAGTATTTGGTAGCAAATGTTATATCTTGAAAGAATCCATAAAGGTAAATTTGATGTCAAAGGTGATGAAGACATATTTCTAGGATACTCCTATAAAAGTAAAGCATACAAATGTTTGAATTTGTCTACTCATAAAATCATCGAAAGTGCAAATGTGAGAATTGATGAGTTTGCAAAAAAGAGTGAAGAGGAAAGTAGTAAAGAACCTAAGGATTATAGAAGGTTTGTGTATTATGACCCTAATACATTGCCAAATCTATCTAGAAGTCAGAAAGCTTCACCTCCCAAGTCCCCAAAATCTCCAAAAGCTACTAAGTTGCAACTAGTGCAACCCAAGTCATAGTCTAAAGGACTCAATTCACAGTTAGAAGATACCAAATCGCTGTAGAGAAACTTAAGTTTGATGGACCTGAGTCATAGATAGTGGGACCCGAGCTTAAAATAGAAAATCATGAAGCGGTAAAAAAAAAAAAACTCCAAATCTAAAGAATTTGTGTTAGAAAGATATGTCAGAAGGCATCATGCACCTGATCAGATCATTGAAGACAAGTTAGATAGAACAATGAGAAGAAACAAATTGAAAGGTACATGTTTGTGTTGATCTTAGATTGGTTTTGACAAGTGAGTGTCAACACACTTAAGCCATTTACTTAGTTCATGTTGAACTAGTAGTATATGCCAAGTACAACATATAAAAAATAGACCATGCTGAGTCATAGTGAGTGTCGAGTCACTCATGTGTTGAGTCACTCAAGTGTCGAGAAGATAGTATATGTCGAGTGACATAGGAGCTGAGTAAATAGTGGATGTCAAGCAATATAGGTGCTGAGTCACAATAGAAAGATTAGTATATGCTGAGCATCAGAGACTTCAGATGTCGAGTAAGACAATTTTGACATTTTTTTTGTAAAGGTACAAACAACTATGCAAACCATTTTTGAGCTGACTTAAGAATTAATTTTTAATATTTTGGAGATAAGGATGAACCTCTAGTTGGATTCCATGTGCAATTACATGTAATCAATCAGAAAGTAGGAAGGATTAAGTGGCAAAATGGATGAATCTCAGTTGTAGATTCATACCTAAACCTAAGCTACCAAAGTCTTCTTAAGGAGAATGAAACCCTAAAATTTCTATGAGCATGTGCGAGTGTTGAAGGAGTGGACATGATAGTTTGTATGCAAAAAAAAGCATTCATGGTGACATAGAAGTTATGAAGTGAAACTATATTGCGGAATTAGTCAGAGTAGAACAAAGGATAAGGAAAAGGATACAACAAAGAGATTTGATCAAGAAGGATCAAGAAAAAATTGTTTAGAGGTGATCTGTTATCAGGAAAGCAAGTGTTAATCGTAGGATCTATGCTAAGACATTCTAACAGGTGATTTCAGTTAAATCTCTTAACAAAGTAGTCCTAACAGGCTGCATGAAATCCTTTAATAGGGTGCTTACTTAGTTGTAAGTTAAAGTCCTTTAACTAGGCACACTTCTAATAGGGTGTTGAAATCCTCTAACAAGGTGAGACCTAATAGTCTTTGTAAGCCTTTAATAGGGCAAACCTTTCACAAGGTAGATTAAACTGCTGATTCACCCCCCCTTAGAAGTTTATCTTTCCTATTGTAATTCCAACAATTGGTATCAGAGCCTAGTTCTCTGAAAGAGAAGCTTTGCAACTTTGAGGAAAGATCTTGAAATTGAAGTCTAGAAATTGGGAAATATTATTGAGAATCAAAGAATTGAGAGACAACTCATTCTACATAAATTGGATGAAGTAAGAGAAGAACTAAAGAAGTCGTTGAAGAGAAGGAAATAAATTGTTATTGCAAAAAATGACACACAATATAAAGAGATTGACACTACCAAGCTATTTACCAATCTAATGAATTTGATGTAACAATTGCAAATCTAATGGAAAAGAGTAGAGTCCAATTTGAGGAAATTAGAAATCTCGAGTTAGAATAAGAATCACAACCCATACTGTTATGTGAGGAAATTGAACAAAAGAAGAAAGCTATGGAAGACAAAGCCATGATTGAAGAAGACAAAAGAATTCTGGCCAACAGATTGGAAGAGAAGTCAACAAAGCTAACCAAGATTTCCAATATGCAATTGGATACTCTAAGTCAAATGATGAATGCCAACTATGAGTTAAATGTCAAATACATCGAGATAACTATATTGAAGTTGCAGAATGAACAATTGCAAAGTGATCTAAAGAGAGAAAATGAATCTGCTAAAAGTTTCAACAAGCCAAATGAAGCCATCAAATACTTTGAGCAATTATTGAGATACCCTAGATCCAATAATGACAAAATATGGACTATGATATACAAGTATTAAAGAAGGAGAATCGTGCAAAAGTGTAGATGAAAGGAACAACAAAGGTAAGAACTCAAAACCTACTTGTCATAATTGTGGTATGAAAGGACATATTGCTAATGTGTGTAGGAGCAAGACTATAAATCATAATTTTAATCCCAAGAACATGATTCATTGTCATAAGTGCAACAAGAAAGGTAATCAAGCACATGAATACAAAACCAAGACCATGCATACACAAAGATTTGAAGGTAATTGCTACAACTATCAGGAGTATGGACATAGAGCTTTTGAATGCATATCTAGAGCCATATGCTCATCAAACAGGTAAGCAAAGGTATGAAACAATGACAACTCTTATAACTAGGATTATAATACAAGATATAGCTGTCATTATTGTCAAGAATATGGACATGTTCTTGAAAATTGTATTAGGACACACTTCAGTGGTAACTACCAAAAGTGGTTGAGTCAAACCACATGTTTCAGCTATTTGAAGACTGGTCATATCAGTAGGCATTGTCCAACAAAGTTAAAGGCACCAGATTGTAAATTTGATAAAGGCAAAGGCCAGGCAAATGTTCAACACATCAAAGATGAGATGAATCAAACATGGAAAGAGAAAGAGGATTGCAACACATCAAATGGAGAAGGGATCACTTCACCCAATGGGTTAGGTGATCACACCTTATCAAAATAGGCAATCAAAAGGTATGTGGGACTGATATATAAAAGTTATATCAGACATCAGTTCCAAAAGATTCTAGCAGTGAAAGGACTATATTAGCATAAATAAAGATGAAAGATTTCATTAGGAATTCAAGATAAATCTTTGAGTTATTGCTGAGAATGAAAAGTTTCCTATATGTGTCGAGCAAAATGATAGAAGATGCTAAGCTATCAGACTAGGTAGTTGATGCTAAGCTCGTAGTGTTTGTCAAGTGATGAAAATGTTAATGGATGTCGAGTGAGCTTGAAATTGGTTGATGGAAAGCTCATAGCTATGTAAGAACTCAACATTAATTACAAGATTTTCAAAGGGTATTTGATCAATTTTAGCTCATTCTTCATCATTTCAAATTTGAGAAAGAGCAAGCATAGTAGAAGGCAATCTAGAAATGTATTCCAAGTAGTTACAGAAGATTCCAGCAATGATCTCACACTCATTCATTAGATTTCATAAGGTATTTATCAAGAGCTGAGCTATGTAGTTTTAATTTTTGTAAACCATAGTTTCACATTATGGCATTGATTTTGAAGAATGTAGAGGGAAAGGAAATTTTGAATGTTCAATTAGTAAGTAATGAAGTCAAGTAGCCCATTTTCAAAGCAATTCCTAATATTTCTTATAAGAAAGACCCTTCTGGTGCATTGTCAATGATTCCACTGAATGTGATAATGATATAAGATGTGAGAAAATGTTACAACTATAAGATAGGAAGCATTGGGGATATCAAAATTAGGGAAGCCTAAAAAAAACTCTATGACAATGATGTTTTGAAAGAAGAATTCAAAATTTTGAGAGAAAAGGATTAACACAAGCCCTAAAGTTTCCAAATGTATTCAAGACAGAGTGGATTAGGATAATGCTTGGCTGAACTCATGATGGTTCATTATGGCTAGACAATGGACCTATTAGAATTACTAAAAGAATAATCCATAGGGTTACTGGTTACCCAATCCTAGATTGACCTAAGACACTGAGAAGTGATTCGAAGGAAGTGATTGAAAAGAATAGTGGAGTTGTCTATAACAAGAGAGGCATGACAATAGACACAATCATTGATCTTGTTATAAAATTTGTTGTAAGGGTTATATCACACAAGTTCTATCAATCTAGTAGATTGAATAGTGTGCCTTATATAGATGTAGATATTGGATACAAGATTGTCAAGAAAGATCAGACATATGATCTATTAGAGCTACAATTGCAACAATTGATGGAGAACCTTGGAGCAATCAGGAAAACTAAGAGTGCACACTGAAAATTTGGCTCTATATTGATTTGTATATTCTTTTATGTACAAAACAAATTCCCCTCATTTGGTACTATGGGATGGAAAAAAATAGATCAATAGCTGTACGGCTTAGTGAATATATTGAGCATTTAGGAGAGAATTTTGAATCTTTGATGACAAATTATTTTGAAGACTTTAAGAAATCAATGAAGGAAAGACTAAGAATACCAGTATCTTTAGTTGAGAAACATTATAATGATGTATGTTTTCTTATGGATGCTGACTATACATATGTACAAGCTACCACACAAAGGGTAAGATGGTTAAGACCCTTAGGTTATGAAATAAATGTGGATGAAGCCTTTGCAGCTATAACAACTTTACTAGCAAAAGACTCAAGCATCGACTCAAGGTATGGGAGAAGACTAAGAAGAGGAGGAGACTGAAGATTTCGAGGGAGAAGAAGCCAAGGAAGCACCTAGTCCTGCTGAGCCAAAGAAGAGGAAGGCCAAGGTATAACCTATGGCAAGAACTAAGAAAATTGTCAATCCAAGTTAGCCCAAGCCTAATGCACCTACAACAAGAGTCAACACACATGCAACTACACAAAAGGCCAAGGAAGAGACCAAACAAGAAGTGCAAGGAGTTCAAGAGCAGAAGAGACTAAGAAGGAAGTATGTTGCACAACCAGATTTTGATGAGGAGAAAACATAGTCAGATGATATCAACCAATTTAAGGTGGTGAGTCACAAACCTCTTTTAGATCTTGAAAATTTATGTGAAAATGTTAAGAATAATGCAAATATATTAGGATTTAGTCATGTTGATTTTGATAAATTGAGCAAAGTAGATAAAAACCAAGTGGAGGAGGCCATATATGCCATGATGGAAAAATTCAAGACAACCCCACTAGAATTTGCCAACTGTATACCAAAGAGTCTATATGACATAGTTGAGCAAAAATGACAATATTTTCTAAACCTAAAAAGACAAATTAGGGATACCATAGTGGCCCAAGTGATGCCTGAATCAACTAAGACACAAATTGCTAAGGCTGTGAAGAAGTATGTTGTTAGGTTCACACCTAAATATAGAGCCTTTAGCATTTTGCAAAATAATATTCAAGATGTAGTCAAAAAGTCCACACAAATATGGAAACTCACATGTGGATTGACTATAGTAAAGAAAGGAGAATTTGAACCTATTGAGGTCAATGATGTTGAAGAAGATCATGAAAAAGATAATAATGTTGAAGGAGGAACATAAATGGAAGTAAATGACAAGGCAACATCTGAGCCAGAGCAACTAGAAGAATAGAGTGTGCAAGACACACAATTGCCAAATGTTAGTCCTCCACATATCGTAACTGAGTGCACTGCAACTGTAACTATCAAAGATGTCTTTGATCTATCAACTCAAAACATCAATTCCATCATTGAAGATGATTTGAAGAAGATATTAGAATAGTCTACACTGCAAGCTAAACTTTGTGATAATCCTATTTTTATCAGTGTGGATGAGCTACAAAAGTCTGTGACTGATGTTGCAAGGGAAAAGGTGAATCCACAAGAACCACCTTCTATTATCCCTCTACTCATTAATGTACAAGCTTTGATCCAAATGCCAGAAGATACATCTAATGAGGTTGATACAATATCCAAGAATGACATTGAAGAGAAGAGCATAGTGGAAATACATGTTGTTGCTATAGAACAATAAGAAATAGGTCAAATAGACCTATTTTCACCTATAACACAAGGACAAGGTGCAAGACAAGACACTATGGGAGAATAGGGCATGCCTAAAGAGAGTGAAATGACATGACAACTAAAGGAGAAAACTACCATCCAAGCCTTGGTAACCTTACTAGTATCTGGCACTCCATCTAGTCATACTCTTTAGAAGCTAAGCACAGATGCTACTTTATCGCAAATCTTAGTGCTAAGCCCAAGTTCATCAAAGGCTGAAAAGGTAATTCAATATGGAGATGTAAATCTTGATAACGATATTGTTATACCCAAATATGATTATGATACCATGACAATAGAACAAATAGGCATATTGTAGCAGGCCCTAAAAAGGAAAAAGAATCAAGAAATTCTTAGGAGAGGGCACAGGCAGAAACATGCATTACAAGACATTAAAAAAATCTTTCTAGATGCATTGAGTCTGCCAAATAGTAATGAGACCAAGCCACTAATGGAACAACTAGCAAATATAGTGGAAAAGGTCAGTAATGAAGACCTAGACACAAATGCCAAATTACTTGAATGGTTAGAAAATAAGTTCCAAAACAAAGTGAATGAGAAAATATCTAGTGATATAGCACTAACACAAGTTGCATTGGCTAATATAAGAGCCAAACTAACTAGAATCAAAACAACTCTTCACAACAAGCTAGGCTATGCTGAAACTCTACTGATGAAAGAACTCAATCTTTCTACTTTAGATGGTCTAGTCCACCTTGATGCCAAGCTTGCTATCCAAATAAAGTCATTGGATGTCGCATATGATAATTGCGATGCAACCCTCAAAAGATAATATTGGATGTCCATAAATATTTTTTGGACAAACACACAATAAGTGTATAGTCCATTGACATAAGTGTCAAAAAGGGGGAGACTAAAAGAAATAGGGAGATATATTTTTGAGAAGAAATTGAGAGCAATAGAGCAAAAGGGGGAGAATGAAACAAGATATATCAAATGAAAGAGTATCATCAAAATATAGCATAAAGTCAAAGTGTATCAACAGAGACACATTTACTCATAAGGAGTACATCATTTTGGTTACATAACAAACTTATCAACTCAGAGGTAGTTATCTATTATCAAATTTTGAGGCATACAATTTATTACAAAATTTTGATGTTTTGAAGTTTTGTATATAAGCTAAGTTGAGATATGTTATGCTCATAGGATTAAGGATGACAATGCATACTCAAGTTTTTTTGACACTCATGTCAAAGGGGGAAATTGTTGGTTTTAGATTGGTTTTGATAAGTGAGTTTCAACACACTTAAGTCATTTACATAGTCATGCCGAACTAGTAGTATATGCTAAGCACAACATATAAATAATAGACCACATAGAGTCATAGTGAAAGCCGAACCACTCATGTGCCAAGCATATAGTATATGTCAAGTGACATAGGAGCCAAGTAAATAGGGGATGCCAAGCAATATAAGTGCTGAGTCACAATAGAAATATTATGTATGCCAAGCATCAGAGACTTCAGATGTCGAGTAAGATAATTTTTACATATTTGTTTGTAAAGGCACAAACAACTATGTAGACCATTTTTGAGTTGACTTAAGATTTGAATTTTGATATTTTGGAGATAAGGAAAAATATTTAGTTGAATTCCCTATGCAATTACATGCTGTTAGAGTAATTATTTGTTCACACTTAATTAAATCACTTTGATTTAATTAATTAAGTTGCATATTACTCTAGTTTTCTTAAGCTATCTCGTAGGTGCATATAATTAATATTTTATTAATTATAATGTGTAACCCTAGCTTTTTTCGGCTTTAGGTTACCCTTTTTGGGTTTCAATCTCCTTTATAAGGATTGATCTCTTTGTAAATTTATTGAATCCATTGAATAATATTTATTTTCTTTGTTTGAGTTTTTCAGATCAAACCTTTGCCTCTTCTTGTCTTTTTCTTCTCTGTGATAGGTTTTCTGCATGTAGGTTTTCTTGGGCTTCGTGGATTTGTTATGTGCTTTTGCTCAAATACTACATGGTATCAGAGCAGTGCATGTTCAATGAGGCACAAGATATAATGAATCCCAAGAATATAGTAATATGTATGAGTGTCCTCAGATGACACTACTCGAATCAGAAGGCAAACAAAAGCAAATAACTGAAATGAAAATACATATGTACTATGGCACTTTATCTCAGTGTGTTTGCAAGAATGCATACAAATGATGTCTAAATAGACCAGAAGAGACATAAGACTAATACAGTAGATAGTACAAGTCAAGAAAAATCATCTGAAGCAAAGAAATTGATCCCCAGACCTAAAACAACCAAGTTATCCACCAGAATGCAAAAATGCAGAAGACTAAATAAAATGTACTTGGAGTAGAATCTAGAAAAACATCCAGCATCATGGGAAAGATCTCGGAAAGAGCTTTCCAATGATATAAACAATTCTCAAATCGAAGATCGAATGCTCAAGATATGCCTCTTAGAGTGCAAAAGTGTACCCCTAACTTTGATAGTAGAAAAAGCCATCAAAATAGCACCAAAACTAAAAACTACCTATACCACTGTGATGGGCTTGGAACCAGCTTTCCAACAATATCTCGTTTACAAAAAATGGAGTCTGTATGCCTAAGATATGAGCAAAAAATTGAAGATAGGTCCAAATAGAGGCCAAGAAAGTGACAGGGAGTAGTGATGCAGTGCTGACATGGTGTTGACATCAACAAAGGATGAGCCCAAATTTGATAGTCAAACAGTCATCAATGCAAAAAAATGCCATAAAAATGACCCCTATTCGAAAAAAATTCCAACCGCCAGAAATAAGTGTTGGACAAAGGGCCGGTGTTGAAAAAAAATTTCGGTGGCCAACATTAATCACATACATCAATGGCGCTAATTTGGATTGAGTGGAGTATTCCACGCATGGAGAAACCTAAAAAATCATTGAGTGCATCCCAAAGTAATTGAAGGCATTGGGGCCAAGAGCCCAAGCAATTGCAGAAATGAAGAGGTCACAGGATTCAAAATTACTGCATGCCCAAAATCAAGATGAGGTGCACACCAATCGATGATTCCAAAAGAAAATATGTCCGCACAAAAAATGTGGAGTATGATGCAATGAGCCCAAAAACAAGGTGTAAGTAAGAACAAAGAGTTGAGGCCCCATAAACAATATGTTCCACCATTCACGCAAGAGCTAGATCTCCATCCCAAACTAACTGGAAACCACTATGGAAATCCATAAAATAATGCTGAGTCTAAGCACTGAGGTGAGGCAAAAAATTAAGGCAAAAGAAGGGGCCACCCAAAGTGGAAAATGCGATGTCCAAACTCCAACATAAACTGCTTAAGCAAAGTCCACCAGTGAACTACAATTGGCAATAACTAGCCTTGAATTATGGAATCAATAATGCTTCTTAAATCATGCTGGGTCCAAGATGAATGAACCACTTGGACATGTGACTGCGTGAGGTCTATGACTCTCCCAAAGATCTTGCACAGACCCTTTGGTATGCAGCAGATGAATCCCAAAGTGCGGTGCAAGCTCTACCAAAAACACTGCCAACATTCACCAATAAAATGCGAGGTATTTGTCACCTCCAAAAAGCATGCAACTTGTTGGAGGTAGAGTTTCCTACGAAGAGTGGTGGTCCCCAACAAAAACCATTGATTTACTCATGATAATCATTGTTTGGATGAGAAAACAAATACCACCATTGGGAAAATGAAAAATGGCTCCATTAATCTTAGATACCACCAAACCACGAAGCTCCAATCCAAAGCATAGGGGCAAACAAAATGCCCACTCCATCAAGCAAATGGTCATAGAAGTTCCACCAAAGAAAAAAATTAGTAGTGCAAGCACAAAAAATTCTAAGTTCAATAAGCCCGATAACTAGTTGATTCATAGAGCCTCAGAGCATGCAGGATTTGAGCAAAAGTGCATAACAAATCCACGAAGCCCAAGAAAACCTGCACGCAAAAAACCTATCATAGAGAAGAAAAAGACAAGAAGAGGTAAGGGTTTGATTTGAAAAACTCAAACGAAGAAGAAAATATTATTCAATGGATTCAATAAATTTACAAAGAGATCAATCCTCATAAAGGAGATCGAAACCCGAAAAGGGTAACCTAAAGCCTAAAAAAGCTAGGGTTGCACATTATAATTAATAAAATATTAATTATATGCCTACAAGATAGCTTAAGAAAACTAGAGTAATATGTAACTTAATTAATTAAATCAAAGTGATTTAAATAATAAGTGCGAACAAATAATTACTCTAACACCCCCCCTTAAGCGAAGCTCAGGAGGTAACCTAACCTAGCACAACTATGAAAGCAAAAAAATAGGTCTTGGAAACAAAGCCTGATCAGGTACCCAATACAAGGAAATCTCTATAAATTGGAGAAATCGAGAAAACCAATTGCATGGGAAAAACCCTACTCCAAAAAGAGATAGCAAAGAATGTTCCAGAAGATAGGAACAAAGAGATATCATGAAGAGAACCACTGAAGCATGAAAAGCCACAAAAATCTATCAAAAGGTGCTGATCTAAAGAACCTCCACAAAAATAGAAGGCACAAACCGAGCGTGTCTATATGGTAGATGATCCATCTCACCAAAATGAATAGGTAGCCAGCCATTGCAATCGCCTAGTATGTAGGATTAAGTATTAAATACATAGCTCATACTAACAAACCATCGAACCAAGGAAGCATTAAAACCAATAATATAACCCCCCCTTAATGTAGATGGGGTGAGGTGATAGGCAATTGAAAAGATGGGCCAAAAATCTCCTACAACAGAGGAACCAAACACATCAAGAGTGAGGTACAGACACCTATAAAGGCACATGTCACTGACACTACATGAGGAAAAAGAGGAAGAGGGCACAAAACTGGCAAACAACTATCCCCCCCATGACACTTTATAAAATAGTGCGAGTACAAAAAATCACAATGATGAAAAGGATCCTAAAATGCAAGAGTGGCACTTTATCTCAGTGTGTTTGCATAAAGATTCTTACAATGAATATCAACAATGATCATAAAAAACATAAGGCTAGTACAACAGAAAGTACAAGCCAAAATCATGTGAAGCAACAAAATTGATCCCCAAACCTAAAATAGCCAGGATATCCACCAGCATGAAAAATGTAGAAGGCTAAATAAAATTTTCCTAGAGAAGAATCTAGAACAACAACTAGCATCACTGAAAAGAGCACAAAAAGAGCTTTCCAGCGATATAAAAAAGTCCAAAATCAGAGATCGAATGCTCAAGATATGCCTCTCGGAGTGCAAAATAGAACATCTAGCTTTGACTACCAAAATAGGCAACCAAACTGCATCAAAACCCAAAAACACCTATATCAATATCTTTGTCTTGGAACTAGCTTTCCGGTGCATTTTTCAGATAAAAACAATACATCTGTATGCTCAAGTTACAGAGAAAAAACCGATAGGGCCCCTGAAATGCATGAAAAATTATTATTTTTAATTAAAAAATAATTTTAAAAAATAAAAAACAAAAAAATACCGCCAACCACTATGAGCGGCGCTTTGGAAGAGTTGCGGCCATGGTGGTGGTGGAGCAGAGGTCTGGAGGTGGCCGCACAGGCCACCGCCGCCGACAAACCACGCACCCTCCTCCTCCACCGATGCGGCCGCCTCCAGACCTCCACTCCGTCACCACCGTGGCCACAACTCAACCAAAGCGCTGCTCTGCCACTGCTCGTGGTATTTTTTTATTTTTTATTTTTTAAATTATTATTTTTTATTAAAAAATATATTTTTTCATGCATTTCAGGGGCCCTGTCATTTTTTCTTCGTAACTTGAGCATACAGATGTATTTTTTCGATTTGAAAAATCCACCAGAAAGCTCATTCTAAGATGGAGATATTGGTATAGGTGTTTTTGGGTTTTGATGCAGTTTGGTTGTCTATTTTGGCAGTCAAAGTTGGATGTTCTATTTTGCACTCCGGGAGGATTGAGCATTCGATCTCTAATTTTGGACTTCTTTATATTGTTGGAAAGCTCTTTCTGTGCTCTTTTTAGTGATGCTAGTTGTTGTTCCAGATTCTACTCTAGGCACATTTTATTCAGCCTTCTACATTTTTGCATGCTGGTGGATATCTTGGCTGCTTCAGGTCTGGGGATCGATTTTGTTGCTTCAGATGCTTCGTTTTGGCTTGTATTTTCTATTGTACCAGCCTTATGCTTTTTTTGATAATTGTTGATATTCATTGTAAGCATCTTTATGCAAATGAACTGAGATAAAGTGCCACTCTTGCATTTTGGGATCCTTTTCATCATTATGATTTGTTGTACTTGCACTATTTTATAAAGTGCCATGGGGGGAATAGTTGTTTGCCAGTTTTGTGCCCTCTTCCTCTTTTGCCTCATGCAATGTCAGTGATTCGTGCC